>BMAC01000006.1:814504-885895 GCA_014905375.1 Phtheirospermum japonicum | reverse complement strand
AGGAATTTTATACTTCAATATGAAACTCTTTCAAGAATGCCAAAGGATCCTCGTGAGCATCCCCATGAAAACTCGGAAGTAAGTTGAGGTGGTGTAGTTTCTGTCTCTTATACACATCTAGATGTGTATAAGAGACAGATATATATATATTTTAAGTCAATATATTAAATCGGACCCAAAATTTCTCAAACCAAATTTAATTAGATAGGCCCAAACCATTGAGCCCAACCCAAAGATTTGGGCCAAAATACTAAGCCAAGCCCAATAATCTAACCGCCTCATCCCCTTATTTATGCTACAACTTGATCAAATCAGAAACCCACCTGCCATTTTCCTTTTCATTTCTACCCTCTCCTAGCCTCACACCGGGCACCTTTAGAAGTCGCTCCATATCCAACAAACGGATTATTACAAAATTTATATTGTGGTTTCATAAGGTTTCCAATGACACCTCCCGATCGATGATCGGAGCTCTGGATCATCGGAAAATGCCATAAAAGTTTCTGCATACTGCCACATCTTGTGAGCTCTTATATATTAGACGAGCCTAGATTGGGAACACGTCTCTTATCTCTTATATATGTAAAGAGCTCACCTCTCCTAAAGAAGATCTCACCTCTCCTAAAGGGGAGCTCTCTATAAATCCATAAAATCCGTAAGCCCCATGATTCTTGATAATTAGATATGAGAGAATTATTCCACATAAAATTGTATAAAGGAGAGAACAATGTGAGTTCCATGATAAAGAGAAGGGCGAAGTTATGAAATAAGGGTCTGAACCCCCTATTTATAAGATTATTTGGACTTATCCACTAACTAATAGGATTCCTTCCCAAGATGGGATTAAATCTCTTAATTGTACTCAATATCCATAATTAAGAAATATTGTCATACTAGGATTCTTTGTTTCCATAATTCTATAATAAACATAAAAATAAATTATTATATTTATCAGACCTCACTTTTTACTCTAAGTTGATTTTATCTAACGTTTTAAGCTCTCGCATATCTCTCTCGAACACTTTCTGACTTCAGCATCGGAGGGCCTACGCCGGGGCTGTCCACCACCTGGCTTGGGTTTGGTTTTACCGATTTGTTCATGTCTCCATGAGCTATTTAAGGATCTATCAGGTCGCTGAATACGTATTCGAGGTTAGCACTCTATTTTTTTGGTGAACCAATCTTTTTGGTCACGTCATGTCTTTTAGTGTATGGTACAACGTATACCCGTGTACCTGATAATTTGCCCTTTTAAGAACCTAGGCAGCCTGACCTGGATAGTGACTGTCCAAAAAAGTTATGTTCTATTGTTTTAAATACTGTACTGGTGATCAAATTGGTCAAACCACCAATAAGTTAGATTTGTATGATATTTTAAATGAAATAAATTTAAGAAATATGATTTTATGTTGGTTGTTTAGTCGGTGTAACTAGTTTAGTTGGTCGTGATAGACCAAGGTATTTACCGGTTCTTAATCTATTGGCCAGTATTATTACAAAAATGATTTTTGGGTTATTTAATAGGAGACGGGAACACTAGATTGGGAACACGTCTCTTATCTATATAAAGAGGACTCATGCCTTATTCTTTTCTCTAATTTGATTTTATATCCTACGTTTTGAGCTCTCGCATATCTCTCTCAAGAAACATCTGACTTAAGCATCGTAGCGCTTACACTGGGGCAATTCGTTGCCTGGCTTGGGTTTTGTTTTGCAGGATCAGGTCATCATGAGCTTTCTGTAGGTTTATCAGATTGTTGAATACATATTTGAGGTAAGTACTTACTTTTCTTGGCGATTTAATCTTTTTGGTTGCATCACATATACCCAAAATCTCCTTTCCTCCTGAATTCGACCCTGCTCTTTTCCATGATGAACTTTTCTTGGTAATTCTTCATCGCCTCGACTTGTCATCAAATTCTCCTTGTTCCTCTTGTTCATATTATTCCTTTTATCTGGAGTCCCCTTCTATTCTTGTTCCGAAAAGGATTGGTCATCCTTTATGTCAAATGTTCAAACATTTTTCCCATCCCCTGATCCATCAATTTTTTAATTCGTTGCTATATTTGCATCAAATTATCACGTTCACAATTTAATTCAACCACAAGTTATTGTGGTTATTGTAGATCCGGTGGGTACACTTGTCTTTGAATTCTTCGTAGGGTTGGACCAACTATCAACAATACCCCCAACCTTGGACCCGATCTTTGGGGAATAGGTTTTAGGTCACTTTCACTTAAAGTCCCAACTCAAAAATGGTGCCCTAACTTTTTGAAAGGGAAACCAAATTAGGGTTTTTGGGCACATGGTGGTGTGGCCGGGTATGCGATGTTTTATGTTGTAGCCTCTGATTGACCAGTGAATGGGTGGACCCATCTTTTGTGATGGAGCCGTCGAATCGTCAACTACCGTCTCTTAGCCTCTTTAAAAAGAGGTTTGTCAGACTTCATTTCTGACCTAATCTTTGAGATCTTTTTTTGGAGAATCAAAGAGATTAGTTTTTTGAAATTCTCTCCAACCATTAAGGTAAACTTTGAAATTTCCTTTTTGTCTTTTCCAACTTTTGATCCTAACGATTATGTCGGATCCTAAAACTTCTAATAGTCAGAATGGGGATCTGTCACTAGGACCTGCATGGTGGAACTACTCCGGTGGTGACACCACCATCTTTGAATATAAGATGATGAAATTTCTTTGATTTGTAAGAGAGGGGGAAAAAGTCGCTGAGGAGGTTTAGACGGAACCCTGACTATGATCTGGCATTTGTTCCCATCGTGTATGCAACCGCTAGTGATGACGAGGATGGTTCGAGGCGTTAAAGGGATTCCAGTATGGGAGTAAGAGCCTCGAGTAGTGAAGGTTACACATTTAAGCCGAAGGGGGCTGTGGAATTGGTGGCGCGGGAAAAACCTTTTCTATGTTGGGGACCTATTATGGCGGTCTGTTTGGTTAGATTTTGACTATGGCCTCCCCTGTGTTCTTATTACATGTCAGGCCTGGAGGTCAACAACTGGTTAGTCTCATAACAAAAGATAATTCGTGAGCTTCGAGGAAGGATTTTTTAATTCCTCGTGTTGAGATCTTTTGTTCATATCCAAAGGAGAACATAATGTACACCTTGGTATATCGTGAGACATTATGTTCAGGGATTTTATTTGCTTTTACATTCATTATGACTAAGTTTTTGGTGAAATGTGGATTGCCTATATGGCATATTCATCCATATGCTTGTCTGTGATTGATCGGTTTGTTGTTGTTATTTAAGAAGGGCTTTGGGTGGCTAACTTGAGAGCATATGAACAGCGTCATGGTTTGGAAAGCTAATAAGGGAAAATAAATATAGAATTATTTGGTGATAAGTAGGAAACCATGTCTTCTTAAATAATCCTTTGTGATCAATGTGACATCGACTTTGAAGGAGTGGAAAAAGGACTGATTTTGTGCCAGTGGGGAGTGTACCAATTGCAGGAAGGATGAACGGGAGATCCATTCTTACCCTCCACATTTGGCTTAAGTTTCTCCTTATGGTTAATGTTCACCATTCATCAACTTTTGGGTTGATTCCTGATTTCTTTTATTTTCTCATTTGACTATACAAAGAATTATCAGGGTGGCAAGATCGATGATATCTTCGTGAAGAGGATCAAGATAATCACCAAGGTTTCAGAGGAGGATTCGAGGTTAAAAGTTTTAAACACTCGGGATAATTTTCGTGTGGTTGGGAATTTGCATTAATAACCCTGTAGGAATTTGCTTCTCCTATATGACAGGCAAAACACAAATTTTTTTTTGGATATTTGATTGTTCTTACTCTGTTTCTTATATCCCTTTGGTCTTCTTAGGTTTGTTTGATTAGAAAGCTCGCCTTGTGCAGGGCTTGGCTAATGAACTTCACTAGATGTTCGACTGCTTCATCGGTTTAGACAAGGGTTGAGCTAAGAGCTGTCTTTGAGACCTCCAAGTATAATATAAGGATTTCTCCACGGGTAGGTTTTTATAGAACGGGGATCATGGACATGGTTTTCTTTATCTTCTCAAGGGCATCTAGGCATCTTTCATTCCACTCGAATGTTTTGTACTTCTTTATTGCTTCAAAGAAAGGTTAGCACTTATCTATTAATTTTGAAATAAAATGGCTCGGCGCGACAAGTTTCCTGTAAAACATTGTACTTGTTTCACTGAGGTTGGCAGATCAAGATCTATGATAGCTTTTATCTTGTTTGGATTTTCTTAAAACCTTCTTTGGTTGACCATGTACCCTTAGATATTTCTTGAGCCTTCGCCAAAGGAACATTTCTTTGGGTTGAGCATCATTATGAATAAAAAGAGAATGGCAAATATTTTGGCAGGTGTGTTACATGATTCTGGGCTTGGGATGATTATAATAGCATGTCGTCCACATATACTTCTATGGTTTCCCTCATTATATAAAAAAACTTTTTATGCACTAACAGTTGGTAGGTGAACCCAGCATTTTAAAGACCAAATGGCATAACAGTCTATTAGTGTAGGACCCTTGCCAAAGATGTATGTTCTTGGTCTTTGAGGTGCATTCTGATCTGATTATTTCCTGAGTAGTCGTCTATGAAACTCATGAGCTCGTGCCTTAATATTTGTTTGTCATGTTTTTAATGTGTGGTAGAGGGTTTATGTCTTCGGGTAAGCTTTACTGAGGTTAGTGAAGTCAATGTATAGTCACCATTAACCATTAGCTTTCTTTACAAGAATAGGGTTGCCATCCAGTTTGGATAGTGCACCTTAATTATGAATTTGTTTTCATGCAATTTTAGGACATCATATTCAAAGGCTTCATGATTGTATGGTATGAGCTTCCTTGTTTTCTAGACAATCAGCTTGAAGGTCAATCAATGTTGGGGTGATGGAAAGGATGATCGAGATTAATTAATTGCATGTCTTGGTGTGCTAGGCGAAAACATCTTGTTTGTTTCCTAAGAATGTGATTAGTTGATCCTAAATCGTCTAATTAAGGTTTTTCTTAATTTGTAGTTCTCATTCCGGGAAAGTCAATCTGTAATGACCCAATCCAAAGCTTCGACAGATTAGGCGTGCTTGATCTTTCTCTCCCATTCCTTGGGTCTATCTTTAATCGGATCAATCTATAGCAGGTGGCCTTTATTGGGTCTTTGGACCATGATCTTTATCTCGCCTAGGTCGAGAATTATTTCTGTAACTCGGGGGTTGGAGGTTTTATTCTGTCTTCTACTAGTTGAGGTTGGGATTAGTTTCCTTCTATAAAGGATTCCGATCTAGGGATAGGGCCATGGCTCTGGTCATGTCTGTGGCTTAATCATCATCAATGTCCACATCGAATATGTGTTATCATTGAGTTTCTCACCTAAATGGTTTCTTTCTCCATGGTTACTTCCATCATGTTAATCTTTGCCAGTTGCACATTCAATATGCATTGTCAGGCTACTTTTTGATTTTCGGGATGAAGGCTGTCACTGGATTTTGTTGGGAAATGAGGCAATAATTATAGATCTATAGGGCTGCTCTAACTAGGAAGTTGTTTGGTGCATCAATGATTTTAAAGGTGGTGATCAAAATGGATTTGTGTGGCCCTTCATCCAAATTGATGGACATGTCGATTTCTCCTATTGGACTGAGAGTTCTTCCAGAGACCCCTTTAATCTGGTCTGGATATGTTTAAATGACAGAGTCATTAACATGTAGCTGTCGAAGATAATGCCAGAAGATTATGCTGGTGTAGGCCCCTACCATTATCCTATGCATGGCGATCCTTGGAATTAGCACAGTAATGGCCATGGGGTCGGAGTGACGATGCACCAATTGTTTTGATCATCCTCAGTGAATGTTATTCTCTTGAGATAATTTATTCCATTCGCTTCCTCTATCTTTATATTGGGGCGCGACTTTTTAGCTACGAGGTGGTGGTTTTGTTGATGAATGTCATTCACTTCTTTTAGGATAGGTTAATCTTTGCCTAGACCGTATTATCCAAGGTGTATATTTCTTTTTCTTGGTTTACCTCGGGGTGAAGAGGTGCTGGTCGTGCCTCATTGTTAGGATTCGGCCCATGGTTCCTTGCTTCTGTAGTGAATTATTGATCTGCTTCTTCTTCACAGATCTTGATTAACGATTAGGTAATTCCATGCATTATTTTATTGTGTGGCCGAGTGGATCATGATACTTCTATTATTTTTTTGATCCAGAAGAGCAGGGTGTTTCTTGAATTCCGAGATGGAAAAACGAGACCAAAGTCTTTTATCAAGTGGAAAATCATGGCGGCCCCTATTGTATAAACTTCTTTGAACTTGGTTATCAGCTCGGCCTTTTTTTCTTAGTACTATTAGTGGCTCATAGTCACATGAGAGACGGATTGTTTATATGAGCTTTCTTTGGTAACGGTTGGTTTGACTTCAGTAGGGGGAGTAAACGACGATGTTGTCTCCTCTCGCAATTTCCTTGGTTGTATCCTTGGTTCAAGTTATCCAACCACGCATGGAGTTGTCTCTCTCTTTCTTGATTGTCAGCATTCTCGTTATGCTGATTATGAATTTCTCCATTCCTCTCCACGTCTTGTTCTTTATTTTCCATGTTTCGATGGAATCCAGCCCAATAAGATCGGGGCTGCACTTGTCCTTCCAAATGGATTGGTTCACTATCGTGTTTGTCTTGATTGTGACGTGGAGATCGAGGTGGTCCATTTCCGGCGCTACCATTTCGAACAGAATGTGCTCCTATCATTGCCTCACGGATATCATCGCAAACAAAATTAGTAGCTATAGAAGAAACGCTCTTGGGAATGAAAAGGGGCCTTGGTCTCGGTGGATTAGAATGGTGGATGTTGTCAATAAATGGTGCAAGATCACGTTGAAGTGATCGTCTACCTTGTATAAACTCAACAATAAATCAACGTACCAAGTGGCAAAAGTCCAAACCAAGTGCAATTATACAAATATCAACTAAATAGAAAATAAAATGAAAAACATCCTTGACGCCAAATTTTTGATTCAAGCTTTTGTGCACCCCAAATATATATTTTTAAATTAAAACATTCAAGCTTGCTCGCAAGAGTACGAGGAACTTATAGGGTGGTAAGTTGACTCAAGTCGATTCTCTCGAGGACAACTGTTCGGTATCTTGGATGCTTTTCTCAATCACATATAATACATACAAATTGGGGGGTTTTTGAGAGTTTTGATTTAGTCATTAAAAACTAAAGCAATATTAAATTTAAAACTTATTAAACTAATTATCTTAAACTAGATTACCAACTGAAACTAAGAGCAATAATTAAATTACTTAAACCGAAGAACTAAGAAATAATTGAACTAGCGATAAAACGCAATAATGATTTAAGCCTAACCGATTAGAAACATGAATATAAGCAACTATCGTGAAGCAATTTGATCACAGGAATCTAAAAAGAGGGAATTTAAACATAAACCAATTTGCATAAATAAACTTGATGAATCCAAAATCCAATAAAATTAAGAACAAATTATCTAACCCTAGAATTAACTAAGAAATTAAATCTGAGTATTCAACTAGAAATTAACTAAGAGAAAGTTTAGAAAACTTATTGAGACTAATAAAAATGGTAAAAATCTCCAGCGAATTCGGAGTTGGAAAGAAGATCTCGACTTGAAGTGAATCTTGAACGTAAGGAACTTGGATCTTCAATATCGACCTCTAGCAACGTAACGGGATGTGTAGATGCGTTATTTCTGTTCTCTCTAACCCTAGGTACTCGTGTTTTTTTTTTCAAAAACGCGAAATATGAAGGGTATTTATAGTTATTACATGTCTTGGTGCACAAGAAAACCTAAAAACGCATTTTCAGCACGTTAGCATCGACGGGTGCATCGGTCTACGCAGGCAATCGATGCTAGTTATGGCTCGACAGGTGTGGCGCGCAGCGTTGGGCAGCGTCAGCGGTCTGGCTGGTTTGCGTCGGCCGACGCTCCGTGGGTTGACGCTCATAGAGAGTTGCGTACCCCATGTGCATCGATAGGTGTCGGAAAGCGTCGGTCGACGCGGGTAGCTCTCGGCATCCCACATCGGCAGTGTGGGCCTGGCTCGGCAGGCATCGCTACTATAGAGGTTCTAGATGGAAAACCGTTATAGAATCAGCAGCATCAAATTCTTGCTACTCCTTCACCGGAAAGCTTGATCTTTGTCTCTCGATCATCATACTTCATCCTTTACGTGCTGAACTCTTCCGGTTACTTAGCTATAAGGTGAAAAACATCAAAATATCACCTAATTGCATCAATCTAGATTAAAAAATGGTAAAATAAGCTGGAAGTACAAATGCACAAAATTAAGCTTAAAATATCTAACTTATACCAAAAACAAATAGAAAAACGAACTAAAGTACTAATAAAAATAAGGACAAATATGTGTTAATCAACTATCCCACGCTTAATTGGTTTGTTCGTCTTTGAACAGATGATAGATTCAAAGTTTAATGAGAAATAAAATCAACTCAAGCAATGAGTCGTGTCATTCTACATACATAATTTTGAAAATATAGATACATGTCACGCAAGGTCAAACACTCCACCCTTATTACATTGTCGCTTCATAAACAAAATCATGCATCCTCTCAAAAGGGTAATATAGGGTGTTCGCTCGAAAGTACTCAAGCATTGCTACGTAGGACGTGTTTACACTCAAATCATCAAAATACAAGCACAATAAATAAGAACCGAAAATCAATCTCTTCTCAATCGCAAATTAAGTGTGTTGTCGAACTAAGAATCGGAAAAGGTCTTTTAGGGTTGTAATGTAAGGCTCTTTGGACGGGTATGGAATATATAAGTCGTGTGGCTAACTCATGATCTAACATGATCAATTACTCACCAAACTATTTTAATCACGAAGTAATTAGCTTCACCTCGTTCAAAAGAAAAACCTCACAAAACACTTATAACGTAGCCTTTATACTTAGGCTATTTCTCAACTCGTAAACCGTACAACCGACTTGTTGCTCAAACCACTTTAACACAATTGAAGCTTATAATGTGCTTCTTATTCAACACAACTCTTTCCTCTTAAACATTAGGTTTCATAAGAAATTATAACATAAGCCTTCATTAGCGCGTAGGCAATGACTAACACAATTCAACAAGACTCACCATCCTTCTTCTTTTTCTTCTTCCCTTTTTTCTATTTCCCCCTTATTATAATTTTTTTATGGGGTGTTTTTTTTAATTTTTTTTTCGGATGGTGGTCCTTTATTACAATTTCTTCATAAACTCCTAATAAAATCTCCAAAACACAAGTAACCAATAAAAATAACTAACTCCTACCCCACTATTTTAATGATCATATGAGTCTCATAACACTCATGGCTATAAGAAATGGATTATTTGGCTATGATTGGCTCATTCGGAATATATAGTGGCTAATATATATGAATATGGCCGGAATTAGGGTTTTTTTTCTGTGCCTTAACCTCATTTTCAAAGCTAACTACACACAGCGGTTTCAAAGAGATATCAAATCAAAACTCATTCAAGTACATGCAATGATGATAATCACTCAGGCTACTCACAGGCTTTTGCATGAAAAAGTTTTGAATTGACGCTGTTTTTAAGGTTTTGCGAAATCAATTGCGTCCAAGTACCATTTTACAATATATAAATAATAATTTGAAAAATGTATTCACTTATACACGCTCAAAAGACAAAAGCCTAAAATCTAATCCTAGTTAACTTCGACAAGCAAGCCATACAAACACAATTCAGCGCAGGAATGCAATCAATCACGTTAAAACTTATGCATTTCAAAAAAAGACGTCAAACTGCACTTTCTTTAAATATAAACCATACTCAACCACCACCCTCCCTAAAAACTTGGCAATCTCCCGATTGTCATAAATATAAAAGAAAATAAGAGCAAGGAAGAAAAGAAAACATCCCTGAAAATTTGATAGTCGAGTCTCTCCAAAAATGCTTGTGCAATTATCATTCATCTTAGATCGGGTGATTGGATTGTCTTGAACAAACCTATATAAAAAAAAAACCACGATTACGATCAATTGCTACGCGCAAGTGCCCGGTGGCAAGTCTTTTGGGATTTGAAACGGCCGGATTGCGGCTCAACGTCGTAAATGGATGGGTTGCAGCTCATCAAAATGTTGCCGGACTGCGGCTAACTTGGGTCAGATTGTGACCTCGATCGATGAAAATGAAATTCATAAAAATTAGACGGTAGACGCTACTAGCGGTAGCATGTAGCGGTAAGCTAATCGTTATCCCTGATTGCTGTGGCTAGCGATAAGTTCAGCTGTTGATCGTCATCGTTAACGCCTTGAGTGGAACTAGCGGTAAGGCCTTGCGGCAGCGATCTACCGCTATATAACCGTTAGTTGTCCATAATAAGCAATTTTATTGTATTTTCTGCACATCAACACACACATAAACGTACAACGGCAATTGGCATAATATAAAGACAAAAATAAAATAAATAAAAATCAAAAGAAAATTAAAGAAAACAAAAACTAACGAACGCTTGGGTTGCCTCCCAAGAAGTGCTTGTTTAACGTCAAAAGCTCGACACAAGTTGCTTGATCAATTTCTAGCTCGTGGTGGGTCCACGAACTCCTTCTTGCTTCTATCTCGACTCTTCGTATATTTCTCGTAATAAGTCTTAAGTAGATGCTTGTGGACTTGGAATATCATCTTTGTACTCTCATCGTAAATAGTGGCTACTCCATACTCATCCATCTCCTTTATTAAAAATGACCCACTCCATGCGACTTTAAAATTGGTTGGATCAAACTTACGATCGAAATTATATAGCACTAGTTGACCAACCTTGAACTTCACATCATCTAACTTGTTATCAAAAACCTCATTCGACTTCTTCTTATTTGTCGTCTAATCCTTGTTATATGCCTTTACATTGTTCCTTGTACGTTTAGAATTCTTGTAGGGGTCGAGGAAACATTTCTTGAATGATTATGCGGTGGTTTCGTCTCTTCACTTGGCTCAAACTCCGAACGATCTTGTTGTGGTCTCAACTCCACTTTTGGCTCGTTTTTAGGCACGTCAAACTTCATGGGCATCCCATCATTAAATCCATCCACAATATCACATAGCTTAATTCCCAGCAAATCCATCAAATGCTCCCTTCTCAAGTGTTCCTTGCCATCCTCATTATCAAACTTGTCAATCGTGCTAATGCTCAGGAGTTCATTCACGCAAGAATCTACTAAATCAATAGTAGAACATTCATCCTTTACAAACAGTGCAGGAGTCTTGTGAATATCATGAAGTGAAAACGTCACCGTTTCGCCTAAGACGGACATAGTCTTCCTCTCTTTGTTCACGTTGATCACCGTGCACATTGTAGACATGAATGGACGTCCTAACAAAATGGTGTGTTCTCGATTCTCGCTTTGTACGTCACCAACGTCCATAATGACAAAATTGACCGGCACTACTAGCTTGTCTACTTGTACTAAGACATCCTCCACCATCCCCAAAGGTAGCCTTATCGTTCTATTCGCCAGTAATCTCATCGTGGTCGGCTTCAGCGGTCCAAGGTCAAACTCCTTGTAAATTGAGTGGGGCATCAAATCTATGCTAGCTCCAAGATCGAGCATCCCCCTTGCCGTTTGTCCATTCCTTAGAGAAATATTTATGCAAAAATTCCCAGGATCCTTCTCTTTGGGTGGCAATGGTTTCTTAAATATAGCGCTAACTTCTCTTGTCAAAGCCACATGTTGGTTTGAAGCCAAGCGCCTTTACCTTAATGCTAGCTCCTTGAAAAATTTCACATATGTTGGCATCGTCTTTATCACCTCTAGCAGGGGAAGGTTAATATCAACATTTTTCAATAAATTGTAAAGCTCCATGAATTTTTTATTTTCCTTGGCCGGACGTAGGCGACTTGAGAAGGGAACATGATCATAAACTGAGGGTGTCAACTTATTTGGTGGTGCACTCGAGGGATTGGTCGGGTCGTTAATTGTTAATAGAGATGGGTCTGGATTCGAATTCTTGTTTTTCAACGACCCCAGAACATACATATTTGAAGATTTATGCATTAGATCGGCCGATTTGGTTGCATCTACTTTTGGTTGGGTCTCGGCTTCTTCCTTGTAGTTCTCCTTTTCTAGCTCTATGCCGTTATCTACCTCTTTTCTACTTCTCAACACATGAATAGTCGAGGCTTGTTCTGTTTGGCTCGGAAACCTATTTTTCTCCTTCTTTAAGGATGCCACATCAGCTGACAGTTGACCCATCATCATCTCTAATTTCTTTAGGCCAACCGTGTTCTCCTTAGTGCTCTTCGCGAGGTCACTCATTTGCAAAGTCAATTGAGCTAGTCCATCTCTATTTCGAATAGTCTCCGTCACTTGATTGTACTGCCATAATAATAATTGATCATGTGATTGCACCGGCGTAGGCGCTTGTACTTGCATTTGGAAATTGCTTGGCGGAGGTGATGCCAAATATTGCGGATCGGTTTGTGGAGGCGCGGGAATGTAGTTGGGACTACCAGGGTCATATTTGAGTCTTGGATGATTGCGAAGCCCGGGATGATAACTATTTCCCACTGGAGGTTGAGGTTGGAAATTTTGAATAGCTTTGACCTCCGTTTCTTCCACTTCATCAAACACAGTTGTGAATACGCTCTCTAAATGTCCTTGTAATCCACATCGTGCACATAACTCAACAGTCTTCTTCGATAATTCCATATTCGTCATCTTTTCTTTTAGGGTAGCCAACTCCTTGGCCATCTCGTCGAACTTTATGTCTCTCTCATTTGGCATCTTAGAAACTTCTTTGGCCATAATCTTTCATGGTCGAGAGTCAATTTGTCTTGATTTCTTGCTCAACCTCTCGAATATTGCCTTGGCATCGCTCACCGTTAAGTCTCCAAAGTCACCTCCAGACGCAGTCTCGACGTGGTCCTTGTGTGTCTGTATTAAAACATCATAGAAAAACTGATTGACCATCTCGGGAGCGTAATTGTGATGTGGGCACGCTTGCAATAGATTCTTGTAGCACTCCCATGTCTCATGTAAAAGTTCTCCATCCAATTGCGCAAAAGTCGTAATTTATCTCCTTAGGTGGCCAGTCGTTTGCGCTGAATAATATTGATTTACGAATTTATTGCTGACCATATCCCATTAAGTTAGTGATCTTGGTTCTAAAGAGAGAAACCAAGATTTAGCCTAATCCTTCATACAACTTAGAAAGAAAATCATCCTTACTTCCTCCGCATGCAGTCCGTTCGAAGGAATTTTATACTTCAATATGAAACTCTTTCAAGAATGCCAAAGGATCCTCGTGAGCATCCCCATGAAAACTCGGAAGTAAGTTGAGGTGGTGTGGTTTAACTTCAAATCACGTGCAGTCCTCCCTAAAACAATTGCTGAACTATAAGTGCCAACTTGAGGACTCGAAAACTCTCACTGTCAGGGCTCTCGCACGCCCCTTGGTTCTTTAACTCTATCGTTCGCCCTTTCGTATTGATTATCGCACGCATTTCTTGCATAGGGATCTTCAGGCACATATCTCCTCTCGAGATTTCCTTGGTTGTATCCTTGGTTCAAGTTATCCAACCACGCATGAAGTTATCTCTCTCTTTCTTGATTGTCAGCATTCTCGTTATGCTGATTATGAATTTCTCCATTCCTCTCCACGTCTTGTTCTCTAGTTTCCATGTTTCGATGGAATCCAGCCCAATAAGCTCGGGGATGCACTTGTACTTCCAAACGGATTGGTTCACTATCGTATTTGTCTTGATAGTGACGTGGAGATCGAGGTGGTCCATTTTCGGCGCTACCATTTCGAACAGAATGTGCTCCTAGCATTGACTCATGAATATCGTCGCAAACAAAATGAGTAGCTATAGAAGAAATGCTCTTGGGAATGAAAAGGGGCCTTGGTCTCAGTGGATTAGAACGGTGGATGTTGTCAATAAATGGTGCAAGATCGCGTTGAAGTGATCGTCTACCTTGTATAAACTCAACAACAAATCAACGTACCAAGTGGCAAAAGTCCAAACCAAGTGCAATTATACAAATAACAACTAAATAGAAAATAAAACAAAAAACATCCTTGAAACCTACTTGTTTTCCCCGGCAACAGCGCCAAAATTTTGATTCAAGCTTTTGTGCACCCCAAATATATATTTTTAAATTAAAACATTCAAGCTTGCTCGCAAGAGTACGAGAAACTTGTAGGGTGGTAAGTTGACTCAAGTCGATTCTCTTGAGGATAACTGTTCGGTATCTTGGATGCTTTTCTCAATCACATATAATACATACAAATTGGGTTTTTTGAGAGTTTTGATTTAATCATTAAAAACTAAATCAATATTAAGTTTAAAACTAATTAAACTAATTGTCTTAAAATAGATTACCAACTGAAACTAAGAGCAATAATTAAATTACTTAAACGTAAGAACTAAGAAATAATTGAACTAGCGAAAAAACGCAGTAATGATTTAAGCCTAATCGATTCTCGTGAATAACAATAACGAATTTAAGAAACATGAATATAAGCAACTATCGTGAAGCAATTTGATCATAGGAATCTAAAAAATGGGAATTTAAACATAAACCAATTCGCATAAATAAACTTGATGAATCCAAAATCCAATAAAATTGAGAACGAATTATCTAACCCTAGAATTAACTAAGAAATTACATCTAAGTATTCAACTAGAAATTAACTAAGAGAAATTTTAGAAAACTTATTGAGACTCATAAAAATGGTAAAAATCTCCAGCGAATCCGGAGTTGGAAAGAAGATCTCGACTTGAAGTGAATCTTGAACGTAAGGAACTTGGATCGTCAATCTTAACTTCTAGCTACGTAACGGAATGTGTAGATGTGTTATTTCTGTGCTCTCTAACCCTAGGTAGTCGTGTGTTTTTTTTCTTCTAAAAATCCAAAATACGAAGGGTATCTATAGTTATTGCATGTCTTGGCGCACAAGAAAACCTAAAAATGCATTTTCAGCACGTTGGCGTCGACGGGTGCATCGGTCTACGCAGGCAGTTGATGCTAGTTATGGCTCGGCAGGTGTGGCGTGCAGCACTGGGTAGCGTCGGTGGTCTGGCTGGTTTGCGTCGGTCGACGCTCCGTGGGTTGACACTCACAGAGAGTTGCGTACCCCATGTGCGTCGATAGGTGCCGAAAAGCATCGGTCGACGCGGGTAGCTCATCGCAGCCAGCGTCGGCAGTGTGGGCCTGGCTTGGCAGGCAACGCTACTATAGCGGTTCCAGATGGAAAACCGTTATAGATAATCATCAGCATCAAATTCTTGCTACTCCTTCACCGGAAAGCTCGATCTTTGTCTCTCGATCATCATACTTCATCCTTTGCGTGCTGAACTCTTCCGGTTACTTAGCTATAAGGTGAAAAACATCAAAATATCACCTAATGGCATCAATCTAGATCAAAAAACGGTAAAATAAGCTGGAAGTACAAATACACGAAATTAAGCTTAAACTATCAAACTTATACCAAAAATAAATAGAAAAACGAACTAAAATACTAATAAAAATAAGGACAAATATGTGCTAATCAAGCATCAAGGTCTCTTTTCCCATTATAAGGAACCTGGTTTGAAGGGAGGTGTATCATTCTGTAGTTAATCGACTGTCGCAGTATTTCATATGTCAATAGGGATTAGTTGTCTGTGCAAGGATCGGGGCATGGGGTTGGTCCCGCTTTTTTCATATCTTTTAAGGTGGCGATCAGTTATTTTAGTTTACTTAGCTCGTTCTCACTCCATGAATAGTTTTCATGTCGTTGTGAATCTAAAATAAGTTTTTTTACATGGGTTTGATCTCCACTATGTAACGTCTTTTCTTTTTGTCATGTTGGTTTTTGCCTCTTCGGTAGGTTTTCTCCATAGGCCTATAATAGGTGGATCCTTTGGGTGGGCTTTATGGTCATTGTCGTAAGAACTCTCATCTTGTCTTTCATCATTACACAAGTGGAGGCGTCCCTGATGCCAACGGTGGAGGTGTTAGCGACATTCCCATGTGTTATAGATATGGGATCTTTGCCATTTCCAGACATCTTGGGAATCAATGGATTTTCCATGTGGTGTTCTTACATCGGAGGATGTTGAACGCGAAAAACTTAATTACCCCCCTTCCTCTAGCGTCAATATGCTGATGCCCAAAAAGCACGAGGCAGTGAGCTAAGACCAAACGATCCTTAGATGCATGTAGGTTGAAGAAAAGGGGGTTATTATCATGGATTCAACTTCCGATTCATAGTAAAGAAGGTGAAGGAAGCGACTAGGGATTAGTCTCCCGAGCCGAGCTGACGATATCCCGAGGGATAGGCTCCAGCAGTAAAACGGAGCTGGAATGGCTGCGGTGGCAGCACTTCTGTGGTTTACTCTCTTGGTTAGAGAATCATCCCCTTTAGTATTTTGCCCTATGGAGTATTTATACCCCTCATCTAGTGTCCGTCTTGGATGTACGAGGGCTCCAAATATCGATGTTTCTCATGTGACACAATGTTTGTTGTGCCCAAGGAAGGTAGCTTTTAACACTTGTCTTAAGAGAGACACGTTTTTACCTACCAGGCACACTTACAATATTAAGAATCAATACATAAGGAAAAAAGAGGGTCTGGCCCAAGTAGTTGTTCCCAATAGGCTGGTGATTCATCGCGGTAAATGTGTGGATCCGTGCAACAAGTCCCACATCAGTAACTTTGATGTCAAATGTTATTTTCTTATACTAGTACAAGAATCGCCATTCGCATCGGTTGTAAAAGCTATGCATATGGGAATAATGCGTATATGTTCACTATGTGTATAGGTTCATTATGTGTATAGGTTGTTTGGGCGATGATATAGTGGACATAGGCATTGGTTGTTGTACAAAAATTGATTTGCATATATGCATATGCATCACTATTAATATGACTATTGACATCGGTTGTTTGTTCACAACTGATGCGCATTGTTTATTTATTTTAATGGCGATTTTTGTTTAAATAATTATTCGCATCAGTTTTTTAGTCATAACCGATATGTCTTTATATGACTATAAGCAACTGTTTTTAATCACAATCGATGCATATTCTAATTTCTTTTAATTACATTTATTTTCTCATTACAACCTCCTATAAAAAACCAGCAAAAATATATAAATACGCCACAACCATCAACCAACAAATTATAACCATCAATGAAAAACAACAAAAATATAAACCCTACAATCATTAACCAACAATTAATGTATATCAACTTAGTATATCAACTACATATCATTGTACACAAGTAATTGTATTAATACAACATAAGCCAAACTAACAACATTTCATATTTAGAAAATAACTCGAGTGTGTAAACAAAATTGTATTAGTCTTACACAAATATTAAAAAGTCTACGCATCACCATAAACTCCCCATGAGCAATATGGTTAGTTTGTGCAGCACACATTTCAATTTTTTAATTTATCTGCATAAATATTAATGGGAAAACTAATGAGTAAAATGACAACATTCTTAAGTACGAGAAACATTAATAACATCATTTTAATAACTCACCAGATGAAATGAAACTTTATACAAGCTACAACTTAGTTAAAAATAATTAAGAATTCGTAGAAAATCATATAAAAAACTAATAACTCACCAAATGAAATGAAACTTTATACAAGCTGCAACTCATGTAAAAAAACAAGAATTAGTAGAAAATCATATAAAACACTCGAATTTCTATTTTTTCAGTTAGCAATCATGTTTCGCAGGCCATCGCCAACATAAATAAACACTATAAATTAAATAAGAACTCAAATCCAAATCCTCATTTCACCTCAAATTCGATCATAAACATAAACCAATCTTTATTTTTAATCTATTTCTCAGGAAAAAAAGATCGAAATCAAATTATGCTAGTTAATTGCATGTGTATACCAACTAAAAATATAGTGAAACTGAGGAGTATTGTATGAGGATCATAAAAATATGCAGCAACACGTCGATCCTACATCTCATAAATAGATAAAACTCAATATTAAATAAATTATCAACAATATAATTTAAAGACTTCCCCACCTGCCAATAAATTCTTAAAGATAGTTGGAGTTTTTCATCAGTATCCCTCATCACCATAGAGCTAGTGATTGGTACGTCTTAACCAAAAGTTATTTTAAAGTTCGAAAGAATTGCAAGCCCTAATTCGCTAAGTTGTTCATGAATGAAAATAGAAAACTATTAGAACAATCAACAAACCAAGTATGTTTTGTGCAGAGTGTAAACAAATAGCAGCGGAATTAAAATAACAAAACACAAGCTTTTAAAACTTTTGACTAAAATAAATAAATCCTTGTAGTCGTGCCTCAAGGCGGAAATGTCTTTACTCTAAAATTGTATCAACGATTACACATGAAAATATAAACAAGTAAAGACTACGAAAAACTTCTTTCGAGTAAGATTGTTCTAAACCAGCACTACTCTTCCAAAAGTTAAGAATCAAAATCTCCAGGATTTGATCTTAATAAAACTCAAAAGCATGGAAGAAAATAATTCATTCAACAGGATGTTAGTGCAGATGTTGCAGCACAAGCAGTAACATCTGCGTCTGGGCAGATTTGCTGTTGATCGAATAAATCGCTCCAACTCTCAACTCTGATCTTTTCTTCGTGTATTTCTCAGCGTATTCAGCGTATATGAGTTGTAGAGCTAGTCCTCATATTTATATAGACATCCTTTCTTAAAAAGAGTCCTACAAAAGAAGGAAAGAATATTTACATAATATATTGCAAGTAAATCACTTTAAATAAGGAGATAAGATAAAATCTAAGATTCCTAATAATCATGAATTGCAACATACGAAATTCTAAGTTAGGAGAAAGATAATTACAACCTAAACTAATTCTAATAATATACAAAATAATTACCAAATAAGATATGTATAAAAATTTTCCTAAACAATTAATAACTAATATATTTGGCAAGAAAGTCAAAATAATATATAGACAAAATAAACTTCTAAAGGGAATAAAAGTCCTAGAAACCTCATACGTATCAAACAATATATTAGACTCCTAATACTTTTTTTTAAAACTCATTGAAATATTCCCTTCAATCTCCCCCTTTTTGTCTTTCTTGGCCAAAACATACATGATGAAAATCACAAGTATAAAACTTGAATAATCACCTAAAAACTTCCCCTAACTTGCTGCAGTATAAAATCAGAGAATTAAAGACCAAAACAAATCAAGCAGCAATTAGACGTATCAAGAACAAATAACTACCACCAAATAAAAATATCTCTAGAAAAAGAGATAATAACCCAAAGTAAAGAAGCACTCTCCTTTGGTATAGTAGCGGTAGCTTCAAATCAACTCTTTCTCATCCTCTTCTGCATCATCTACATCACGAAGCCTGACAATGAACAGCTGTAGAACAAACTCCCTACCTAACCAATAACATTGTGCGTCAACCTCCGCAGTAGCAGTAACTTTCCCCGAGTCAAACACATCTCTACAAATAACATATGCACCAGAAGCTCCATCATCATCAACTACTCCCCCTTTATTACATCTCCACCTTTTTGGCCAGAAAGATCGAAAATATGAAGTAGGCCAATAAAGAAGCACAGAAGGCAGTACAATGAGCAATAACAGAATTCACAAATTGTACTAGTCTCAAAAACAAGTACTCCAGACGTGAGAACTGCAAAATCAGAAGTGTTAGCAAGAATGTTGGAACACCCGCAGTAACATTCTGAACAACATCAGGAACAACACCAAGCACACCAGAGACAGTGCGACCAGAACCATAAAGACACGTCTTCATCATCAGAATAGTGCACTGGAAGATTACTAAGATGAGTCTTGTCATTCAAAATGGAAGTGATAACCATAAAGAACCATGGCTACACGTAGGAGGAATGTAAGGGACATATCCTTGAGATATCAACACTCGAGCGACAAGTCTAGAGGAAGCAGGGACAACGTTGACAAGGTAATCGTGGCAATGAACAACACTTCATTAAACACCTGCAACCCGAAGCTAAATGGCATCCAAGTACCAAGCATATAAAGCACACGAGTATAAGCCTCGATGACTCGATAATTGTTCATCGAAGGAATCCAGTTTGCACAACAACTCATGCAAACACCCACAAATGGAGACAATCATGAAGAAGAGAATGGAGAGGACCATCAATCACATAAATCACCCATTAGGAACCGGATCATCATATAAAAGTAAGAAGACAACGGCTCACCTACACAATCAGGAGTCTCAAGCAAAACATTAAACGCACAAGGGTTTAAGGTTAAAAATATTACTACGTACATAGACTCATCTGAATTAAATGACCGACTTTTTAAAACCTCATCAGTCAAATTGGCATATAACTCATACACCACAAAAATCTCAAGATGCACAATATCAACCACAGTAAGCAATAAATGATGACGCTCAAGAAATTTGCTCAATTTAAGAGAAAGAAAAGACATTAAATGCCTACTCTTTTTAATCAAGGAACGACCATAAAAAATAAGACAAACCTACTATAAACCGCCTTGGAATAAAAAGGTTCAGAAAGATGTTACCCATATCAATACCAGAACTGAATGTTTGTTCGGGTGTTAGAACATCCTCAGCAATATCTCCAGTAACACCTGCAGTAGCAACTGCAGCAACATCTTTGTATACAAAACTGACCTTATTATCCATGGTATGACTATCAGCAGCATCAAAAGTATGCATGGGCAGTCCAGAAACATCCTCGGCAGCAAATTTCTCATTACTTGAGATCTTAGGAATAGTACTCGACCGAGGGCTAGAGGAACCAAAAATAATGCCCTTGCTCTCTATAAAGAGACATGACAACACATGGCTAATAGGTTTACCATCATCAATCGGGCTAGAGATCGGTATAGTAGAAGAAGGAGTGTACCGTGCCATAAAATGCGAGGTATTTATATTTAGGAAAATCGAACCTAACCTCCAAAGACAAATTTGGTGCAGAATCTCATAAGTGCCACCAACAGCATGCGGCGACATTCAGCAAAACAGAACTGGCTGGAGTGTTAGTAACACCAGCACTAACATTCGCACCAACATCAGCAGCGACATATCCTCCTCCATACTTCTTTCTCTTCTTCTAGAGAACAAAATCTCTCCTCTTGTACACCATCAATAGAGCCAAATGACTCAAAAGCACAAAGCCCATAGCCAAGGAGGCGTTTGGACTTGCGAGAAGAAAAAGTGTAGATGGACTTGAGAGATTCATAAATAAGCGCAAAGAGTTTGGAGGGTTCTCTACATCGATCTCGTTGAACTTGTCAAATGGTAAAAAGACAACAAAGGCTTGGGTTTGCTCGGCAATATGAACTACAACGATGGATGAAGCAAGCGGTTGCGGCGATGATGACAACAAAGCTGGATCAGTGGTCTGAGCAGTCGGTGGTGATTAAGTAGCTGGAGGCGGTGAAATAAGAACAAAAGACGCAACATACACCTGGGTTTAAAAGATGTTACCCCAGATGCCGCAACACCCTTTGACACATCTTGTGCGACAACTCCTACAATGATCGAAGTAGTCGTGGGTGGAAATAACGGATTGAGTGGAAATCCAGGAACGGACGACACAGAGGTGGAAGTGAAAGAACTCTTACTTGGGCTTAAAGATAGTTAATTGACACCTAACAAGATTATAAACATTCTTGCACAAAAGATGTCAATCACGAAAGTCACACCATCTAAACAAACGTTCACAAATATTTGAAAAATAAAGTGAATCATGTGTGTGATAATGAGAAGCCACATATATATAGATATAATAAATCAAAGAGTTCATAAAATTATAAACCTATAAGAATCCTATCAAACAAGGAATCATATCTAGGTCAAAACCCCTTATGATATGGAAACTCAAAATTACTAAGGGAACAATATCCACCTTTGACACAAGTCACCGTAAGATATGAAAACACTTTATTTAACATTGTATCAATTCAGCCATATCCAACAGAAACGTGTATAACACCACACTAGATCTAAGTCCCACAAAATCTTCCAAACGGAGAAGAAATTCACATCCACACTTTGCACACGGGAGCCAAATTTCAACAGATAGACAAATATCACCAAGTGATGCATGTCCTTAAATTATGATTAAAAAATGATAAAGGAAAATTTCCACACACAAATTTGGTAAAAACACAGCTGTTACACAATACAGTCCCGAATGTGATGACATACTGGATGACATTTGTCTACAAAGTCAATGAATTGAAAATCCTTAACCCAGTTAATGACATAGTCATTTTAAGTTGCATATGCGGATTATATATTTTGTGTCCGGGAGTAGAAGAACCTCCACTTTGCAGCAACACAAGTAAAATAAACATCTCATAAGATTACATTGATCATTGATTTGATTTATCAATATATTCTTCATCCCTTTTAGGATGGCTAGGATTTCCTTCATAATACAAGATATTCATTTTAAAAGAACCTAGAGAAATGCACGTTTCTGCCATAGACAACCCATAATTATTTTGAAACTTTCAACCCATTTAGACAACACACTTTGGGAAAGAATGTAAAGCAGCTGGGCTTATGCAAGGAATGCATAAAAAAAATAAAAAATAAAAATAAAAAATTAATATACAGTGTTACGACAAATGTGAGGTCAAATACCGCAACATGCAGAACGACACTCATACAGACCACCTATAGAGAGATTTTCTAAAAGAAAACCCCTCATACTCTAATGCCTTGGTGCTAATGTCTACCTGCCAATTTTCGGTGTTAATATACTCCATGAAAATAATATTTTTCTCAACCAAATCTCGTAAAGTGTAAAATAGAAAAATAATGGGTTCTGTACGAGAGTGTTGAAATAATATCTTTGATATCTCAGTCGCACTAGAGTTATCAACAAAAACACTTAATGTATTTTCAAGTGAACTGTTCCCTTTAACAATTTTGAAAAACCACAATAATTGGGAACAACCACCAAATATTATAAACTCAAGTTCTCCTAACAGAGAAGACACATTAACATGTTCATACACACACCATAAGATCATGTTGCTGCCCCAAAACACAAACTCTCTTAATGAAAAGCATTTATCATATCTAAGTTCAAAAGAGAGTGGAAGATGGAGATCTTACCGTAGTACATTTAAAAAATGTACAACCTATACTTACCATCTTCCTCAGTGTAATCACTGTCTCTCTGGTAGGAACAATGTTAGCAACAACAAAATCAACTTCAGACACAGTTTCAGCTTCAGCAACTTTGAATGTTACTAGCAGTGTTGGAACACCTGTAGTAACATCGAATTTTAGAATGTCAGATTTAGCAAAATTGTTCTGAACATCATCCTCCACCTGAGAATGAAGAATATCCGTAGAATTGGATTAAAAACTGTTGGTCCAAATGTTGGAACACTTAGAAACACATCCGGCAAAACACTCTCAAGAGTGCCCAAATCGATCTTTTGAAATACAAACAGGTTCAAGTTAGATACCTGTTCATCAGCAGAAGAGGAAGATTTACAAAACGTGACTAAGTTGGAATAATCTTCCTTGCATTCAACAAGATCTTTAAGCTCATGAGAAGATTCCACTCTATCAAACAAGAATGAAACATTCTCAAAAATCACATGATGACTCAACCGGATTTCGGTGACTCTCAAACCGAACACTTTGAAAACCATTTTATTTAAAAACTCCAGTGATTCAAGAGTACCCAATTTTTCACCATGAAACACAATCCAAGTGAATATAAAGTCATTAAAAAGAAAAAGACGATACTTTATACCACATAGACCTTCACATTCAATAGGATTAATAATATCTAAGGCAAGATAACCAGAGACTAAAAAACCCTTCTTCATGAGACGATGATCATAAGTTAGTTTACCATTTATTCATGCAAAACCGACACTACTAACTTTAATATTTAGTTTGGATAAAATACAAGCAGCTTCAAATCTAACCAATTTCTTAATCATTTTCAAATTCACATCCCCAATCTTTTGGTGCCATAAAACAAGAACATCAATATTGGCAACACAACAAGATTGTATACTATGGAATAGGTAACAACGATCAGCTGCTCTTAAAACTGTAAAAGAACAAGTGTTAGAAACATCAAACACTTCACAGGGATTTTTACCAAACTTCACATCAAAACCATCATCACAACATTGGTTTATACTAAGGTGATTAACCACAAGACCTTTAGTATAAAAAACATAGTAAGGCTTGAGTAAACCATGACCATTAAATTTACCAATTGTCATATCATGAAGACTAAAATTATGGAAAACAAGGGAGTTATCAAGATCAAGCTTAACAAAAATATCACCCTCACTGTGCTGGAGACCTGCTTCTGACAAAACATCAGAATTTAAACCAATATTAGTGCAGTCTAAAAATTCTGGAATGAATGTCAGTGGTGGTATGCCAACATTCCCACCAACATCCTAAAACAGCAGCACACAGAGTGACGACTTCTCCCTTCAGACTATTGGTAGAGTTTGAAATAAGTTTGTGTCCACGACCCTTCGTAAAAGTACTCATACGTTTAACAAGTGCAACACCATCGTTACACACAAGATAGCAATTATCCGCCATCCTTGTACCTATAAGAAAATAAACATTTGAATCATCAAAAACTTTGCAAGTTTGTTTATCAAATTCAACATTCATATTACTATCACAAAGTTGACTTATGCTAATAAAATTAGCCATAAGTCCATCAACAAGAAGCACATTGTGAAGCTTTAGAAGGCCTTCAACATTCAACATCACTTTACTGATGATTTGCCCATGGTATCCTCCTCCGTAAATCACTTTTCCTCCATTGTATGTCTCAAAGTCTGTTAAATACTCACGAGTACCCATCATATGACGCGAGCAACCGCTGTTAAAATACCAGGACCCTGCAATCATATGCTTAAAAGAAGTATAAATAAAATTACACTTCACATCATATTTGAGAACCCAAACAGATTTAAGTTTACGAGAGGTGTTAGTGGAAGTGTTACTGGGACTGACCAACACTGGACTAGCACACCTTTTATTAGCAGTTTCAGCTTTAAGTTTATGACCGTAGGGTCTAATATGTCCAGACATAAAGCAATGATGATAGATATATTTACACTTGCGGCATTTTGATTTTTTTGAGGTTTAGGCAAGTTCTTACTTGATGTTTCACAAGCTTCTTTTGATTTAACAAAAACAGGAGTTTTAAATTGAGTACTAGTCTTACCGGTACTCATCTTCTTCAAAGATTGAAGAGAAGTGTCAAGTTTAGATTTTACATTACCAAGTTCTTCATCTTTTGTCGTGAGAAGAACCTCCAAATGAGCGATAGACGCTTTCAACTCATCGTTCTCATAACTCAATCAATCGTTCTCCTTGGTAAGAAATTTGGCCTTTTGAACCAACTTGACCCAATTGTGATACAACTCCTCGTATGCCTCCATCACCTCGGTGTCCTTATCATCAGAGTCTTCAGACTTCACATCTCCTGTAGCAATAATAGTGGAATTAGAATTCCCAAGATTAAATTCAATAAAAGGTGTGCAACACTTAGAACAAATAGGCGAATCTATAAGCTTGTACTCAGGATCAACACTTAGTGTTGTCAAGTGCCTGCTCTGATGCCAATTGAAAGAATTGCAAGCCCTAATTCGCTAAGTTGTTCATGAATAAAAATAGAAAACTATTAGAACAATCAATAAACCAAGAGTGTTTTGTGCAGAGTGTAAACAAATAGCAGCGGAATTAAAATAACAAAACACAAGCTTTTAAAACTTTTGACTACAAGAAATAAATCCTTGTAGTCGTGCCTCAAGGCGAAAATGTCTTTACTCTAAAATTGTATCAACGATTACACATGAAAATATAAATAAGTAAAGACTACGAAAAACTTCTATCGAGTAAGATTGTTCTAAACCAGCACTACTCTTCTAAAAGTTAAGAATCAAAATCTCCAGGATTTGATCTTAATAAAAACACAAAAGCATGGAAGAAAATAATTCGTTCAGCAGGATGTTAGTGCAGATGTTGCAGCATGAGCAGTAACATCCACGTCTGGGCAGATTTGCTGTTGATCGAATAAATCGCTCCAACTCTCAACTCTGATATTTTCTTCGTGTATTTCTCAGCATATTTAGCGTATATGAGTTGTAGAGCTAGTCCTCATATTTATATAGACATCCTTTCTTAAAAAGAGTTCTACAAAATAAAGAAAGAATATTTACATAATATATTGCAAGTAAATCACTTTAAATAAGGAGATAAGATAAAATCTAAGACTCCTAATAATCATGACTTGCAACATACAAAATTATAAGATAGGAGAAAGATAATTACAACCTAAACTAATTCTAATAATATACAAAATAATTACCAAATAAGATATGTATAAAAACATTCCTAAATAATTAATAACTAATATATCTGGCAAGAAAGTCAAAATAATATATAGACAAAATAAACTCCTAAAGGGAATAAAAGTCCTAGAAACCTCATACGTATCAAACAACATACTAGACTCCTAATACTTTTTTTAACTCATTGAAATATTCCCTCCAAAGTCATCATGTGTAGTAGACTCAACTAGATTTCTCACAAAGACATTGTCGAAATTTGCCATAGTAATTGTAGTGTCCTTCTTTTGCTTGCGTAGAAAATGCAAAACATACACTTTCATCGTTAATAAGCATACGGTTTAACTTATCTATAGCAGTTTGTGCCGCATTTTTAGTTCCTAGCCTTTTATTTGGCCGTAAGGATTGATAGGCGAGAAATTGTACGATATTTAATGGTTTAATTCCTATATTTTTATGTGCTTAATATTCTTATATATATATATTTATTTCTCGCATATTTATTATTATGGGTAGTCGAGCACCAATTGTGTGTTTTTGATCTATTTTGCAGTAGTTAAGTGCTAAATTGTTGAGTTGAAGATTTAAGGACTATGCATGAGAGTTGCACGAGTAAACGAGAGACAAAATGAGTGAATTGGCAAAGAAAGGACGATTCTGGGATATTTAGATGGGTTATCGCTGGGATCAACTGTTATAGAAAGCAGGGAACCGCTGGTAGCCCCTCCAGTATGGAATCGTTATAGTATCATGCTGAGCCTGCCGAGCCCTGCCGACCACCCCTGCCGACTGCTGCCTGCGACGCTCGACCAGCCCGCCTGCGTCGACCAATCTACGTCGGTCAACGCCAGAACCGTTATAGTAGCCCTGGCCGATGCACTTGCCCACGAACTCTCTGTCGCATCGATCCGAAACGCATCGATCGACGCAACTGCCCAGAAAATGCATTTTTAAGGGTTTCTTATTGCCCAAGACTCCATACACCTATAAATACTTCCCTTAAACATCAAAAACGTCTTGAACATTAATCCTAAGGTTCCAAGGCACCAAAAGGAGCCAATTCAACCATCCATCAAGAGCTTGAAGATTGAAAACTCAAGATTCAAGATCTAAGCTTCCTTATCCTCTTTATCTTAGAATTATGCTTCTCTTCTTATTGATTTTTCTTTTATTTCATGAACTCCATGAGTGAGTGATTATTTTATCTAGTTCTAGGGATGTTGAAACCCTCGTGAAACTATTTCTTAATTAATTTATGCAAAATTATCTTTCGTTCTTCATATGCGATTGCTTGTGTTATCTTGTTTACTTTCATGATAAATTCATGACATGATTGTTGAATTCTTGGTTTCGATTGGCCACCTAGATTAGAGATTTGGTTGTCAATTTCTAGAAAGAGAACTGCTTCCCGTGTAATTGTCGTAGTTTCAATTTCTCTGAAGTAACTAACGGTCTCGTATCATTAGGGGTAACACAACATAGGTTGAATAAACTGAGCTTATGCATTTATTGCTTAGATTAACTTATTTGCCTAGATATTAATGCTATTGTTGGGTTGAATCTAGAGAGCTTATTCTAGGTTATTAAATAATTAGAATCAATTAAAGAGCTTATTTTAATTGAGTATACGTTAAGGGTGAATTCGAGTAACAGAGATTATTGTTACTTAGGGTTTTTAGTCGGATATGAAGAATGGACTATGATATTGTGGTTGGTTAGATGAGTGGAACGAGGGTGGAAACGAAACTGGGACTGGAGGATTTATTAATTTGTTTCGTTATTCAATTGCTTTCTTTAGTTATTTAGTTAGTTTATCATCTCTATCCCCATTTGTTATTTTATTTGAATACGAATAATCACAAATTAATCCACACTCCTCGTGGGATCGACCCTTGCTTGACACTGCTACTAGTTAGTAAAGGAAAGTCGAGGACTTTATAAATATTATTTTTGACGCTTCAACGACGATCGGTCAAATTTTGGCGCCGTTGCCGGTGAGTGACGCGTTTAAATTGTGATTTGACGTATTTTAATATTTTAATTTTAATTCTAATTTTTTTTATTTCCATTAATTTTCTTTTAGATCTCGTGACTATGGCAGGAGGTAGAGAATGCACGTTAAAGGAGCTAGCAAATCCGGATCTCCCGCAACAACAACTATGCATCACGTTTCCAACCTTGGAGGATGCTAAATTCGAGTTGAGATCCGGATTAATCTATCATTTGCCGGCGTTCCATGGATTGGATGGTGAGGACCCACACAAGCACTTGAAGGAATTTCATGTTATATGCACGAGCATGAAGCCCGCCGGAGTGACTGACGAACAAATTAAACTACGGGCATTTCCATTTTCATTGAAGGGACTCGCTAAGGATTGGCTTTATTACTTACCTCCTGGATCCATCACCACGTGGATGGCGTTAGAGATTTTATTTTTGCAAAGATATTTTCCCGCTTCACGAGTAGCGAGCTTGCATAAGGACATTTGTGCAGTAAGGCAGTTACCCGGGGAGACATTGCATGAGTATTGGGAGCGTTTCAAGAGACTCGTGACTAGTTGCCCTCAGCATCAAATGGGCGAGGATTTATTAATACAATACTTTTATGAAGGTCTCTGTTTCACTAATAGAAACATGATAGATGCGGCAATAAGAGGCTCACTCATGGATAGGACACCGATGGCGGCTAGGAAGCCGATCTCGAACATGGCGGCTAATTCTCAGCAATTCGGCTACCGTGATAATTCATTGAGGTCGGTAAATGAGGTAGACACTTGTTCGTTGCAAGCTCAGTTGGATGAGTTGAAGGCCACTATCATTAAGAGGGCTACGGTTCGACCATGCAAATTATGCCTTACATTCGACCATGTCACCGATGATTGCCCAACGCTACGAGCCAATCTCCAATTAGGAGCCTATGGAGTGAGGCCTAAAAGATGGCAAGAGGGGAACTACGAGCCCCTCCAAATTTTCAAAGGGGACAAAATTTTTCGAGACAATATGATGATCATACCCAAGCACAAGAACCGTCCCCATCCCTCATAGAGATGATGAAGGCATGATAAAGAACACCAAGAAGCTCGAAGCTCAAGTGAGTCAAATGGCGAAGCGCATAAACCAACTGGATGCACAAGGGAATGAGCGATTGTCTTCTCAAACTGAGGAACGCATGGAGAGTGTGAGTGCCATAAGGCTGCAGATGTAGAAAAAACCGATGATGCGGGGGACCCGACATTTGCATTAAAGGAGGAATACGAGATGGAGGAAGAGGAAACGAGGCGGACACATGTTGTCCATAGTCCGCTTGAGCTTACAAATGATGTTCCTTATTCTACCATTTCTCCTATTGAGGTCGAAGCCGAGCCGAAGCCATTACCATCATGGACCGTGTACCAAGTGATAGAGGAGGACGAGACATACGTGCGAGAAGACGTTTTCAAGAAGGAGGCGACCGATGATCTTCCGTATGTGGTGATAAACAAAACCATCTTAGCAAAATCCTATGAGATGCCACCACAAATTCGTAAGGATCCGGTTAAGCATCTAACATCGAAATGGATGCGAATTATGGAGGATGAATTCATGGGAATTCCATGTACATTGAGACCTCCTCCGAAACCCCCATGGAATTGAGGGGTACCACGTCGAGCCGAAGACGTTAAGAAAAGGCGCTTGTTGGGAGGAAACCCAATGTTTACATTATTTCTATTTTGATTTTTATTTTTGCAGTTGAAGGATACAAAGCTTGGTTGATTTGGATGATTGGGCATATTTTTGAAAAAGATCGTCTGGAACCGAGACCCCCTAGACATTTACCCCGGTGATTTATTATTTGCTTGTTCTTGCTTTGTGTTCGCTTGAGGACAAGCTAAAGTTTAAGTTTGGGGGAGTGGGTTATTGAGGTTATTATTGAGGATATTGTGCTACAAAGTTGATAATTTTGAAAATTTTTGTGATAAATTCCGGGGGATTGAGAAGTAAATGATTAAAAGTACTTGCTTGAATTGCTTTGATGAATTATGTTTCGGTTAAATTCTTTAGTCATCATTTGATTTAGGAATTAATGGTACGCATGTTAGTGCTTTTGTGATTCATTTGTGGGGCATCAATTCTAGATTATTGCGTTGTTGATGTGTATTTGTGGTTTCCGTACTCAATATGAGTTTGTGTGGGGGGCCTTGAAGTTGGCGGTTGTGTGAAAATATCTCGTTAGTCGAAATAGAAGTCAATAAAGTCCGGTTGGAGTACACCGGCATGGCGTAAGTAGAAAATTGAAAACTAAAAAAGAATTGAGGTGCCGAAAAAGGTGCCTATCCGTAATACCAAGTGCAATTCGCTTACAAATTCTAAGGGCAAAATCCAATAAAGATGCTAGTAGCTCAACAAATTCATGCACGTATTTAAGTGGCGCATCATACAATCAAAATTCCAAGGAAGTGGAGGTGAACTCAACAAATCAAATACCAAATCAAGACGATCCTCCTATCCAGCGCCGAGTCTTTATCAAGTCAAGTCAAGAACGATAGTGCGGAGCTGCGGGCCTCAATTGAAAAAATAAAAATAAATAAATAAATGGTAGAGGACGAGATATTTGATCTTGACCAACAATGGATAGAGTCGAACCATTGAGTAACGAGGGGGCACCATAGTACATTGACGTGACGTATATGAAAAGGGGTTGCCAAACTGCTGGGATTACATAGGTCAATACATGAAACGCTTGCGATTTCTAGAAATATAATGGTGTCTAGAGTCTGGATGAGTTCATGTGACCAATTTGAGTGACTTACTTATATTATGTTGGTCCTGTGCTTTAATTCTATGCTTGCTTGAGGACAAGCAAAGTTTAAGTTTGGGGGAATTTGATAGGCGAGAAATTGTACGATATTTAATGGTTTAATTCCTATATTTTTATGTGCTTAATATTCTTATATATATATTTATTTCTCGCATATTTATTATTATGAGTAGTCGAGCACCAATTGTGTGTTTTTGATCTATTTTGCAGTAGTTAGGTGCTAAATTGTTGAGTTGAAGATTTAAGGATGATACATGAGAGTTGCACGAGGAAACGAGAGACAAAACGAGTGAATTGGCAAAGAAAGAACGATTCTGGGATATCTAGATGGCTTATCGCTGGGATCAACCATTATAGAAAGCAGGGAACCGCTGGTAGCACCTCCAGTCAGGAACCGTTATAGTATCCTGCTGAGCCTGCCGAGCCCTGCTGACCAGCCCTGCCGACTGCTACCTGCGACGCTCGACCAGCCCGCCCGCGTCGACCAATCTACGTCAGTCGATGCCAGAACCGTTATAGTAGCCCTGGCCGATGCACTTGCCCACTAACTCTCTGTCGCGTCGATCCGAAATGCATCGATCGACGCTCGGTCGACACAATTGCCCAGAAAATACGTTTTTAAGGGTTTCTTATTGCCCAAGACTTCCTACATCTATAAATACCTCCCTTAAACATCAAAAACGTCTTGAACATTAATCCTAGGGTTCCAAGGCACCAAAAGGAGCCAATTCAACCATCCATCAAGAGCTTGAAGATTGAAGACTCAAGATTCAAGATCTAAGCTTCCTTATCCTCTTTATCTTAGAATTATGCTTCTCTTCTTATTGAATTTTCTTTTATTTCATGAACTCCATGAGTGAGTGATTGTTTTATCTAGTTCTAGGGATGTTGAAACCCTCGTGAAACTATTTCTTAATTAATTTATGCAAAATTATCTTTCGTTCTTCATATGCGATTGCTTGTGTTATCTTGTTTACTTTCATGATAAATTCATGACATGATTGTTGAATTCTTGGTTTCGATTGGCCACCTAGATTAGAGATTTGGTTGTCAATTTCTAGAAAGAGAACTGCTTCCCGTGTAATTGTCGTAGTTTCAATTTCTCTGAAGTAACTAACGGTCTCGTATCATTAGGGGTAACACAACATAGGTTGAATAAACCGAGCTTATGCGTTTATTTATTAGATTAACCTATTTGCCTAGATATTAATGTTGTTGTTGGGTTGAATCTCGAGAGCTTATTCTAGGTAATTCAATAATTAAAATCAATTAAAGAGCTTATTTTAATTGAGTATACGGTAAGGGTGAATTTGAGTAACAGAGCTTATTGTTACTTAGGGTTTTTAGTCGGATATGAAGAATGGAATATGATATTGTGGTTGGTTAGATGAGTGGAACGAGGGTGGAAATGGAACTGGGACAGGAAGCTTTATTAATTTGTTTCATTATTTAATTGATTTCCTTAGTTATTTAGTTAGTTTATCATCTCTACCCTCGTTTGTTATTTTATTTGAATACGAATAATCTCGACCCTTGCTTGCCACTGCTACTAGTTAGTAGAGGAAAGTCGAGGACTTTATAAATATTATTTTTGACGCTTCAACGACGAGCGGTCAAATTTTCAATTGCTATCTTGCAAGATAATATGTTCCCAAAGCTAGTAAATGTGTCATGTAGTACTATGTTATCAATTGTTTTGTCCAAATTACGCACATAAGAAATTCAATAGAATGTAAATACATATCCTTACTTCATGGTGAGAGGCCTAAGATCAAGAAAATGAGGTTCTTCAAGTAAAAAAATATGAAAGGCAAATGAAGAGAAAAGGACCTTGATGAAGATATTTGTTGTTCCACTTTTCTGAATGATAGTGTCTCGGTGAGAATACGCCTCAGATTATTTTGTTAATCAGGGGAGTGAAGCTCAGCCAATATCTTTTGCCGATGTTATCATAATTAACAGAGTGTTGAAAGGAATGGTTGGCATGATGCATGGCATGGCAAGGATGGAAGGATAAGCTGGACTGAGCAACAAGACAAAGAAGACAACTCACCACTAGATGACAAAGGCACATCAACGGTCAGGAAAGGACAACATAGGAAACATGTGGCTGAAAATGAAGAAAGTGTCACAAAGGATCATCCTTGGATCATGAGCCCTACTCTGGATGTTTGACAGGTGCACAAGAGTTCTAGATTGTTCCTAGAATAGCTTGCTATATATAGGATGGTTGTCTCAAGTCCAAAATGCATAAACTACCTTTTCCTAATTCTGAGCACAACAGTAACAATGTTCTTGATATTATTCATAGTGATGTGTGGGGACCATCCACTGTCACTTCTTATAATGGCTTCAGATATTATGTCAGTTTCATTGATGATGCTACTAGGTACATATGGATTTATTTGCTCAAGAATAAGTCAGACACCAAATCAGCCTTCATACACTTCAAGAACCTTGTAGAAAATTAATTTATCACCTCCATCAAGACTTTTCATTCAGATGGAGGTGCAGAATTTACTGGCCTTAAGAACACTCTTGATCAAGCAGGAATTAAGCACATCCTCTCTTGCCCCTACACACCAGAACAAAATGGGTGGCAGAAATAAAACACAGGCATGTTGTTGAAGTAGCCTTATCCTTGATCTCCCAATCCAACTTATCCCTAAAATACTGGAGTGAGGCTTTCATCAGTGCTGCTTACCTTATAAACCTAACCCCAAACAAAATCCTAAACTTCAAGTCTCCTTTTGAGTCCATCACTAAACAAAAACCAGACTATCCTCACCTTAAGAATTTTGGATGTCTGTGTTTTCCTTTGTTAAAGCCCTACAACAAGAACAAGCTTGAACCAAAGAGCCAACCAAGTGTCTTCATTGGATATAGTCCCTTTCACAAAGGATACAAAACTCTCCTGCCCTCAAATAAAATTATCATAACCAGACATGTTAAGTTTCAAGAGAACAAATTCCCCTTTCAAAATAAACAATCTGAATCTCTCCCTCCTATGCAGACAAAATCCCCTGATCCTGCACCTTTGATCAGAGTCCCACACACTATCTCTCCATCCAATACACCACTCAGTCCACCTCATTCACCTATCATAGATAATGCACCCTCATCTCATAGTACCTCCCACAGCACATCAACTCAATCTACTCCTTCCCATAACACCTCACATTCCAACACCATACCCATTGGTCAAACCACTATAGACTTACCTATTGAGCATGAAAGCATACCTACTATCACTAACATTGCTCCCAGCAGTCATTATGTTGCAGGTACTCACCATATGCAAACAAGGTCCAAATCAGGTATCTCCAAACCTAAAACTTATGCTTATGTGATACAGCAAGAAGCAATGGAGCCAAAGTCAGTTGAGGAAGCCATATGCAGTCTAGAATGGAGCAAGGCAATGACCTCTGAATACCAGGCTCTTCTGAAAAATCATACTTGGGATCTAGTACCTGCACCCACTGACAGAAATTTGGTTGGATCAAAATGGATATTCAAGATAAAGAGGAACTTAGATGGATCAGTGGCTAGGTACAAAGCCAAACTGGTGGCAAAGGGCTATACTCAATCTGCAGGCCTGGGCTACAATGAAACTACAGCTCAGTTGTTAAACCAGCCAGCATCAGAATTGTCTTGTCATCGGCTATAACTAAAGGATGGAGAATAAGGCAGCTAGATGTGGATAATGTATTTTTGAATGTATAGATTGACTCAGACATCTACATGGAACAGCCAGCTGGATATCAGGACAAAAACTTCCCAAACAAGGTCTGCAAGCTAAGAAAGGCTCTGTATGGCTTGAAATAGGCCTCTAGGGCTTGGTCTAGCAAATTTGGCAATGCCCTCATTTCTCTTGGTTTTTCAAACTCACAGTCAGACACTTCATTATACATCAGACATGAGAAAGGCTCTTGTATCATAATCATGGCTTATGTTGATGACATAATCATCACTGGGAACAAAGAGACTGAGGTTGACACTGTTATTTCTGGTTTAAAACAACATTTTTCCATGAAGGACTTAGGATCTTTACATTACTTCTTGGGCATTGAGGCAATTCCTACCCCTACTGGCTTGCTCCTTAGACAAAAGAAGTACATCCAAGAGGTTATTGAAAGAGCAGGAATGAAGGGGGCAAATGGTGTAGCATCTCCTATGATGGTCAGTCCCCCTCTTTCAGAGTTTCCAGGTCAACCAATTGAGAATCCAAGTCATTACAGACAAATTGTTGGTGCCTTACAGTATGCTACTCTAACCAGACCTGATATCAGTTTTGCTGTGAACAAAGTAAGTCAATTTATGAAGAACCCTCTCAATCATCATTGGAAAGCTGTAAAGAGAATTGTTAGGTATCTAAATGGAACCATAGAATATGGACTGCAGTTGAACAAGTGTAAGAACCTTGGTGTGATGGCATATGTAGATGCAGACTGGACATCTGATATAGATGATAGGAGGTCCACTTCTGGATCATGTGTTTATCTTGGAGGAAACCTTATTTCATGGAGAGCAAAGAAACAACACACAGTCTCAAGATCCTCCATAGAAGCTGAATACAGAAGTTTAGCTCTAACCACCTGTGAAATAATGTGGACAAGATCCCTGTTGCATGAACTGAGGGTTGAGCAGGTCAAACCTAGCATTATATTGATTGACAACCTTGTAGCAATTTCCATTTCAGTTAATCCCATAAGCAATGATAGAATAAAACACTTTGAACTTGACCTACACTTCATAAGGGAAAAGGTGCTAAGAAGAGTGATAACAGTGAGGCATGTACCAGCCATAGACCAAGCAGCTGACATCATGACCAAACCATTAGTAGGCCAATATTTGACAGGCTTATAAACAAGCTTGGAGTATTTCCAGAAGTCAACATAAAATTGAGGGGGCATGTTGAAAGAAATGGTTGGCATGATGCATGGGATGATGCATGGCATGGCAAGGATGGAAGGATACACTGGACTGAGCAACAAGACAAAGAAGACAGCTCACCACTAGCTGGCAAAGGCATAACAACGGCCAGGAAAGGACAACAAAGGAAACATGTAGCTGAAAATAAAAGCATGTGTCACAAAGGATCATCCTTGGATCATGAGCCCTCCTCTGGATGTTTGACAGGTGTATAAGAGTTCTATATTGTTCCTAGAATAGCTTGCTATATATAGGATGAGCCTCAGACTTTGTATCATTAAGAAAATCGAGCTGTAAAACATTATACATTAATGAAAATTAGGGTTCTTATTTCCTTCATGAATATTATTCTATTTCTGTTGCTTATTCAAGAGAACCCATCAGATAACATGAATACGTATGATTTTAGAAGAAATAAACTAAAGAGAAGAGACAAACACAACACTACACATAGATTGAGAAACAATGAGTGGATGAATCAGAGACAACAAAAAAACCTTGCAGATAGAATTGGACAAGATTGTGAAATATCCTAACATCAATATTGTTATTTGAAAGTGCGAAAACACGTGCTAATTATGGCTAAGATTCTTGAAATCTATCCTAATATTAGTTGTATCTGGCATCATCACCAATAGCTCTTCCATAAAAAAGATGTCACTTTAGAAACTAATGATGTTAATAACAAATACAATAATTTATTTTCAAGTTGCAGGACATATAGACTTACGTCACTATCATAACTAATACCTAAACTAGCATAACAACTCGCAAACCACCATAGTTCTTCATCAATTACTGCAAATAATTTTAAAATCTAAACTGTAGAAGAAAATCTCATAATCTAAAGTAATTGTTATTTTTTTTTTTACCTCAAAAGATGAAGCATCTTTGGAGTGAGGTGGTTGTGACATCCAGGAGAATTCCACATAAACTAAGTAGCTTTCACCTCGTTCCCTCCTCTAGTAAGCGCAATAAAAACACACAAAATATCATAATCTCAATAAATGAAATAGAAACTGAAAATTCTTATACATAGGTAGCATAATAGCAAACATATATGCGAGTTTGGGTAGCTAACGATGAGGCAGAAGCAAAAATAGGTGTTGTTCAGGTCTGGTGGAGATAGAGCGGTGGTGCCACCAAAAGATACCGAAGAAGACAATGATGAGGGATCGATCTTCAGGTTGCTTGAGCGGAGAGATGGTGGCAGCGATTATCGTTGAAAAAGATTTAGTGGTAAAGTTATTTGTTAGATAGTATAAGAAGAGTAGTAAATCTTTTATTTTGTATGGATCATACGCGTTAGTTGCAAAAAGAATGATTGACATAGTTTTCACAATTATTACAAAATACCACCGATCAAGTAGAAGTATCAGTTTCACTTTAAAACCCAATGCTTATGAGATTCTTATTTTTTTACTTTAAAAACAAAGAGTATACACATCGATTTTTGGTGCGCAATCGATGCAAATAGTCATTAGATTTACGCATTGGTTTAGACGTGTTCAACGGTTTGGAGAAACCGGACAAACAGCCGGTTTGAACCGACGGTCAATGGTTGCGGAAATCGTTGACCACGGTTTAAACCGCAACCGCCATTAAGGCGGGCCCGATTCCGGTTTCCCATTATCCCAAATTGTAAACCGGCAGTTTGAACCGCCAGTTAGAGAATTAAAAAAAAATTTGGCCGGTTCAAACCGGCGGTTGAACCGGCGAAAACTAGCCGTTGGGCGCGGTCAACGTGAGGTTTGAAATCAACGATCTTGATCTTGTGACCGTTGATCAGATCAAGTGACCTTTGATTCAAACCGAAACTGGTCAGTTTGGTCCAAAAACCGGCGGTTTACCTGCCTGTTTTTTTTTTTTTTTTCCACTCCTATAAATACCCCCCATTCCCAACTCATTTCTCTCACACCAATCTCTCATCTTCTATAATCGCTCTATTCCACATTGTCTCTCTTTGCAAATTTAGTGATTTACTAAGATTCTTTAATTATTATCAAGCCTTCCTAATCCTAAACTAAACATATTTAAGTTTAGTGTTATAATTCTAAATATATTTCGTACTTTCTAGTTATAATCCTAAATTTATAATCCTACTACTTTAGCCTACTACTACACTTTCTTATTTTTTGTATTAATCTTAACTTCTAAAAAAATGTCAAGCCGTCACTAGTGCAAAAAAGTCGATTAGAGGCACTGCATAAGTGACGGTTCAAAGAGGAACCGCTGCAAAAAGTGCAAAGGTGACGCTTATTAGCAAAGAACCGTCGCTTATAAATATAAAAAAATTAAAAATTTCGGACGGGTGGCGGTTATTGAATAACAACCGCCACCAATAATAGTTAAAAAGGCGCTTGCTATAGGAAGCGTCACCAAAAAAAAACCCGGGTGGCGGTTCATTAAAGAAGCGCGACTTATACAAGGCCACAAATATTCGGCCGGTTTTGGTGCCGGTTTGACATAGAAACGCCACCCGAAGTTGACTATTAGAGGCGGTTGAAAATTACAACCGCCACTTATAACTCAAATAAAATCAAAAACAGTGGCCCCAAATCCGAAACCCCACCATTCTCATTTTACATTCCCGACACGCATATTTCTCTCTCTACGACCCAGCTATGCAGATTCCGGTGATCAATCTCGCACCCTACTTGGAATTATCTGGAAAATAGGCGAGCCCTGACAAAGAGAAGCTCGATCCGGTGCTAAAGAGTTTGTGCAATGAGGTCAGCCGAACCCTAAAAGAGACTGGAGCTTTACTAGTTAAAGATCCACGGTGCACTGACCGGTTCCTCGATATGATGGAGAGTTTTTTCGAAATGCCATACGATTTCAAGCGCCGCCAAGAGCGTCCCCAGCTCCATTAATCAGGTCTCTCTCACTTCTCGATTTTGTAATTCGAGGCTTGATTTGTGTAATTAGGCATTCTAAAGGGTCATTGCTTAAGTGATTTTACCGGATTGTGACCTTGAATTCTCCGTTTACTAATTTATGTTGGGAATTAGACTTGTACTGTTATTGAAATGCTTTTGGTTTTGTGGGTTCTTTTCACTGATTAAGTGATTTGTTTCTTTTTTCTTCTTATKAATAAGACGATTCACTTMGAAATAGAGGGAAAGCTCRAAACCCCCTGCCCRAAGAAGTTGAATCAAGGGAGCTTAAAAATGAGGTCTGTATTTTGTTAAATTCTTGAAAACTGTTTCATTCGGCATATTCAATTATAATTWGCTTYATTAGAGTTTGATGTTCTTGTGTTATCTGCGGTGTTTTGATCAATGTGATTTAATTTTGGATTGTATRTTGATCAGTATTTAATTAATCTTGGGCTGTTTAAGGAGTATCTCTAATAATTTAGTACCTTTTTATGCCTATTTTGGTTGATTCGTTGACATGAGCTCAAAGATGCGATGAATTTATGTAACTAGATTATAATCCTTTGATATCATGAAGTGTTTACTTATAGATTGTAAGTTGCTGAATTTATTGCTTCAGGATAAGCTAGTAAAATCTTTACCTTTTCATATGTTTAATGGGTAAGATTAGATTAGAACTAGTGAAATATTTTTCAGTTTTTTTTTAATTGATCATAAGTGCTTATAGCAAATAAAATCTGGATAAGGTGTTAGTTTATTTTTTTCCTTTCTAATTTTTGTTTCCCCGATGTTAATTTTTTATGGTTTAAGATTGCAAAGAGGTGTAATTAAAATTATTGTGTAATTAAAATTCCTAGAGGYTATGTTTAGACCATGYGAWGATCTTCCTAGAGTGCCCTCTCATTGCGAGTTYGGTAATTAAAATTATTGTGTTGTGTTGAYTCATTACTTGACAGGCTATGTTTAGATCATTTCCAGCAATCTCCTTAAAATAGCGCCGAGTGCTATTTTTGTGCTCTAGCAAGCACCACAAGTATTCTACACTAAAACTGGGTAGTGAACAGTGTTATACAAGAAATAACATTGCACTGTTCTTTTTCTTTTTTTAATTTAGTAATGCTCGTGTTGTGATTGTTTTTGTTGGGCTGTGTTTTTCAGAAATGGGGTAGTGATCACATTGAGTTGGTTTCTAAATTTGCTTTCGCTAACAATATCTCATCCAAAAATGTCAGCCAATGATGTTTTCATGTGATGCCATTTAACAAGCAAGTTGTATGCTCTCTTGCAACTAAACTATTTTTTCTTTTCTTATTAACTTCTTCTTTTACAATTTGTTGCATTCATTCTTTTTTAGGGATAATTACAAAAATGACCACGAAGGTTTAGCTTAATTACAAAATCCCCAATTATCTTTCGAAATTATGACTAGGCTAAACTCCCAGGGTAGTTTTTGTAATTAACCAAAATTTAAGAGTTATATAATTGTAATCATAGAGTGTTGCACGACTCGACTGGTGACTATCCTTGATGAAATTAGTCRTTTTTTGATGAACGTAATCTTTTTKCTTTAAAATAAATAAAGTAGAAAATTGTTGAATATAGATAGATGGTGAGAGTTGGCTTGAATCTGTACAGCCTGTAATCGTTTGATATTATATATCACTCTATAAATTATATCTGGAATACTGATATATAATAAGGGAGAATTTGACTTGATTTTGCATCATAGAATTTGTGCATTTTATTTATTGAGGCCAAAAAACGAGGCAGCAAAGCAAAATCTCATGTGATGACCTTGTAAGTAAGATCATTTTCATTATTGACATGAATGTGAGAAACGGAGCTTCCCATATGACTCTGTATGTGATACCCCCAGAATTGATTTTGGACCCAAAAATCAATTTTATATATATATATATATATATATATATAGTCCTTAACAGATGGAGGGTATTCCAAGCAAGTCAAGAAATCTAGAGATGAATCTTGTGTTGGCAAAGCTTTACCAAAATTCGAAGCACACTCGAGCTGGAATTGGATGCTTTAAGGAGTGTATAAGGTATTCAATGGCATTTATATAATCTGTGAGCAATCTTGAGGTAGCTTTCTTAGTTTAGTGTTCAGCTAATGTTTCTTGTGGAGATTTTCTTACCTTTGTGGAAACTGTTTTTTTACTAACCAACAAGGTATATCTGTCTAAATTAATCTTGAAAAAGCTTCTAGTTTTCTTTTATGGGTCCTTGTGCACAAGTACCTTTTACATGAAACCTTGAATTTGGAGGATATTTGCAAGTCATTGGATACTATTGATTTATTTCCAATCCCTGCAATTACAGGAATTGCCCATACATTATTGAGGTTATTATTGCCTTGGCTGAATTAAGTGTTTCGTCTAAGGATATTATATCATTGTTTCCTCAGGTTTGTTTGATATTATGCTTTATATATTAATTAAACCATATATTCTATTTCATATTACCATCTGGTGTATTTTTTTGTTCATTGTAGACTCCAAACAGAAGTGAAAAACATCCTTCTGATCAAATCAATTCAAGCCGCTGGTTGAAAGTACGTTTTCCTGACAGTAAAAATTTACTTTTACAACTTCGGAAGTAAATTTCATCACGTCTTGATCCTACTTTTCTCGTATCATTCTATGTTTGCATTTTACTACATCTAGTGAATTTATCTGTATTTAATTGCTTTTCTGAAGGTTAAAGCTGTCACTGGAAAAAATGATGAAACAATTCTTGATTTGGAAAAAGTAATTAATTACCCCAATATTAATATGATAGTTTTTACTGATATTAGACAGTGAATTTAGGAAAAACAATATCTACAGGTTTGGTCATTGGATTCATACGTGGTTACGTATATGGATGAGTAATAGTATGCAATGCTTCTGAAGCTCAAGTCTGACCATTCCAAGTTAAATAAGTTAGTCCATGATCTGGTGAAAATTGACCCTGCAAAACCCGAGGTTTACGTGGCCTTATCTGTTTTATGGGAAAAGAAAGACGAGCGAGGAGCTTTATCTTATGCAGAGAAGGTTAGATTAATCTCGTGTTTGAGTTTTGACTAATTTTGCTACAAAAGCTTATGCTTACTATTTGTTAATTAATAACAGAGCATCCGCGTTGATGAGAGGCATGTACCTRGTTWTATAATGAAGGTACCGTAAATTTATTGGTGTTAAAACCTTGGAAGATGGTAAACGCGTTCGTTACCTCATGTTATGTKCACGTAGACCAGGTCRATTGCTCTCGACTATGCGGGCTATGGACAACCTTGGACTGGATATTCAGCAAGCTGTCATYAGCTGTTTCAACGGCTTCGCTTTGGATGTGTTTCGTGCGGAGGTTAGAATTTTTCTAAATTACTCTATAGAKAATAATATATAGATATTTATATTCATTTTATATTTATAAGTTTCCTATTCTAAAAAGTTTCCTTGAATTGCTTACATTTTTATGTTTATTTTTTCTATACGCAGGACTGCCCTGAAATACATAGTAATACTGCAGAAACTCTCTGTACGATAACTCGATATGCTCCACCTGGGATAGCTTCAAAAATCTCCAGCCCGAGGTTGCATTGGTTATCCCTATGTCGATTCTTCTTTCTTTCTACCACTTGTCCTTTTTCATCTTGATCGTAATCTGGTTGCATGTCACAGTATTATAGGATGATTGTTTCGCCATGCTCTGGAGGACTCAAGGCCAAAATATGTTTGGTTAACTTGTTATCTGTCTGTATATCCTTGTTAGACCCCAAGAGGTTAACATCAGGAACATATTACTTGTATTCCTGCCGAATGACTCATGGATCAGGAAGTGCTGCTAATCCTGTGTTCAAGCCATGCTGGAGAGCCTAGGTAAGCTCTTTATTTTTTTGTTATGATTACTAGGCACACCTTGATTGGGAAACACTGTGATAATCTGGCCAAAGTATTTGAAGAGTCATCTCTGTCATCTTAGTCTTACTAGAGATTTCTGCTGGTTTTTGTCAAGTAATTAGGCAAATTACTTCTGTTGCACTGAATGAATTATCATGAAGCTGATTCTACAAAGCACAAATTAATATTCCGTAATTATTAAGTATTGATAGGCTCACTATAACTTTGCTGATTTTCRGCCTCCCTATTTTGAAGCGTGTTTGGTAAGCCGCATGAGAAAGACTGGCCARGAGTGACARCAGCTCTTCTCAAATTATTTTGAAGCGTGTTTGGTAATTATTTTTTACTAATCATAATATTTTGATCAAATAATCTCATATATACTTCATAGGTATGATTATATGATATCTATATCAAATGTTTATTATGATGAATTATTACTTGGATTATGCTATTTTTGACTAATTTGCCTAGTCACGTGATGTTAACGATAATATAACTTTTACAGATAATCTTGCATAGTGAAAAAACTGCTGCTAGGGTAATTTCTTTTATTATCATTATTTTTGGGCCTTTCATGTGAAAAATGGCCTAATTAGTTTGATATTGTATTTTTTTTTTTTATGTTTTTCTTGTAAAATTATAATGTAAAATATTTTTTAAGTATATTGAATGCTTTTGTTAACATTTGATGTTGATTAATTTAATTTTCATGAAATATGAATAAATTGCGATTTTTTGGTATTTATAGGTTGGAATGAGGACCGGTAAAATAGAATGGACAATTAATTATATTTTTTTAATTATTATTTGGAAATCTAGATGGGTTATATTTAAACCGATGTTAATGTTCTCTAAATGTCAACGACATCGGTTCCTCAAAAACCGATGTTATTTATCAGTATTATTGGCAACGCTTCTGACGAAGAAGCGCCGCCTGGTTTCTGTTTTTGGTGGCGCTTAAGCGCCGCCTGGTACTAGTTTTGGTGTCGGTTCTTGACCTAATTTCGATATTTTGGTGGCGGTTCGATCTAAGAACCGCCACCCGGTGTCTCTTTTAAGCAGCGGTTTGAACCGTCGCCCGGCTTTTTTACTTTAAGCGTCGGTAGCTTAAGAGGCGGTTCAGAACCGCCTCCAAAAGCTATTTTGAACCGCCTCTAATCGACTTTTTCCACTAGTGCGTGGAGGTTTTTCTCGTTCTCGTTGAGCCAATGAGGGGAAGAGTATAGCACTTGATGATGACGCCAATGTCCATCTCATCGGCTTATCACAAGGTAACACTCATTCGGTCGGTGACTACAATCCCAATCGCATCGAAATTGATGAAGATTGGAGTGATACCGACATTGATCGAACTTATCGAGCCGCTGCCGCCTTTGCCGGTGAAGATGTACCGCCCGTTGAAGAGGAGGATGAATTGCCTCCTCCAAGAAACCTAAAACTCATTCTCGGGCAACAACGGAGTTAAAATCTGACATTTTCAAGAAACATTTTTAAAAAATCGAGATCCCGCCACCCGCAAACGAGCCACCTACGGAAGATGGCAAAAAACGAAAAAGGAGGTACCATGTCACTTGCAACTATTGTACATCATTTTACAAATTTCTAGAAGGAGGAGGATATGGGAATATGCACAACCATCTCAACAACAAACACCCCAACAAAGTCGGTATCGATAGGACTCAAACGCAACTACAAGGAGGACAGGCAAGTATGAACTCCTCTTCTTTATTTACATATTTCGACGCTACTCATAGAAAGGAATTAGCAAATTATTTTTCTTCTAGATCTCTTCCCTTTAACTTTACAGGTGATGATTTATATACAAAATTCACCCAACTTTCTTTTAATCCCTCGAGTACGAGTATCTCTCGCTCTTCCCTTACTCGTGATATTAAAAAAGTTGTTGGTGAATATAAGTTAAACTTATGTAATGAATTTGCTAGTTTACCAAAAAAAGTTTCAATTTGCTCGGATGTTTGGAGTGATCACTGGGAACGAAACTCTTACATGGGTGTTACATGTCATTGGGTTGATAATTCATGGACTTTACAAAAACGTTTGCTTGCATATAGAGATTTTAAATCTCCTCACAATGCACATAATATTTGTCAATTAATTCATTTGATTTGTCAAGAGTATGGTCTAGTTAAAAAAATATTTTCTATTTCATTTGACAATGCAACTTCTAATACGACGAGTGTTAATGAGCTTATTAGAATTTGTAAACCATCTATTAGTGGCTTATTTTTTCATATTAGATGCATATGCCATATTTTGAATTACTGTGCTCAAGATGGTTTGAATGTTTTGAAAAATGAACTTTCTCCAATTAAAGCGGCGGTCACGTGTATTCATAGATATAAGTCTTTGCAACGAAAATGGGCAAGATTTTGTAGGGAAAACGGGTTTGAACCTAAAATTCTTTCAATCGATGTGCCTACTCGTTGGAACTCTACATATAAATTATTGAAAGATACATATTCGTATAGAGAGGTTTTGTGTTCATTTTTTGCCCAACAAGAAACCGGAATTATGATATATACAAACCAATGGTCTACGTGTAATTATTTGAAAAAAGTTTTAAAGGTGTTTAATGATGCTACTAATTTATTTTCCGGTGTTTATTATCCTACTTCTCACCTTGTTGTTGAAAATTGTGTTAAAATTGCATTCGTCTTTAAGGAGTGCATGAAAAATGAACGTTTGGAAGAATGTGTTATTTCTATGAAGCGAAAATGGTTGAAATATTTTCATTACATCCCAAGTATATTTTTAGTTGCTACATTATTAGATCCTAATAATAGAGAAAGTGGTTTAGAATTTTATCTTAATAGTTATTATGATGCTTTATTGCCGTTTGAAGAGTATGAATATCCTTCCGTTGAAAATATTATTCAAAACGTGAAAAAGTCTTTATATGATATATTTAAAGAATATAGTATAAGTTTTGATGGTCCTCTTCCTATGAGTTCCGGGCGACAAACTTCTACTAGAAGTGGTAACCCTAGTAGAAGTGGTGACGACGATGATGAAATTGAGGGATTTCAAGATTTCTTGAAACAAAAAAAGTCATGAATGGGGCGTTCGGGTTATTCATTCGGTTCTAACCCTTATCGAGAACTTGAAACTTATCTAACAACGACTTTTGAGTATGGAACGTTGGGAGAAAATGAAGCCGACATCGAGTTTGATATTTTGAATTGGTGGGCGTAGAGGAAATCACTTTATCCCGTTGTTAACATCATTGAGAGGGAGATATTGGTCGTTCCCGTATCAACCGTTTCAGTCAAACAAGCATTCAGTGAAGGGGGGTACATGCTGGACCAGCGGAGATCCAGACTTACACCTCACAATCTCGAGTGTTAAATATTTTGCATGATTTGGTCAACGCCGATCGACGGAAATAAAAAAATGTTCTTAGTGAAGATGAAGAGAGCGAGACGTATTATGATACTACGAGATCTAGCAACGAGTCGGTAAATGGATGAGTATGGTACCCCCCGCACAACCGCTTCTGATTCCAAGGTAAGTAAGGTAAGTGAGAACTACGTGGACTTTGATTCTCAAGGTAAGGGATACGTAGCCAACTATCTTCAATTATTTGAGATTTAGTTTTCGAATTTTAACTTCAAAAATTTGAAAATAGTTCAAGTCCATTTTTTTTTTGAATTTATTAAAATTCTTCTATTATAACTTTTTTATTATTTTAACTTCAAATATTATAAATGGTTTAATTTCAATTTTTTTTTAATAAATTTAAAATTTTAAAGTATTTGTTATAGGAAATGACTACGGTGCCGTGAAGGCACCATACCTCCCAGCCCCCCTGCATTTACATCCCTTGATCTTATCATTATCCATAACCAACTTTGGATCTAATGGTTCTGATTAAGTGGGGAATGGTACCTTCACGGCACCGTAGAAGTCCCCTTTGTTATATTTTCCCACTAAATTCAAAACTTTAAAATCCTTCTAATATATATTTTTTTTATTTTAACTTCAAATATTATAAATGGTTCAACTTCATATTTTTTTAATAAATTTAAATTTTCAAAGTATTTGTTATATTTTCCCACTAATTTCAAAACTTTAAAATTCTTCTAATATAATTTTTTTTAACTTCAAAAATCCAAAACATATGAATTTTTATATTTTAAAAAAAACAAAACCGACCAAACCGACTAAACCGAATCGAGACCTAACCGTAAACCGCCGGTTTGCAAACCGCCACAAACCGGCCGGTCTCACGGTTCGGTTACAGTTCGAGGTTTCTGCCGAAATCGAACCGGCGGTTCGAACCGTCTGAACACGTCTGCATTGGTTGTTATCAGAACCAATGTGTAAAGATGTAAATATATAAAGATCAAACTTTACACAACGGTCTTCGAAAAATAACCGACATGTATAGTATTTTTGATATATGTTTAAAATAAAAATACTATAGGCATCAGTTGTAGCACGATAATTAATGCGCATAATTTTTATTTTATTACAGAAATGGCACCAAAACCATTATACACATCGGGTTTTTTAACAATCAATGTTTGGCGAATTTTGTATTAGTGTTAGGTGGGTCCGACTGGTACACATGTTTTTAACTTTTACTTACGATAACACTCGTGTCTGATCGAACTGACGAATCGTCCGTTAGACCAAAGTCTCATACCTATATATCATAATACAAAAATTAATACACATAGTAGAAAACTAATACTTTATGGTATTAATACATCATAATACAAAAATCAATATATTATAGCACGAGTTAGAGATTTATGAAAAATTAATAATTTCAAATACAAAAACCAATATATCATAGTAGCGAGTCAGATGACTTGATGGGTATGACCCATTAATTTAGCTTGACACGAGTCTTTGCTTTACTTCATGTTGAACCGAGTATCAATAGTTTAGTAGTACTTAGGGTAACACTCTTGTAAGATTGCATTGACGAATTATCCGTCACCAAACTTTATACTAATACATTATACTACAAAATTAATATATTATATCAGAAAACCAATTATAAAAAACTAATACTATCGACTACAAAAAAAAATCAATACATTATAATATAAAAAATTAATATACTATAATAAATGATCAAATAACCTATGATTATGATCAATCAATTTGACATTACACAAGCCTTTGTCTGCTTAGTATTGGCTCAATTTAATTTTCTTCTGTTGTTGGTAGCGATTTACAAATGAAAGGACACAATGATTATAGGATAGAACCATTCCCGAAGCAACACTTCTGATTCTGTTTTTCTCACCTTTCTCGTCTCCTTGGCCTCTTCCCCTCTTGGAATTTGTGCTTTGATACCCCATTTATTATTTTTCTACTCATCTTATTTTATCTGAACATTATAACTATTTTTATAATTAACGAATTAATATCGGCAATACCTAAAAAAGCAATTTTTACAGTTTTTTTCAATAATGATAATAATAATAATAATAATAATAATAATAATAATAAAACTTAACTCAAAATTCGTTTGTACTGCTAAAGAAAGTGATGACTCCACAGATTTGGACAATCGGAAAGTTAATAATGCTGGGAAAAGAGAATCGTTTTGTTTTTCTTTGTGCACATTATTTATGGCCCATGCCAGAGTATGAGTCCCACTTATAAGCCAAAATTTTCGTATATGCATGTAACATGGATCTTTCATAATATAATATATTCATCATCAATTTATTTATTTATTTTCGACAAGAGGGGGTCAAAATATGTCCCAATTAACAAGATTTAAAATTTAAGAAAACAGTGTCAATTATATATAAATATATCTATAAAAATGAAAACAAAACGGAAATTAAAATAAAATAAAATTTCATGGAACATGGTGACAATTTAGGCCTTCAAACATGTTAAATTTGCATTATTACACAATTTTAGGCCTGGGTTTGGATTATTGATAATTTTGCTGTTCAGGCCATGGCCAAAATTCCGTGTTTTCCTCTATGCCGCTAAACATGACATTGCCAAAGCTCTGATCATTGGTAACCGGAGCTTGTTGAGCAATCTTTAAACATGTCTGAAGATGATGGTCTGGCCTTGATGAGGTTTGTAGGAGATGTGTTAGGGTGGCGGGTGCAGGGCCAATGGATGAGGGGAAAACGACTGTGTTTTTGTTGTCTTGATGATATAATGTGCTATCCGTTGAGGTTGTGTTAAGATTGACCTCACAACTGTTTTCACTTCCATTGCTCCAATTAGAACCCTCATTGTCTTTGTTCAGATTAATTGGCCCTGATCCCGCTGAGTCTCTAGTTTTCAGAGCCAATAACTGCAATTTAACATACAAGAATGGTAATAATAATAATTATTATAAATGAAGATGGGTTTACTATTTTATTCTTTTGAGCTCTTAAAAAAAGACGTTTGAGTTTGGGGGTTATTACTAATATTCTATCACCACCTTCTTCCATTTAATAATAATTAAATAAACATGTATTTTAGAACCATACAGTAGTTCATGTGTTTGCAGTATGAAAATTTAATAATCTGGTGGGTGAGAAATATAAAACATTAATTGAATAAGAAAATGATCTTCAAGTAGTGCCAGAGTTGAGATTTTGAGACATGAGACGAGTTTTATTGATGATAGTTCAATAATTTAATTAGACATAAACTCAATAGATTTTTATCGGGTACAATGAGAAACTAAGTATATTTTCATCGATGAAAAGTGCTTACAAAAAATTTGAAGTCTAGTCGTGACCGAGATCCGAGGTGATTGTTATTCAAGAAAACCTAGTTAATTTTAAAGAACTAGATTTCACCCGATCCCAAAAACCTTGTCCATATCAAAAGCATATTTAAGACAGAGATATCCTTTCATGTGATATGATTGAAACAAAAATTTAAAATCTAAAAGAAATAACGATCCAGATCATGCAGATTGCAGAATAGTGATTCAAGAAATCACAAATATAAAATACCTGTGTTTGGAGCTTCTTGTTCTGAGACTTGAGTGCATCATTATCGGCCTTCATCGCCTCAAATTGTCTCTTCAGGACATCATAATCCTTCTCCAATTGCTTAGTCTTCCACCGGGCCCGCCTGTTCTGAAACCATATAGCAATCTGTCTGGGCTGCAGGCCCAAGGCCCGAGCCAGCTGCATTTTCCTCTCGGGCTCTAATTTGTTGCCCGATTCGAAGCTCTTTTCTAGGGCCTTCACCTGCTCAAGGTTCAGCCTTCTCTTCTTTTCACCGAGCATTTGCGAACTGTCGTCCGACACGTCATCATCAGGCTGAAATTCCTCGGCCCGGTCCATACCCGTAAACGACATGGATCTCCTCATCAAGAAATCGGGAACACCTGCTCATTTTTATTTCATATTAATTTCAATAATTAAAAAATATTAAAGTGGAAAAATATTAATGATTAGTTATATATACCGTGGAAATCTTGAGGAGCACAAGGTGATGATGTTGGGAAAAGGTTATCTTCATGGTTTCGGAATATGGATTCTGCTGAAGCCGGGAGAAAGGCCATGCTGGGATTTCCAAGCCCAAAAATTTGAAGGGTTTTAAAACATTAATATTTCACGCAGTGAGTGTGTTTGATGGGAATGGTGAAAATCAGAGATTTTGGAGTGGGAACATGGGTGGCAAGACTGGAAGCCAGCGATTATCTGTGTTTAGACAGGAAGAGAGAGAGAGAGAACATGAAGTGTTATTTATTGCTCCAAATATTCTAGATATACCTTACCTGCTACAATGCAATGTGATTTCCATACTCCCTCCCTACCACAAATATTGTCCACTATTTTATTTTCCTCTGTCTCACAAAAATAGTCAAGTTATTATATTTAATATATTATTAATTTTTAGTTTCCACACGTACCCTTAATTAATATTTTTTAAATATTAGTTTCCTACCTCGTAAATTGAGAATTAATGATTACAATGCAAAATCTTACCATTCTAATAACAAATATATTAATTTTAACACTAATATTTATGAGTATTAATTGACATTAATAAATTCAAGAAGGTTATAATTGGAAAAACTAAATAAATTAATGACTTAACTATATAAATTACTAATTTTTAAGATGTGTGAAACCAATCGTAAGACCATCAAATTAGGATGGAGGGAGTATAAATTATTATTATCCTCCATTTTGTTAATGCTGTTAACTATTAAAGATGATTTGTCGGCGTGAGAGCGTTTTAAGGCAGAACTGTACCAATCAAAATCTCCCAAAAATGACGTGTCCTCGTGTGGTTAATAGGGGGTCTGTTTTGGGATGAGGCCAAAATTTTGACCCCCTATAAATAAAGAACTTTTTTTTTTGTTAAGGTTGCCGCCCACCATTTTTTTACGGTATTGCTTTCTCACGAGAATCACTCTTCTTAATTTTTTCTTCTTCTTTTTTCTTCTACTTTTTTTCTCTGTTCTAAAAATCACCCTAGGCGCCCGTCTAGGCGCCGCCTAGGCGTTAGGCGCCATCAATCCGCCTACGATTTTAAAAAATTGGTCAAAGAAATCGTCGGGCGCTGCCTAGGCGGCAGACCAGTTTTCTTTTTTTTATATATATAATTTTGATGGCCTGAAACGACATCGTTTTTGGCCTATTTTTTTTTTATTATTTTGATTTTGTAATATATGTTATGGTATTTTTATTTGACTAATGAACTTATGGATCTATGTTGTTTTGAACTTTGAATCGAACAATAGTTTTAAACTTGTGAATTGTAACTTGTGATTATTACTTTTAATTTTGAATAGTCATAGACTTTATAGTGTAGCAGTTAGTATGTTGAAATATTAAATAGTTGGATGTAATGTTGTAGATCAGGGTATTTATTCTCAAATTCTAGGCCCCGCCTAGTAGGCCCCGCTTAGGCCCGCCTAGGCGTCCTAGGCGCTGGCATGACGCCTAGCAGCCGCCTAGCGATTTTTAGAACACTGCTTTTTTTTTCTTCTCGAAAACGCATGCTTCTTCTTCAGAGAAAACACCATTTTTTTCTTCTTATCAATCCTTTGAGATCCCAGAAAACACCTTTTTTTTTTCTTCTTATAAATCCGACTTATACTTCACTTTGTCCAAAGTAAATCGCGTTGAAACTGTTTTGTATTGATATATAATCGATTTTTCTTATAATCGATGGTAAAGATTATAAGAAAATTTTGGATCTCAAAAATTAAGAATAAATACATAGTTTGCAAATTGCACACCAATTTCGAGATCTACGGATGAACTCATTCGACAACGAAGCCAGGACCTTCAGGTATCCATCTTTCTTCTCAACGCGATAGCGATTTAGCTTAAACCCTACTATATTTTTTTTAATGTTTTGGGGTGGCAATTGGGATTTATGGCTTTTTTTTAAAGAGTTTTTCGTAGATCTCGAAATTTTTCCAAACTAAATTCTTCAAATCAAACCGAATTCTATGACACTTGAATGAGGATGGTCGCATCTGGGCTTTTGTTCAACAGGTGTGATGCTGCATTAGAAATTGGAGCCACCAGGATTAGTAGATGAAAGAGGTGCAGTGGGTTTTTGTTTGCTCGATTAGAGATGACATATTTAGTAAAAAAGTGTCTAAATTCAATTGATTGATATTCGTAAATTGGAATCTCTCCTTTCAATTTTCTTATTTTCTTCAATTAATGTATTTTTTGCAGGTTCTTCGATTTAGCCTGATTCTTTGCACCAGGGATTGTGCGAGATCCGATTTCAAGTCACACCAAATAAAAAGGTTGTTTCTTCTTTTTACTTGCTTTTTTATTGGTTAATAATTTATTGTTTTGCCTTTTTCTTAGATGATTTTTATGAAGTCTGTGTTAACTGTGAGTTTTCTTTTCTGTGGTTTTTATGAATATATTGATAATGATCTAAATCTTTCACCGGAGTTAATCGATCCAAAAATCGCCATGAGTTTTATTTTCTAAAAGTGGATGACTCCTACAGGTGTATCCCTAATGGTCTTCGTGATATTTTAGTTTCATTTTGTGTTGTTATCATCTCTTAAGATTCTTCCAGGGTGTTTGTTTATTTAATTGAATTTCAATTTACATGTGTGTGTTCATCTGAATGATTGATGTTTAATATCATGATTTTGATCAGATGCGAGACATTATTCAAAGAGAATATTGGGCATGGTTAATCTGTAAAAATATGACTGGATTATAAATAAAGATGATGATTTTCTGATGATTGCTAAGTTTGTTACATTATAGACTGATCATTAGGAACTAAGTTTTTGATTCAAATGAAAGAGCACATGTTATATTCTCAAGTCAATTTTGTCATGTGAGGTGAATCGATTGCTGCATTTTCATTCAATCTATGAATGGAAATATTGTTGTCCTCTTTATGTGATTATGTTTCATTTTTCCAAATTGTTTGTCTTTTACTTTAATAAGAAGTCTTTTGTGTAAGTGGCTTCACTTTCTACAAGCTATTCAGTTTCTCGATTAAATTTGCATTTTATGAAGGTTTGCAATCCGTATGATGGCGATTGGTGTTTTTTGTTATGGTTTATGTTTGCAATTTGATATTTAATTTGTAATTTGATATTTAATTTGACATTTATGTTTTCGAAAGGGTTTTTGGACGAGCTCTTCGAGAAGTGGAGCGAGCCAGCATAGGAGTCGTCGAGAAGTGGAGCCGCTTCGACCACATCGCTCAGTCGGGCCTCCAGTTCTTCAATTCCTTCGCCGGCGAATGCCTCGCCGGATTCCGAATCGTGGCCTGTAGTGTAACGGATTAGGATAAACACCCTAGTCTGAGTACGTTTCCTTCTCGGGTTCAGGCCAATGCCCAGGTTCTATTTGTGTTTCCAGATCGGTAACAATATTTTCCTCTGTCTAATGGATTTGAAATTTTTTATTTTGATCTTGAATTTATGTATGTTTTGATTCTTAATTGTATTTTGTTTCGATCTGATTTAAAGTTGCATGTATATTTGATTTTTCATCAGTTTGTTTACTATTTTATTGGGATATTTGGTTCCTTTAATCGATTTTACTGCGATATCTATTTTGGAAATTTCTTGGATTATTTGTCGATCTATTTTGGAAATTTATTTTTTGGTTCATTTTGTCTATTTCCTACTATTTTCAGTTGTTTGAAAGAGCARTTTTAATMTGTGYCGARTTATTATATTAAATCAGAAGGGAAAAKGCTAATATGTTTAGAACTTTATTTTTTAAAATTGGTAATATTATTTCTATGACTATATGGTTTCTTCAAATTTGTTGAATCAGTATGGAAAAATAATATTTGACTATTCGAGAGCAGAATCAGTATGGAAATATAATTTGTTGAACAAACAGAATTATATAACATTTATATTTTTTGTTGAAATTTTTATTCGGATCCATTGAATTATTTAGAATTATGTATTCAGAACTTTGTATTGTTGAGTTTTGATCTTTTAGAATTATATATTAAGAAATGATTTCCATGATTAAAAAGTTCCCACTTTCATATAACGCGTTCTACTTTTTTTTTTTTGGATTTCATAGATTTGTTGTTGGAAGGTATGGACCTGTTTTGTTTTTCAAATTGTATTTTTTGTTTGTTAATTTATTATGTATTCTCAAATTAGATTAGAAAAATGCAAAAAAAAAGAAAAAAAGGAATTAGTTTTGTGTTTTATGTTTGCTTCATATATTGCTGGTGGTCTTTTATTACTGCCATTTTCAGTTCCTGGTGGTCTTTATCTTTTAACTTTTATTTTCTCTCCCTTCTGTTACTTTTTACGTTTGGTTCAGTTCTAGGTGGTCTTTTATTGCTACAAATACCGATGATGCTACGCTGGATAGTATATGAGCTGTAGAGAAACCAAGTCCATGGTTTTTTTTATATAATATTTCTTTATGGTATGTGATTAATGTACTTTTTTCTAACACGAGGACCATTCAAGGCTGCCTCATGTAGGGAATTTATCGCGACATTAACGGGCTTGGAATGAGGAGCCGAGTCATGCTTATCAAGCTTTTTCAGTGGACCGAAAGTGGATTGAGTGTGCGACTTTTGGGTCACGTGCATTGTAACTTCTGGTCCGGTGGGTTCTTTTAGCTTCAGTTGACAAATCAATTTTCTTTATTAGTTTTTATTTTGTTACCAGATTAAATAACAAATATGCTCTTTTTTGATGTGTAAATGGCAGTTACTTCCCCTTTGCAGGTTGTCTTTGACGCTTTAAGGAAATTTGATGTAAAGGAATTTCGACAATTACTTCCTAGTGAATATACTCAAATGGCCGGTCGTGCAGGCCGGAGAGGACTTGACAAAATTGGTACATTTTTTGTGCTGTGCCGTGATGATATTTCTGAAGAGAAGGATTTGAGGCATGTTATAGTTGGTAGTGCAACTAGGCTGGAATCTCAGTTTCGACTAACCTACATCATGATCTTGCATCTGCTTCGCGTCGAAGAGTTGGATCACTTCTCTGTTTTAGGTATTTGTTTTAGTTGGTAAACTTTTCTTCACTGGAAAAATAATTTCTTTTTGGATCACTTCTCTGTTTTAGGTATTTGTTTGATATTCAATATCAACGCAATTAATGTTAAGTACGGATGTTTTCTTTAACGATTTTTTCTTTTACTTTTTGGCGTAGATAGAGGCATTGTAATTTCTTAAATATAGGTTTGAATCAAACATTTATAACCTGAGAAGCTCCTTTTGCTGTTACGGATTGAAGGATTTAAATTTGTGTTTGGGCTTATTAAATTAAGTTTGTTGAACTACATTTAAGGGAAAATCCTTTCGGTTCTCAAATGGTTGTATTTGTATCCTTGAGATCCAAAACTATGTATTTATTTATTTTATTATTGTTATCGGTATACATGGTTAAGTTTCTTGGTTTCTAATGACAAGGGCTTAATATTCAACGATTACCAAATATTGAAATACTTTACGAGCCTTTGGATAGCCAAAAGAAAAAGGGCAGACAAGAAAAAATATAAGATAGTCGCCCCTCCTTTAATGATGGGCATTTATTTTTTCCCTGTTTCTATTACCATCTAGCATGTTTCTCTTCTTATATTGTTAATTGTCACTACCTTCACTTCTGGCATATTGAAAGTTCATCAAAAACTGTTTATACACACACCATCCTGCTACCACCTACACACACTGGAACACATCCCTTATACATGCATTTTAGCATAGGCGTATAGCCGCATCACATGCATGTGGGCTTTCTAATGAGGTGTAGTGTTCACTCTCTTATTCTCGAACAGAAATGTGGAAATGAATTTGAGTGACAAGATTGATGGATATAGGGTATTGATGTTTCATGCATCTTAAAGCAATATGCTTGCATCTCAAAATGGTTCATATCTAATAAAATTCATAGTTCGAAAAAATCTATTTCTTGGTTCATATCTAATAAAATTCATAGTTCGAAAAAATCTATTTCTTAATTATATTTTTTGCATCTCGAATAAATATGATAACCTAATCAAATATGAATTTGATATCACTTAAGGGGTCCTTAATATTTTCACAATTTCGGTTATATTCGGGTTTGAACATCACATTAAGGGTAATTTACTATATTTAACAATTAATCCTGTGGATTGCATGTATAAATGCTCTCGAACACTAATCATTATGAAAAATGATGTAATATAAATAGAAATATACCACAATCTGAATGATTTTTATATTGGAACGATACGCCACATAATTTTAAGGGGTAATTATTTTTTGATCCCTGACTATTTTGATCACAATTTGATCTCATATTGAAACTATTTTTCCGATTGCGCCACGTCATCCGGATTTGATCACAAAACCACAAAAAAAGTGGTGTAGGGGGTAAAATGCAATTCGCGCATAGTTCAAATGGCGGATTGTCGAAAAAAAAAGTTCGTATGGTAAACTGTAAAAATTGAAATAGTCTGGGGGGCAAAAAGTTTTTTTCTCTAATTTTAAATACATTCATAATTTAAGAGTTTTTATTTTATTTTAATATCTTTCACAAATCTTTCAAAGTATCATTATAAAACTCGCGTACAATGCACAAGTCATCTTTATTTCACAATATTGATAGTTAAGAGCATAAAGGGTTGGAAAATCTTTGTTGCGACGAAAATGATATCATTTTAAACAAAACAACTAATGTAGCATAAAATTCTCAAAATATAAAGTGAACAACATTTTTTTCTTTTTGATATAATAATTCACATTCTTAATTATTTTTTTGATAAATTTCATCTATTTTATATTTTTTATATTTGCCCACGATTTTCGCGGGTTTTCACACTAGTTATTGTTATTATTATTATTATTAGGGGCAAAAAATTTTATGCTTCTTGTACATTACGGTTTTGTTGAATTTTTTACCTGATATATATATATATATTCCAATAATAGTATACGAGAATTTAAAAATTCATCCTCCGGCCTACCAGAACACCCAAAGGTACCGGAAAAATGAACCGTGTGCCTCGCATGCACCTTTTTAAGGGCATTTTCGTCCATTGAGTAAGAATACCCATTCACAGTTGAAAGATGAACTAGTACAAAAAGAAAGGTAAAAAAATAACGGGACAGGGGAAGCGACCCGCCGCATCACCGTCCCCACTCACAAATCCAACACCCAAATCAACAAGTCATCACCAAGATAATAAAACCCAGGGGCAAAACTCAGCCATCCAAAAACACACGGCTTAAAAAAAAAAGGGTCAGAACTCCATAACCCAAAACATCATGGTTGTCGACCTAAATAGTAAACCAAACCCATAAACTCAAGGCCAAGAACCACCCTTGTCTTGACATCACGTCGTGAATCCAAAAACTAATTTTTATGACACTACAAGAAACTTGCGGTTTGATGATTGATACGACACTAAATATTTATGTAAGTTATATACCGGTATTTATGGTAAGCGACCTAATTTCTCGGAAGGAGCATTATTTCTAAGAGATGGGTAAGCTGTTTTGTAGAGTAGAGACCTAGAGTATGGGGGTGGCAAGCTCTCATATAGGGTAGCGACCTCTTATGGTTTTAACCATCTCGGCGCTGGGTGTTGGGCTTTATAATTTTTGGGCCCGAACGGGCTAACATGGATTGTATTTTGGGGTCTCGATGAACTATATTAAAAGAATCACAAGCCCAAGCCTATTCTGGTAATTTTAGCGAGAGATATATTATTTATGGGAACTTAGCATACAGGAGAAATCCTAAATCTAAGTCGGTCACGATATTTATGAAATTATAGTGGGAAGGTAACCCTAGCTTTGGGAATACTTCTCTTGTCTCTATAAAGGAGTTTAGGCCTCACTTTTAAGTTGTTTATCACGGTTTGAGCACTCGAAATATTTCTCGCATTGTCTGACTTAAGCATTGGAGGACCTTCGCCGAGGCCGTCCACCGCCTTGGCTGAGGTGCTGTTTTGCAAGATCGATCAGGTCGCTAGGAGGCTCTTGGAGACCAATCAGGTTGTTGTGACGTCGAAGTTATTCAGGTTGTTGATCTCAGATTTGAGGTTAGTATCCCATATTCTTGGTGACCTAAAGGGGGACAACGAGTCCTTGGGTGAAAGACGTGAGAAAATTCGGAAACACACTATGAAGGAAAGAAACATGCCACCCAGGACCCTGGATTTCGGTCCTGGATCCAGTAAATTAAAGAAAAAGAACAAAGAAACTGATAAAGGAGAGTAGACAAAGGACAGAATAACACCTCCACTAGCACCTCCCCCAGGAGGACCAACGTTTTAGAATATGGATTGCACACCACCACCATCGACAGAGAGGTAAAAAGAAAAGGAACCTGAAGGAGAGGAACAAGAAAAATCTGAAAGTTATTGCACAAAAAGCTATCTGCATAGGGTCAAAGGAATGGAAAACGTTCTCTAAGGATAAGCATTGTCAAATAAATAAAGGGTTTTTGGAAGGGCTTATGGAATTCATACCTCTGGAAAAGCAAGAAGATCTAAACAAATACCTAGCAGACGAGCTGGGTATGGAGAAAAAGAAAGTTGGTAAATCGGATGATGGGCACGCGGAAAAATCAGTAACGGAAAAGCAAAAATGAAGTGGAGGATCTCCATCACGGAGATCATCTCGCGAGAGGAAGGGGAGCTCGAGAAAGCGAAAGTATGTATATTCCTCCAGTTTCACCTCGTCTTCAGAATCCCGCACTCATAAATATAAATTTAAGAGAGGGAAGAAGGTGACATTAGGGCGAAAACACTATAAGCATCGAGGTCGGAGACATAGTAACACACTGGTGGGGATGAAATAGAAGACTCGAGCACAGATGGTGAGTCTAGCGAAAGATCTCAAAAAAGTTGAGGTCGGTATCATGAAGAGAAAGGAGAGAATGAGTTCGGTCCAGGTATTAAGGCATTCAGGGATATGCAAGAGGCATTTCTAACTCTGCAAAGATAAATGGCCGGAGAGAAATTGGATGAGGAGAAGGAAAACCCTTTTTGGATGATATACTGCAGGCCGTACTACCTAAAGGGTATAAAACATTGGAATTTCAGTATCATGGGGCAACAGATCCAATCCAGTACACCGCTCTCTTTGAGAATGAAATGATCCTACATGGATATACGGATATTATGGCATGCCAGGCTTTTGTATCTATACTAAGAGGAATCGCACAAAGCTGGTTTCACTAATTGATGCGAGGCAGGATTACTAGCTTTCGGGTGTTACGGGCGGCACTGTCTCTTTTTACAATGGTGCCGCGACTGGATGAGATCCAGAAGCAGTACATTAACAGGTTCACTAACGCTACACTAGAAGTACCCACCGCTACAGATGAGATGAAGGCAGAGGCATTACATCAGGGACTAAGGAGGGAAGATTTACGCAAGTCTCTGGTTAAAAAAGATACGCGGACAATGATGAGATTTTGGAGTGATGTAATAAATATATACAGGTGGAGGAAGCTGAGAAAGAGCATCGTATACGGTTTGGTGGGGAGGTCGCGCAGACTGGAGGTAGTATATCGAAGAGGTCGAAAATCAGGAGGGAACCCGGACGGGTAGTACGCGGGCTCCTAACTCCGGGTTTTGTGGGGAGAGTAGAGCCTAAATTAGATATGAGAAGCTGGAGAGATGAGGATTTCACACCTTTGGTCTATCCCCAGGCTAAGGTGTTCACCATCATGGAGCGTTTGATACCCAATTACATAAAGTGGCCAGAAAGTCACACGCAGCTCCCTACTAATCCCAAGTAAGATTTCTTTTGCTGTTTCATAGTAATTATGGTCATTCCACGAAGAAGTGCAGGAATTTCAAAGAGGAAATTGAAAGGCTTAAGGCCGGACATTTAAAAGAGGTCATATACAAAGATAGAGAGCCACGAGAACCAAGGCAGCCATTGCCCCCAACACCTCTAAGAGATCCACCTCAAATCAGGCCGAAAGACAGCCACAACAAGGAAATCAAAGACAAGATGGGCTAAGAAGGAACAAAGGAAGAATAAGCATGATATCCAGAGGTCCAACGGATGGTGATACTAATAGCTTACGAAAGAAACACGTCAGATCAGCCCGACCGGGACCATGGGAGGTTGCTAGTATAAGTAGGCGACCACATAGGGTAGGACCCATCATCTCTTTTGGTCCTAACGAGCGACGCGGGATGTAGGAGGATCACAATGATGCATTGGTAATTGAATTTGAGATAGCAGGATATGAGGTCGGGAGAATTTTTGTAAACAATGAGAGTTCCGTTAATATAATATACACGGATTGCCTGGAGCAGATGAAATTGGAAGCAACGGTGTGACTTGTGAATACATCGATATATGCATTCAATGGAGCATAAGTGATTACGGAGGGTGAGCTAACACTTTCGGTGGTGTTAGGAAGGGGCGAATTGCAAGCAAAGAAGGATTTGGGGTTTTTAATTGTTCATGGGAGGTCGGCATATAATGCAATATTAGGGTGACCTTCTCTTAATGTATTTCAGGAGGTAACATCTACGTATCATATGAGCATAAAATATCTCATGGGACAAAAATTAGGGGAGGTTGTATCTAAGCAGCAGGTCGCTAGATCATGTTATCAGATGACAGTTAGAAAAGGCTTGAGTGACAACGAATGAGAGAGGAGAGAAGAGGTGCAAGAAGGTGTACTTAGTGTAAAGAAGATGAAAAAATAGGATAATTCTATTCGTCCGCATGAAGAATTGATGGAGATTTCATTGGAGGAAGGTCGTCCAGGGTATACTACGAAGATTGGGACCTTAATGACATAAACATTGAGGGAAGAGCTGATAATTTACTGAGGAAATTCCGAGACATTTTCGCCTTTGGGGATGGAGAATTGATAGGGTTATCCCCGGAGGTCGCGAAACACCATTTGAATGCAGATCCGGAGGCGAGGCCGGTTAAGCAAAAGAGAAGATATTTTGGGCCTGAACTAGACAAAATAATCGAGGAGGAGGTGCACAAGCTATTGAAGGCAGGACACATTTGGGAAATTCAATTCCCGGAATACTTATCTAATGTTGTAATGGTACCTAAACCAGGGAAGAAGTGGAGGATGTGTGTTGATTTTCGAGACCTAAATAAGGCATGCCCGAAGGATCACTATCCGCTGCCACGAATTGATCAGCTAGTAGATTCAACCTTGGGGTGCGAGCTATTAAGCATGATGGATGCTTCGCAAGGGTATCACCAAATACTATTGGCAAAGGAGGATCAATCTAAGTTGATTTTTGTCACCTCGATGGGAACGTACTATTTTGTGTCTATGCCTCTTTGTTTGAAGAATGAAGAGGCGAACTATCAGAGACTAGTGAATAAAATGTTCAAAGACCTGTTGGGGTCCACTATGGAGGTGTATGTCGATGATATGTTAGTGAAGAGCAAGAAAGCAGAATCCCATGTGGAGGACTTGAGAATTTTTTTTGTTATACTTAGACAATATGGAATGAGGCTCAATCAAAAGAAGTGTGCATTCGGTGTGCGATCTGGGAATCTTTTTGAATATATGGTGACTGAGAGGGGTATCGAGGTCTACCCTGAGAAGGTGAGGGCTGTTTTGGAGATGCCGCAACCTCGAAAGGTGCGCGAAGTGCAGGTGATTAAAGGTCGTATTGTGGGTCTCAACCATTTTATTTCCAGGTCGACAGAAAAGGGTGTCCCCTTTTTCAGGGCACTTAGGAAATGATCCAAGTTCGAATGGACCAAGGAGGAGGAGGAAGCATTCAATAAGCTAAAAGAATACCTAGAGGAGATATCATTGTTAACTAAGCCAATGTCGGGGGAAGACCTGATTTTGTATATATCGGTTGGAGAGGTCGCGGTGAGCTCGATGCTCATCAGAAAGACGCAGGTACGCAAAAACCTATTTATTATATTAGCAGGATGCTAAAGGGTGCTGAGCTGAATTATTTTGAGTTGGAAAAGGGAGGTTTTGCACTAATCTGTACAACAATTAAGTTGCGACCATATTTTTTAAGCCACAAGGTGAGGGTACGTACTAACCTAGCTCTCAAGAAGGTTCTGAGTAGTCCGAACGTGTCTGGAAGGATGGTGAAGTGGGCGGTGGAATTGAGTGAATACGATGTGGTGTAAGAACCCCGGACAGCCATCAAAGCACAACTATTGGCAGATTTCCTGCAGGAAATGGTGTATCCATTTGAACCAAGGGGCGAGACAAAGGCATGGCTGTTGTATACTGATGGATCAACTATGGTATCGGGAGCTGGACTGGGGATTGTTTTAACTAGCTCGTAAGGGGAGAATTTGGAGTTTGCAACCAGATTGAGATAGAAGGCATCTGATAATGACGTAGAGTATTAGGCGGTGATACAGGGTGTTAAAATGGCAAGCGACTTGGGATCAAGGAAAGTGAGAGCATATACAGATTCTCAACTGGTATCCCATCAATTCGACGGGTCTTTCGAGGCAAAAGAAGAACGTATGGCGGTGTATTTAAAGAAGTTATGAGAAGAGGTTGTGTGTTTTGAAGAATTTAAGCTGAAGCATTTACCGTGGGCTGATAATACTCGAGCTAATCATCTCGCTCAGATTGCGGGTGCGCTGGGGACTTGTTATACCAGAAAAATTACACTGATGGAGTTAAGTCATAGTAGTGTGGATAAATGAAAGGAAGTGATGGAGATATAAATAAAAGACGATTGACGTACACCAATCTGGGAGGTTCTCGTTAAGGCAAAGGAAGGCGAGATACAGTTTCCAATAAAAGAAGCTAGAACAGCAGCTCGATCTTGTGTTATAAACGAAGAATTGAACAAAAGGTCGCGTTTTGGACCCTTTTTAAATTTCTTGTCCAAGGAGGAAAGATTGGAGGTGTTAAGAGAAATACATGAGGGGTACTGTTGTGATCACGCAAAAACCAGGGTGCTGGTTGGGATAACGTTGTGAGCTGGTTTCTTTTAGCCAGGAATGAAAGGTATGGCGGACGACCTAGTTAGAACTTGTAAAAAGTGTCGAATGCATGCACCGTTCATTCATATACCGGCTGAAGACATGATGGTTATGAGCTCCCCTTGTCCTTTTGCACAATGGGGAATTGATATCGTGGGGCCTTTTCTAAAAATACCGGGCAATAAATAATACTTGGTGGTTGCAGTCGATTATTTTCCGAAGTGGGTGGAAGCAGAGGCTGTGATGGGTATTGGTGAGCAGGACATGATGGATTTTGTTTTTAACAATACTTTTTACAGGTTTGGTGTTCCACGAGTGCTAGTTTCAGATAACAAAACCCAATTCAATGGGCATAAAATCTAAGATTGGTGCAAGGAAATGGGGATGAAGCAACGTTTTGCTTCTGTGGCGCACCCCCAAGCCAATGGACAGGTCGAGGTTACTAACCGCATTATTGTGTAGGGAATTAAGCTACAGCTGGAGAAAGCGAGCGGACTTTGGGAGTAAGAGCTCGCGTCGGTCTTGTGAGCTTATCGAATGACTCCCCGAACTTCTACTGGGGAATCGCCGTTTAGCTTGGTTTACGGAATGGAAGCAGTCATCCCAGCTGAAATTGTGGGGGGCTCACAGCGTTTATCAACGCTTAATGTGGAAGACAATGAAAGGCTAGAAAGAGGAGCAATCGAGACGATCGATGAAATACGAGATAAGGTTGCGACCTGGGTGGAACGATACAAATAGAAAATCTAGGCAGCTTTTAATTAACGTGTCAAACATTAATATTTTCAGGTTGGTGACCTAGTGTGGAAGCGAGCTGATGCAATACATAATACTTGGAAGCAAGATCCGAACTGGATCGGGCCGTTCAAGGTGATCAAGGTGTTACGTGGGGGAGCATACGTACTCGAAAATGCTCAAGGGAAAGTAATTCGAAATTTTGTGTTTTTACTTTATAAAAATTTGTCAATTATTCAAAAACTCGTTCTCAAGAGTACGAGTTCGCATGTAGGTTGGTAAGTTAAACCGAGTCGATGTCAAGGAACATGCAATCAGAATCTCGAATGTTTTTTTAATCACAAAGTAACACGAAAACTTGTACAATTTGGGGTTTTTATTTGTTTTGATTATCTAAGAATTTAAAACGGAATAACATCAGTGAAAACTAAATAACTAATTAACCAACTATAAATTAATATCATGAATTATCTTCTAAGAAATCAATCTAAAAAGCATGTACGAATCTAAAAGCATAAAACTCAACGAAAATAACTAGCGTAAACGAAAGATAATTATCATGAACAAAACGTAAACTGAATCAAATAACATGAACTAATTAAATTGCATCAAATCATGAAAAATATTAAATCTCCAATAACCAAATATTAATCAAACTAAACTAAAATGAAAGATTACGAATCCAAGTATCAAAAGTAACTAAGGTTTAAAGTATAAAATAACTCAAGAACAATAATAAAAGCAACTACTTAATCACATGAATTAAACTAAGAAAATAATTAAAAAGTTTAGAATTATTTATTGGAACTTAAGAAGTGCAGTAAATCCTCCAACTATTTTGGGGAAATCACGTAGATCTTGGCCGAAAATCGAATCACGAACTAAAAATCGGAACTTGGAATTTGTAACTCTTGAATCTTCAATCTTGATCTTTATTATGATATGGGATGTAAAAGTATGTTGTTTTTGAGGCTAAGCACCGAAAATAAGGTTATGGTGGTGATATGTGTGTTTTGGGATGGATTAAGAGAGGCGTTTATATAGTTCTCACATGTCTTAGAGCACAAGTTAGGGCAAAGATGCATTTCTGGGTATGTAACGGTAAGACTTAGCGGTTATGAGTTACCGCTAAAGCTATCGTAAACATATCAGTTGCTCTTTAACGGTGAAGGTGATGGTAATGGTTGTAACCGTTAAGTGTATCGTTAAGCTCTCAGTCGTTTCCTAATGGTGTAACTAACGGTATAAAGATACATCTAAAGTTACCGTTAATTTGGTCTGGGAGCTCTCTATCCATCTCCAGCGGTAAAGTAACGGTGATGGTAACGGTGATGGTTACCGCTAACTCCCTATTTCGCTACTTCTTTGCCGAAAAGCTCGATTCTCATCTCTTACTCATTAAACTTCATCTCTTATGCGCTAAACTCTTCCGGTTACTTAGCTATAAGATGAGAAATAGAGAATAATAACCTATTTGCCTCAATTTAGATCACAATATGGTAAAATAAGCTGGAAGTATAAAATTACGAAATTAGGCTTAATCTACCCAACTTATACAAAAAACAAAATAAAAAATCTAACTAAAATACTAATAAAATAAGGACAAATATGCGTTAATCAACTACCACACGCTTATTGGTTTGCTCGTCCTCGAACAAATGATAGATTCAAAGAATAACCAAACTGAAAATAAATCCAAGGAATGAGTCGTGTTGTGCTACACAGATAATTTTGAAAATATAGATAAATGCAACACAACCTCAAACGCTCGACCATTATTACATTGTCGCTTCTTAAATAATTCATGCGTCCTCATGAAGGGTAATATTTAAGGGTGTACTCTCAAGCACTCAAGAACTTTTTATAAGGATGTGTTTACACTCAATTCATCAAAATACAAGCACAGTATGCAAGCACTGAAAATCAAAAACTTCTCCATCACATTTAAGTGTGTAACCAACAAAGAATCGGAAAAGGTCTTTTCGGGTTGTAATGTAGGCTCTTTGGAAGGGTATGGAATATATAAGTTGTGTGGCTAACTCACGATCTAACGTGATCAATAACTCACCAAACTTTTCTAATCACGAACCAAAGTGCTTCACCTCATTCAAAATAAAACCTCACTAAACACTCATAACGTAGCCTTTAAATTTAGGTTATTTCTCAACTCGTAACTCTAAACCGACTGCAGCTCAAACCACTTAAACAATCTAGAAGCTTATGATATGCTTCGTCTTCAACACAACTCTTCCCTCTTAAACATTAGGCTTCTCAAGAAAATAATAAACACAAGCCTTTATTAGTGTAGGCAATGAATAAATACGATTCACCATCCTTCCTATTCTTTTTTTATTTTATCCCCTTTATTCTTTTTTATGGGGTTCTTTCTTTTTATATTTTTTAAGGATGGTGATCCTTAACACTATTACAATCTTTCATAAGTTCCTGATAAAAATTCTAGAACACAAATAACCAATAATAATTAACTAACTTCTACCCCACGCTTTTAATGATCGTAGAGGTCGACTAAAAACACTTGTGGCTATAGGAGATGGATTATTTAGCTATGATTGGCTCATTCGGGATTTATAGTGGCTAAAATATATGAATATGGCCGGAATAAGGGGTTTTTTTGTGGCTTAACGTCATGTTCAAAGCTAACTACACACAATGATTTCAAAGAGATCTCAAAATAGAATTCACTCAAGTACATGCAAAGATGATAAACACTACGACTACTCACTGGCTTTTGCACGAAAAGTTTTGAATTGACGCTTCTTTTTAGGAGTCGAGAAATCATTTGCATCCAAGTACCATTTCATAATATATATAAATAATAATTTTGAAAGATTTATGCACTTATACACGCTCAAAGGCAAGAACATCAAATCATACTTAGTTAACTTCGACAGGCAAGCCAGATAAACACAATTTAGCGCAGAAATTGCAATTAATCATGAGAAGTTACTAATTATTACAGGCCATAATAACTCAAATCGCACTTAATAACGAAATACAAATCATACTCGACCCTCCCTCTCCCTCAAAATTCGGCAATCTCCAGATTACCTTAAACACAAATAAAATTAAATGAGGCGAGGAAAAGAAAAACTTCCCTGAAAACATTAAAAGGTCGAGTCGCTCATGTCTATGTCGTGCAATTGGCCATCATCTCGAATCTCGTGATTGAAATTGTCCCTTAAAAGAAAACTCCGAAAACAAAAATAAAAAAGAAAACAAATAATAAAAAGTGCAAACAAAGAAAAATAAGATCCCTGTCCAATATAAAATAAAAACATCAATACAAATCTCTGCCATGGTGTCATGTGATCGTCCAGACCCTGGGAGGTGGAGCCATTCGGTGGTGGAGCAGGAGGCCATTGTCCTATAAATCGAGCAAAGTCGGCCGTCAAACTGGTCAAGATCTCCCTGTTGGCCTCGCTCACCTCTCTACCTCGGCGAGCCTCCTCACGTGCAAACTGGGCCTCTCTATGCTCAAGTCGAGCTTCCATTACTGCCAACCTCGCATTCTCGTTCGCCTTATGAGCCTCTTCAGAGGCGAGGCGTGCATCCGTCTTCGCTGCCTTGGCATCGTACTCGACGCCGAAGAGTCGGTTATAAGAATTAGTCTTGAACTCCCTATAATAAGTCAAGTAGGCGTCAAACTCGGGCCGACCCTACTGTGATGACTCTCCAGTCGAACAAAATGTGGGCCCATCATAATGCCTAGCATCTCCCTCATCAACCGCTTGCGTCTCCTCGCGAGCCTCATCCTCGTCGTTGTCCTCCTCATCATCGTCTTCTTCTTCCTCATCCTCTTCACCCTCATCAACGTTCTACCATAATTGCATTATCGACCGTCTCTATCCTCTATGTCACCCGGGGACTCGAACCATACGCCACAAAAGTGATAGTGGCAGAACAAGCGTGCACAATGTCGTTGTCCCTCGGCGCGTATCTGCACACCTCAGCAATGCCCGTGATAAGAATACCATGCGACATAGGAACCGGGCGCATTTCACTAGTCTTCTTCATGCTCTTCAAGTACTTAATAATCAAGGGGTAGATTTGAACAAGTTTCCCCTTAGTCTTGCACCACAGGGCATACAGCTTGTCCCTATTAATTAAGCCAAATCCTCCTTGGCGATCACACGCCAAGAATCGGTATGCGGCGTAAAACGCATTATCTTTCACCATCGTGAGGGGGTATTGAATCCTCCCCTCATTTCCCGGATACAAAATATCTGCCCAAAACTCCCGCTCGTTATAATGATAGTCTCGTTCACGGAGCGTTAGTCGGCCTTCAAAACCGAAAATGGCCGTGATCATCTCAGGGGTGATATTGTACTCTCGGCCCTCGAATCGACATGTCAGCGTATTATCTGCCATGATCTCAAATGAGTGTAAAACTCGATCATCATTTGCTCGTAGTCCGGGACTTGAATCTGAGCCCATTGGATGCAGTTGAGGTTTTTGATATACCCAATAAATTTTCCGGCGAACGGATCACCTTGGGCTACTTGGTTCATCCAGTAATCTGCGTCGATGACCACCAGACTCACAATCATCCGGTTCAACAATGAATTATAAATAACGACTTCGTCGTCATAAAACTTGAACCGGGATCCAACCGTTCATTGCACGTCCCTTCTCGTGTTGCGTGATGATGAGGCCATGGTATTGGAATGAAATAACAAATTACCGGATTGCGGCCGTAGAATTGTCGGAATGCGACTTTGAAAATGGTTCTCAACCTTCGAAAAATCTGAACTAGCAGAGCACTTAGCGGTTAGGCCTAGCGGTAAACCTAACCGTTTCTTATTATGGCTAGGTATAGCGGTACGCTAGCGGTCACTGGTACCATTACTGATACCGCTAGCGCTTTTGTCGAACAGTTTGTGTGCTGAAAATTACCAGCAGCCTCTTAAAAAAATCCTACTAAAATAATCTACTCTAATGCACCTACAATCCCAACCAAAAATTCAAAGAGGATGAAATTCAGCAACTCTTACCCCAAAACGTGAAGAAATCCGGAGTTTGAAAACAGAGTCTGCAGTGGCTCCGCCATTGTGCGTTTGTTTTTGGATGTTTTGATCATTTCAGCTCGAACTAAAATGTTGATTTTGCTGGGTATCGGCGATCCTCGTCAAATCGACAGCGTATGCCCTGGTTCTAACGATTTGGAAAATAACGATTAACCCTAAAAAAATTTCTGATTTACACTTACTCTGGGCCGGGCTTTTAATTAGTTAGCGGTAAGGCGTAGCGGTAAGAGTAACCGCTTGCCAATACCGCTAGTTGTTCAGCTGGAGACTAACGATGATTCTAGCTGTGAAGGTACCGCTAAGTCACTGTTAAAATGGTAAAATTGCACAGTCTCACAAGAAAAATTAAAATCGTCCAAGGATAAAAAAAAAATTAAAAATTAAAATAAAGACGAAATGTACAAAATTAATATTTTATTAATTCTTGACTCGTGAGACTTAGACAACGGAATTGAATAAAATTGGAATTGCAATAAAATAAACTAGGTAGAATAGGATAACAATCATATAACTCGATAATAACTTAATTAAAAACTTAAATTATGCATAGATAATTAGCTGATCGGAAGGGGAGTTTGGTCCGTAGCGCATATTCTCAAGCTCGTCAATTTTTTCGTTAGCCTCTTCCAGACGATGCTTCCAATATCTTATGTTCCACTCGTGCACTGCGTTGCCCTCCTCAAGATTTCCAATTTGGGCCTCCAACTCGTGGACTCGACGTTGGAGTGCAAACTTTTCTCCTCGAATCTCGTAATTCTCATGCAGGAGGTCGACTCTGTCTTGCGCTGCCTCAATCAATTCGGCCTCCCTATCTTCAAGGCAGTTTTGCCAAATGGCAATTTTGTTTGCAAAAGTGGCTTCATTCCACAGAAACCCAGTATTTTAAGCTGTTAGTTTCTCAATCTCCTCTCTAGCCATGAGGAGTTGATCATGAAACTCGTTTATGGTCACGTCACTCTCCTTTGGGTCATCTTTCCCTCGTTCGAGATTACGCTTTGCTACCTTTAATTCCTTAATTGCTCCCTTTAGTTGGGAAATAGTGTTTCTCAACCCCGCATTCACCTCTCCCGCCTTCTTCAAACTATCTTCTAGTGCGTTGATCTTGAAGGTGGTATTGACTCTGTTTAGTTGGAAACCATTATTCGTGGCTTTCACATTCTCGATTTCGCCTTGCATCTTAGCCAACTCTTCTTCGAGCTCCCTTCTTAAAATCCACCTTTGTTCGTGGTTGTTAGTGGCTTGTGGGATTGGCCTCATGGTGTGGGAAGATATTGAGATTTTTTGGTGTAGGGAAGTTTAGAATAAAAGAGAATTGTGAAATAGGGTGTCTAAGGGGTGGTTTATATACTCCCTCCGTCCCAAAATGATAGTCCTGTGGTTGATTTCACACAGGTTAAGAAATGAGTAGTTTATATAGTTAAGTCATTAATTTAGATAGTAATTTCCAAATACCCTTCTTGGATTTATTAATGTCAATTAATGTTTATAAAAGTCAGTGTTGGAATTAGTATATTTGTTATTGAAATAGTAAATTTTACATTGTAATCATCAATTTTCAATTTACCATTTAGAAAACTAGTATTTCAAGAATATTAATTAAGGGTATGTGTGGAAATGAGAATTTAATGATATGTTAAATAGAGTAATTTGACTATCTTTTTGGGACGGACGAAAGTAGAATACTGGACTATCTTTTTGGGACGGAGGGAGTAGGAATTATTGGCTCTTGAGAATAGGAGTCCTAGATTATTCCCAGTTTTAATTAAGGTAGGAGATATTAGGCTTACCTATTCAATTTAGAACTCCCTTAAGGTAAAGGTAATAGATCTAGACTTCAAACTCAACCAAAATTTGTGCAAAATAATACCATAAATTTACTTATCTGGTGGGATTAATGTTCCCAAAAATCGCAGCTCAAATCTTTCCAAATTTTGCAGAGTCGATCACGGTAAAGGTTACTCTAGTGGTAAGGGTTACCACTAGACATATGTTTAAATCTGCTGCTACTCCCTAGCGGTGTCCCAACGGTTATACTGGTTGCTAGTTACACCGTTACACCCTTCCATTTCTATCTAGCGGTAGTTTAGCGGTTTGATTATCATCGTTACGCCTAGTATGCTAACGGTAAGAGATAGCGGTACGGGGTATCGCTAGGTTACTGCAAGATTCCCAAATTAGGAGAATTTTAATTTTTTTCTCCACATCAACATCGCGTAAACGTACCACGGCAGACTCAATTATAAACAAAGTGAAAGAAAGAAATGTTCAAAAATAAACTTTAAAAAGAAACAAAATTATACACATGCTTGGGTTGCCTCCCAAGAAGCGCATGTTTTAACGTTGCTTGCTTGACGCGAATTTAGCAATCAATTTTTTGCTGGAGGCGGGTCCACCAGCTTCAACACCTCAT
>BMAC01000006.1:783720-806764 GCA_014905375.1 Phtheirospermum japonicum | reverse complement strand
GAAAACTCATCGTGCATGAATGGAGAGGGAGTATTGTGGATTTCCTTAAGCAAAAATGTCACTGACTCGCCCAGAACTGATAAGGTTATTCTCCCTTTGTGCACATCAATCAGTGTATGAGAGGTGGACATGAATGGCTGGCCTAGAAAAATAGTATGCTCTATGCCTTGTTTTGGAACTTCTCCTACATCAAGTATAACAAAATCATATGGAATTACTAGTTCGCTGACTTGTACTAATACATCTTCAATGATGCTGAGAGGTTATCTGATTGATCGATCTACCAATTGTAGGCGCATCGTAGTTGGCTTCATTACTCAAAGGTCAAATTCTTTACATAGGGAATACGGCATTAGATTTATTCCGGCACCAAGGTCAAGCATTCCACGTGTTGTTTGCCCATATCCTAAAGTGATAGTTATGCAAAAACTTCCTAGATCTTTTTCTTTAGGTTGTAGTGGACCCTTGGAAATGGCTCTCACCTCTTTGTTTAATTCCACTTGTTGTGTGGTTGCCAGCCGTCTTTCTCTTGAAGCTAACTCCTTGAAAGATTTAACGTATACTGGCATTGTCTTGATCACATCTAAAAGAGGAAGATTAATATTGACATTCTTCAGCAAATTGTAGAGCTCCATGAATTTCTTGTTTTCTTTGGCTGGGTGAAGACGACTTGGAAAAGGAACCTTGTCACAAATCATAATTGTGGACTGTTTCGGTTGCGGAGTTGAAAACTTGGTGGGATCGTCAATTGTCGTTGGAGTGGGGACTTGGTTCAGAATTTTCCCCTTTAATGATCCCGGAATATGAGGATTTGGTGACTTATGCATTTGGTCCACTGGTTTAGGGTCGTCTTTCTTAGGCGAAACCGTAGTCGGAATCTCGGTCACCTCTTCTTCCTCTTTTTTATCTCGACTCCATTATTTTCTTTCTTTACACTTCGCAGAATATGAACCGCTGAAGCTTGCTCGGGTTGGCTTAGAAATTTGCCCTTCTCGTTTTCTGATTTTGCCATTGAAGCCGCCATTTGGCCCATCATCGTGTATTATTTCTTCATACTTTTGGAGAGATCATTCAATGTTTCTCCCTGCTTATGTACTTGATTAGTTAATTGCGCAAGTCCATCTCGACTTGAATTATTTCTATGACTTGGTTTTGTTGCCAAATTAACAGTTGATCGGTCGGTTGAACTGGAGTAGGAGTTGGTCCTGTCGTTGGATATTTGTTTGGTGGTGGCGGTGGTACGGGTTGTGGATCGGTTTGTGTGGGTGTGAACTGTGGGTTTTTAGGACCCCATTTAAAATAAGGAGAATTACGTTGCACTTGAAATTTATTCGTGGGTATCTTTTCGGGAAGGGGGAATTTGTGCTGACGCATCTGATCTTGTATTGCTTTTGCCTCGACTTCGAATTCATCAAAATATGCCATCTTGCACACATCTACTATATACCCTTGGTCCCCGCAATGAGTACATGTTTCATTGACCTTTGAAGGAGTGTTCTCCTCGTCATTTAGTACCTCAGACACTTCTTTGACTCTTATCTTTCGTGGTCTAGAACTAACCTGCCTGGATTTCTCACTCATCTTCTCGAATAACTGCCTAGCTTCCGTAGCGGTCAAATAACAAAAATCTCCTCTAACAACTATCTCGACTTGATTTTTGTAGGAGTCCAATAGCCCTTCGTAGAAAAATTGATTCACTATACCTAGAGAGTTGTGGTGATAAGGGCAAGCTTGCAAGAGTGTCTTGTAACGTTCCCACCATGCTTCGTGTAGTAACTCTCCATCCTGCTGCACAAAATTGGCAATTTGTCTCCTAATATGGCCCGCAGCTTGAGCTGAGTAGTACTGATTTATGAATCTATCGCTAACCATATCCCAGTCGGTTAGTGGTCTTGGATCTAAGGAGAGTAGCCAAGATTGAGCTTTATCTTTCAGGCAGCTTGGAAAACACACCATTTGTAAATCTTCATCATAAAGTTCCGGAGATGGGATTCTACTCCCTTCGGCATAAAATTATTTATGAAAAGCTAACGAATCTTCATTGGCGAGGCCATGAAATGTCGGAAGGTTATTGATTATATGAGGTTTAAGCTCAAAGTCTCTTGCAGTCCTTCCCAACACAATAGCAGAACTATAAGGACCAACCTGAGGAGTCGTGAAATCTAATTGTCTTGGTTCACATGCCCCCTAGGGTGTCTCTCTTGATTATTAGGTCTCGCGTAGTTTCTATCATACTCGTGTCTTTCATTGTAGTGGTTGTTTTGGTTAACGAGCCAATCGTCAATTTACTCATCTCCGAGATAGGATCTCTCTGAATAAGTATCTTGGTCATAGCGATGAATGTTTCTATTATTTTCCCCTCCTCTTTGTTCTTCATTCCTGGCCATCAAGTTTCGTTAGATTTCTTCCCAATATTCTCGAGGTTGTTCTGGTCCTTCGGGGTGAATTGGTTCGCTCCCGAATTCGTTCCTATTACGTGTGATTCGAACTTTTGTGTACCTACTTATAAAGATTTGTCAAAAATTTAAAAGTTCGCCCGCAAGAGAACGGGATCGCGTGAAGGTTGGTAAGTTGAACCGAGTCGAATATCGAGGAAAACTAGGCTCGGAAGTTCCTTTTGTGTTTGTTTGTTCACGAATACGAAATAAAAATAAATTCCTAATCTAAACACATAAAAACAATAAGTTGGTTTAAACGAAGAACAATAAAAATTAGGAGTTTTGAAAAGCTTAAGAAAGCAAGGATTCTAGAGCTTCGAATCGTTTCCACGATCTCTTGGGAAAATTCCCAATTGATGGTTCATGACGATTCTAGACTCTAGACCCGTTAAATCTAACCAACCAATCTCATCATATCATCATCAATAAACCCAACATCATCATCATCATATCAAATTTAGCACAATCAAGATCACAATTCATCATACAAATTTGGGGGTTTTGTTGTTGAAGATCAATTAACAAACTATTAAGCATGAATTGAAAGCATTAATTAAACTAAATTAAACTAAGGAAAAACGAAAACTTACTAATTAAACGATGAAAGGTTGCAGCGTTCCAGAAGCGAATCTTGAATTTAAAATATATAATCTATCTAAGAACTAATCTAACTAATCTAAACTATGAATTTAAAACTAAGAAATTGAAAAGTAACTAAAACGACACTCATCGGGGTTGTCAGCCCTTAAGAGGCCCTAAAACCCTAGGAATATGATAAAGTATGAAGTTTTATGCTGAAAATCCGAAATACATAGGGTATTTATAGTTATTCCAAGTCTTGGGAAACAAGAAACCCTAAAAACGCGTTTAAAACGCATTTTGGCGTCGGCATGGGCTACTAGAACGGTTCCAGTATTTAACCGTTCTAGAAAACTGGCAGCGGTTGGCAGGTATCGGGCGCTTGGTCGGGCGACGTGCGCGGGGGTCGGCAGGCATGGGCAGGGCTGTGCGGCACGGGTTACTAGAACGGTTCCAGAATCTGACTGTTCTAGAAAGTCTGTAAGCTTCAATTTTTGCTACTTTTTCACCGGAAAGCTTATTTTTATTTCCTTGAACATCAATTCTTTTAATTATTAAGCTCCGAAATCCTCCGGTTAATTAGCTGTATTGGAAAAACAATAAATAAACACCTATTTATATCGATTTTTATTAAAACGCGGTAAAATAAGCTGAAAATACAAAATACGAAAATGTGCTCAATTTATCCAACTTATACCAAAAACACTAACAAAAACGAACTAAAATACTAATTAAAATCCCCACAAATATGTGTTAATCAACTACCCCACGCTTTATTTGTTTGTTCGTCCTCGAACAGACGTTAATTTCAAAGTATAACTAGAAAGAAAATCAATTCAAATAATGAGTCGTGCGTTGCTACATACATAATTTTTTTTAAAAATATAGATACAAGTCACGCAACGTCAAACACTCCACCATTATTACATTGTCACTCCAAAATCAAATACATGCATCCTCTCAAAAGGTAAATATATATATGGGTGTTCGTTCAAAGCACTCAAGTATTTTCTGCATGGGACGTGTATACACTCAAATCATACAAATACAAGCACAATAAATAAGCACGRAATATCAATCTCTTTTCAATCGYAAATTAAGTGTGTTATCGAACTAAGAATCAGAAAAGGTCTTTTCGGGTTGTAATGTAAGGCTCTTTGGACGGGTATGGAATATATAAGTCGTGTGGCTAACTCACGATCTAACGTGATCAATAACTCACTCAACCTAATCTAATCAAGAAGCAATTTGCTTCACCCCGTTCTAAAATAAAAAACACCTCACTAATCACGCATAACGTAGACTTTAAATTAGGCTATTTCTCAACTCGAAACTCGTAAACCGACTTGAAGCTTAAACCACTTAACACAATTGAAGCTCATAATATGCTTCTTTATAATTTACAACACAACTCTTGCCTCTTAAAAATTAGGCTTCATAAAATAAACAATAAACTCAAGCCTTATAAAGCGCGTAGGCAATGACTAAACAATACTCACCATCCCTTTTTTTTTATTTCCCCCTTATTATAATTTTTTTATGGGGTCATTTCTTTTTTTTTCTTTTTTTTTCTTTTTATTTTCGGATGGTGGTCCTTAATATTATTATAAAAATCATAAAATCATAAATTCCTAACAAGATTTCCAATACACTAATAACCAACAAAAATAGCGAACTCCTACCCCATGCTTTTAATGATTTAGTAGGGGTCGACTCAATAAAATCACTCAGCGCTATAGGCATGGATTATTTGGCTATGATTGACTCATTCGGAATTTATAGTGGCTAAAATATATGAATATGGCCGAAAACAGGGTTTTATATGTGCCTTAACCTCATTTTCAAAGTCAACTACACACAGCGGTATCAAAGAGATATCAAGACAGAAACTTATTCAAGCACATGCAATGATGATAATCACTCAGGCTACTCACAGGCTTTTTGCATGTAAAAGTTCTGAATTGACGCTGCTTTTAAGGTTTTTCGAAATTAATTGCGTCCAAGTATAATTTTACAATATATAAATAATAATTTTGAAAAATTTTATGCACTTATGCACGCTCAAAATACATGAACATCAAATCAAACTTAGTTAACTTCGACAGGCAAGCCATACAAGCACAATTCAGCGCAGAAATAGTGATTAAACACATAAAATATATATTTTTTTAAATTGCACAATTTTTCAAATATAAATCACAACTCAACCATCCCCCTCTCTAAAAACTCGACAATCTCCTGATTGTTATAAATATATAGAAAACCAAAACAAAGAGATAAGGAGTAAGGGAATGTCCCTGAAAGATCGTGGTCGAGTTTCTCCAAACAGCTATGTGCAATCATCCTTTGTCTCTAGTCGCGTGAACGAAAATGTCTTGAATAAAGCCTATAAGTAGCAGAAGTAATTATCATTGGCGGGATCTTATTTGGGTCGAAGAAAAATCCGTTCGAACTCGCATGTCATTCGTTTTGATTTCTTCGTTTCTAATGATTATTCCTTCCTCGATAAAACTTCTACCTGTTTCAGAAACCTAAAAAGAACAATGTAAAATAGAAAAAGATAAATAAACTAAAAATAAAAAGGATAGAAAAATTAGCTTGGGTTGCCTCCCAAGAAGCACTTGTTTAACGTCGAAAGCTCGACGCCTTCTACAAACCATGCTATCCCGAATCCAGAAATAAATGATGATCGTGCCACGCCTTAGTGTTCTCCAAGAGTAAGATTTGGCAATTAAAATACCAAGGCGGGCATGGGCAACAATTTGTAGAACAAAAACTTCTACTTGCTTTGGAGGTCGAAAAAGTGAATAGTTGACCACCATGAACATATCAAACGTAAATTGGGGCACAGGGTGATCCTCTACTTTTGGAAAAATTAGGAAATCCGTCGAACAAACGAAAAATCCTCCAAACACTCAGAACCTCTTCACTTCTTTAACATCCCCCTCAATATTTTGAAAATAATTAAAATCTATAAAAGGGCAAAAGGGGAGGGGGAATTTCTTCGACTACCTCAACCACCATTTTATTCGTATTCTCCATCAATGTGTCGGGTGGCTCGATAAAAGGTTCCATCATCTCTTCCTTCTTCAAAAATTCATCCACCACCACCATTTCAATATCAATTAAAGTATCTGGTGGATCTCCATACGTCTCGATAATCCCACTCGTCTCCAACTCGGGCAACTCGACTCCTCCATTCTCATTGAACTCCAACGGCCTTGAATCACCAACGTCATTTGGATACTCCAGTGGCAACAAATCCTCATCATTATTCATAAAATATTCAAAAAGCGCAAGAGGTTCGATCTCCTTCGTATCCCCAAATTCTTCCTCCGCGTGTATCTCTTCCAAAATTGGCTCCATCTCATTGCTAATATCACCAAAATGTTCGTGCAAGTTTAAATCCTCAATATCTATGGTGGGCTCCACCTCATCGAGAATCAGTAGCTCTGGTTGACATGGAGGTTCGTCCATCTCGTCCGACCATTTTGCTAAAGAAGCCATTATTTGACCAAGCATTGTCTCGTAATTCTCCATAGACTTAGATAGGTCATGGACCTGTTCAGTCATGCTAGTTACCTTCTCAGTTAGTTCCGCAATCTTGTTCCGTTGACGAATGGTCTCGGCTTCTTGATCTTGCTTCCACTCCAAAAATTGATCGTCTGGTTTATATTCTTCATGGCTCGGGTAGAAGGGAATTGAGTCGGGAGAGACATAAGAATCGTGGCTCGAATAATGTTGGAAGGCGATAATTTTCTCTTGTGGCTCATCGTCAAATAACACTAAACATTCATTCGCCATATGTCCTCGGTATCCACAACGATTACATATTACATTAAGCACATAGAACTTCCTCATGAATTTGTCGATTACGTCATACCACGTTTGCAAAGAATCGGGCTCTAAATTTTTTCACCATTGCGTTGCTCGTTCCTCAAGTGAAAAGGTGAAGAGTCGCAACCGCACTTGTTCCCTTGTAAGCCCGAGAAGCGGAGAACTATTGGTGATGAACTCGAATTTTCGCATGAATTTAAGCGCATCTTCGTTTCGTCGTCCATAAAAAATCGGGAGGTTCTCTTGGTCGTACTCGTCTGGATAGTAATTCTACATCGCGGCGCTCAATGGAATGGCCGGGCGAAGTGCACGGTGCCGATTGAACGGTGGTTCATCGTACGAATAATACATATTTTTTTAATTTTTAATTTTAACAACTTTAAATAAATAAAAATTTTTAAATTTTTTTTTTGATTTTATTTTATTTTTTTGAAAGTCGAAAAATAATAAATTAAAAATTAAAAATAAAATTTACGATTTTTTATTTTTTATTTTTTATTTTTATTTTTAATTTCAAAAAATAATTTTTTTTAATTAAAAATAATATTTTCGATTTTTTTTTTTTTGGATTTTCGATTTTTTTTTTTTAATTTTAAAAGAATATATATATATATATATATATATATATATATATATATACATATATATACTTATTTTAAAAAAACGGTTTGATAAATCTTGGGTTTTGGTTGTAAACGAACCTTGCAAACACAACACTAAACACACAAGATTAAACGCACCGGTGGAAAGTGAATAATTAAAAAAATCACAAATAAATATTAAATATAAACGAAACAAAATAAGAACAAAAATAAGGATGCGACGAACAAACACAAAATTACAACCTTTAGTTTTCCCCGGCAACGGCGCCAAAACTTTGATTCGAACTTTTGTGTAACTACTTATAAAGATTTGTCAAAAATTTAAAAGCTCGCCCGCAAGATAACGGGATCGCGTGTAGGTTGGTAAGTTGAACCGAGTCGAATCTCGAGGAAAACTAGGCTCGGAAGTTCCTTTTGTGTTTGTTTGTTCATGAATACGAAATAAAAAAAAATTTCTAATCTAAACACATAAAAACAATAAGTTGGTTTAAACGAAGAACAATAAAAATTAGGAGTTTTGAAAAGTTTAAGAAAACATGGGTTCTAGAGCTTCGAATCGTTTCCACGATCTCTTGGGAAAATTCCTAATTGATGGTTCACGACGATTCTAGACTCTAGACCCGTTAAATCTAACCAATCAATCTCATCATATCATCATCAATAAACCCAACATCATCATCATCATATCAAATTTAACACATTCAAGATCACAATTCATCATACAAATTTGGGGGTTTTGTTGTTGAAGATCAATTAACAAACTATTAAGCATGAATTGAAAGCATTAAATTAACTAAATTAAACTAAGGAAAAATGAAAACTTACTAATTAAATGATGAAAGGATGCAGCGTTCCAGAAGCGAATCTTGAATCTAAACTATCCAATCTATCTAAGAACTAATCTAACTAATCTAAACTATGAATTTAAAACTAAGAAATTGAAAAGTAACTAAAATGGCACTCATCGGGGTTGTCAGCCCCTAAGAGACCCTAAAACCCTAGGAATATGATAAAGTATGAAGTTGTATGCTGAAAATCCGAAATACATAGGGTATTTATCGTTATTCCAAGTCTTGGGCAACAAGAAACCCTAAAAACGCGTTTTGGCGTCGGCATGGGCTACTAGAACGGTTCCAGATTTTAACCGTTCTAGAAAACTGGCAGCGGTCGACAGGTATCGGGCGCTTGGTCGGGCGACGTGCGCGGGGGTCGGCAGGCGTGGGCAGGGCTGTGTGGCACGGGTTACTAGAACGGTTCCAGAACCTGACTGTTCTAGAAAGTCTGTAAGCTTCAATTTTTGCTACTTCTTCACCAGAAAGCTCGTTTTTTTTTCCTTGAACATCAATTCTTTTAATTAAGCTCCGAAATCCTTCGGTTAATTAGATGTATTGGAAAAACAATAAATAAACACCTATTTATATCGATTTTTATAAAAACGCGGTAAAATAAGATGAAAATACAAAAATACGAAAATGTGCTCAATTTATCCAACTTATACCAAAAACACTAACAAAAATGAACTAAAATACTAATTAAAATCACCACAAATATGTGTTAATCAACGTGTAGGAGGGTTTCTAGGTGTTGATCATTTGCATTATCATTGGGAACAAAATTTTCTCGTCTTAACATCGTATCGTGAATTGTGTCGCAAACGAAATCAGTGGTGAAAGACGAATCACTTTCCAAAATATGAGGAGGTCTTACTTGATTGGAACGATGAATATTATCTATGAATGATGTAATTTCGAGTCGAAGTGACCTTGAACCTTGCATGCACTCAACAACAAATCAAACGTATCGAATGGCAAAACTAGTTATACAGAGAGACGGTTGAAAAGAAAATAATACGAACAAACAGTTTTTGAAACCTTTGCTTTTGCGTTCAATAGTAACGGCGCCAAAATTTCGATTCGAGCTTTTGTGTTCCTACTTTATAAATATTTGTCAATTATTCAAAAGCTCGCTCATAAGAGTACGAGTTTTCATGTAGGTTGGTAAGTTAAACCGAGTCGATCTCAAGGAACATGCAATCGGAATCTCGAATGTTTGTTTAATCACAAAGTAACACGAAAACTTGTACAATTTGGGGGTTTTATTTGTTTTGATTATCTAAGAATTTAAAACGCAATAACATCAATGAAAACTAAATAACTAATTAACCAACTAGAAATTAATATCATGAATTATCTTCTAAGAAATCAATCTAAAAAGCATGTACGAATGTGAAAGTATAAAACTCAATGAAAATAACTAGCGTAAATGAAAGACAATTATCATGAACAAAATATAAACGGAATCAAATAACATGAACGAATTAAATTGCATCAAAGCATGAACAATATTAAATCTCCAATAACCAAACATTAATCAAACTAAACTAAGATGAAAGATTACGAATCCAAGTATCAAAAGTAACTAAGTTATAAATCATAAAATAACCCAAGAACAATAATAAAAGCAACTACTTAATCACATGAATTAAACTAAGAAAACAATTAAAAGTTTAGAATATTTATTGAACTTAAGAAGTGTAGTAATCCTCCAGCTATTCCGGGGAAATCGCGTAGATCTTGGCCGAAAATTAAATCAAAAACTAAAAATTGGAACTTGGAACTTGTGACTCTTGAATCTTCGATCTTGATAATTTATTATGATATGGGATGTAAAAGTATGTTATTTTTGAGTCTAAGGACCGAAAATAAGGTTAAGGTGGTGATATGTGTGTTTTGGGACAGATTAAGAGAGGGGTTTATATATTTTTCCCATGTCTTGGAGCACAAGTTAAGGAAAAAATTCATTTCTGGGTAGGTAACGGTAAGACTTAGCGGCTATGAGTTACCGCTAAAGCTATCGTTAACGTCTCAGTTGCTCTCTAACGGTGATGGTGATGGTAATGGTCGTAACCGTTAAGTGTATCGTTAAACTCTCAATCATTTCCTAACGGTGGAACTAACGGTATAAAGATACCGTTAATTTGGTCTGGGAGCTCTCTGTCCATCTTCAGCGGTAAGGTAACGGTGATGGTAACGGTAATGGTTACCGCTAACTCCAAATTTTGCTACTTCTTAGTCGGAAAGCTCGATTATCATCTCTTACTCATTAAACCTCGTCTCTTATGCGTTGAACTCTTTTGGTTACTTAGCTATAAGATGAAAAATAGAGAATAACCACCTAGTTGTCTCTATTTAGATCACAATACGGTAAAATAAGTTGGAAGTATAAAATTACAAAATTAGGCTTAATCTACCCAACTTATACCAATGCTTGCACAGGTCGGATTTTTATAAACCGATGCTTGCACAGGTCGCATGTTGATCTATATACCCTCAGGGGCGGGAATTTATTTTATGTACCCTCAGGGGTGGAGGTTTATTTAATTATGTACCCTTAGGGGCGGATAGTTATTTTATTACCCTCCAGGGCAGATAGTTATTTTATTACCCTCCAGGGCGGATATCTGTTTCATTCACCCTCTGGGGTGGGAACCTAATTATTACCCTCAGGGGCGGAAATTCACTATTGTACACTTCGGGGTGGATGCTTATTTACGATAAATAAAATTTTGAGAGCATGTTACAGCTTTTTATGGTTTTATGAATGGTGGAGTTAGGAACATGTTCTTTGTGATTTTAAGTTTGTTTGATTTACATACTTGAGGTCATTTCCGGGAAGGATATGTTGACTTACATATCTTTTCCATTTATTGTGATCTTGCGTGTTTTACTAGAAGAACATATTTGACTTATATGTTCTTTTACAAGGACTTGATCCTGGTTCTCAGTGCTTTGATTGATTATATTATGGTTTATATAACTTGCTGGATTTTTGGTTCTAAATATACACATGTTTGACTTACATGTTATATGTGCTTTATATTGTAGTTGTTATTTTAATTGGAAACCTATAAAGATGTTGGGTTTTTGATTTACATGGTTAAAATATAGATTGTTGGTATTGTTGGGATAGTTTGTTGTAGCAGGTAATTATAAGCATAAAATACAGAATTGTTCATACATAATCTTGCGGGAAAATTATGAGCTTGGGATTATAAATTCAGGCAATATTATTCTCAGGTACAAAGTCTTCAAGTGGCGTATCTAGCTCGACAACTAGCTTGGCTCGTAATACAGCTCTGCCTTGGTAGGATAGCCACCACTGGGCATCTATGGGTTGCTTCATATCGCCCTTCCAGAAGGACAACGGAGGAAGATTATCTATGATGGCTTTGACATTCGGATTGAAAGAGACGTTCATAGCCATGAGCTAGATCTTGATTTTATCCAAGGCTTGGTGGACCCACTCTCTGTTGCCTCTAGCCATCTTGCCAAAGTAGAGGGAGGTGTTTTTTGTAAGCTGCCAATAGCTCCTCCCTATACGCATCCATGAACCTCTAACCCATGTCGCTCCTCAAGAAGGTGCAGCGACCCTCGGCTATGCCTTGCTCACGAGAGGCCTGGATGGCACCATCCATTTGCTCGTGGTCTTTTGCAGCATGCCTTTCACCTCTGTCAGGCGACCTTCCAGATGGGTTACTTCGTCCTTCAGTAGCTCCAGGAGAGCGACCTCATCTCTCAATGTTTCCACCTGGCTTTTGGACACATTCATCTCTTCTTCACGAGCGCTCAACTGCTGAGGAGCTTGGTCAAGATCTCCTTGAGGCAGAGATAACTACTGGGTTTATTGTTCTGTCTGCGTTGTTAATTCTTCGTAGGTCTTTTGCAGCTCTTCATCGATGGTGGACGTCTTACAATGGTTGAATAAGGCATTCATTAAAGGTTCGACCTATTACAAGAAGGAAAAGTGGGGTATGTTTAATGTATTGATAAAGTGTACTTACGAATAATAATATAAGAAAGATGAAGTTACTTGAGCATTTAAGGGCTCTGAATTGGTCAACATTGTTACACCGAGCCATCTCTTTTTCCAGATCTGGAGAACTGGATGTGGCAGCATCGTAGGTCTTGTGGAGCCATCGACATTTTGGAGCCTGGGGCACTTGTTTAGGAGAAGTGCATCCTCGAGTGGTCCTCTTCCCTTATGATACGAAGGAGGTAAGTGGTATGTGCTCTTCGGCGTCAGTGACTTCTTCGTGATTCTTGGCAGTCAGCGCGGCCTCCACCTCCTCATCTACATCAACGATAGGAGGTCGCGAGATTGATGTGGTTGTGGGGTTCGGGTCAACCTGGACTAGGGTTTCCTCTAAAATAGATGAGATGCAGCTGCCAATGAAGTCTTTGCAAAAGAAAATACATGGGTAAATCAGGTTGTACTGTTGATAATGTAAAATATGCGAATGCTTATAACTAAGGATACCTACCAAATTCGGATCTGGTTAAGGGATGGTCGAGAGGTCGAGTGTCGAGACCTACATATGCAAAAGGCTTCTCTCACCTGGTGAGTCGCACCACATCAAAAGGGCGATTACTCCATTCAGCTAGCTGATCAGAGTATTTTTTGAAGAGTATGGGGAAGGTTTTGGCAAGAGGATGATTGTTTTGTTTGGGAGTATGGAATTGTAGCTCAGTTTTAAAGGGCCAGGTTTCGGTATTATGAATGAGAATGAAACTTTTCCTCTAATCGGGCACTTTTGATGAGGGATTCACCAAAAAGCGGGGTTTCCCGAGGCGGTCTGAAAAGTAAAAAGAACTCTTTTAATATTTCACTTGAAAGCAAAAATGGAAAAATCTCGGGTCGGGCTGGACGTTGTAGTATGTACACAAGAGCATATATCTGGCCATAAACCTCATTGAATTTGAGGTCATCTGGAGGAGAGGAATTTTAAATAAATTTGCGGTTTGAATAAAAAATGGGTGAGCAGGAAGTCCAAAACATGTTTTCAGCAGCTCGTCAAAAAACACTATGTGGTCAGAAATGGAATTGTTTGGATCCAGTTGAAGGATGTATGGGGTGACTAAAGTGGCAGTAATAGGAAGGTTAAGTTCCTGCTTAAGTTCTTTAAGTTTTTCTGGGCTCGGGAGTATCAAATAGTTATCCCCGACCACCTTAGTAGCCTGGGGCAGAGGAAGTAGCTCGACAGCGGCAGAAAGGGGTATGAAAGTTACAGGATTGTTAATAAAATGTTTAGGTTGGGAATTTGAAGGTACGCTGGATTCTACTAAAGGGATACCCTCAGTTAATGGTTTCCCTCTCAGGCAGAGTTGACGAGGGGTCCTCGGGTATGTTTTTGATTAAGGCTCTATCCTCAATATAGTTCCTAGTCTCGGCCTCTGGTTCGGCCCAGCTAACATCACCTTCTGGTTTGTCATATAAACAAGGCCGAGGTGAAAGAGGGTTTTTTCGTCTTCTCTTAAGAATAAAGGGGTTTTCGATAGGATCAGAGTCGGGGGAAAGTTCTGGGTTTTGTGAATCGGGGTTGGGGGATGCTGGATTCATCATCAATCAAGTATCGGGAAACAGAAAAGAGGAAATAATAAACCACAAAATACACTCAGCAGACGCAATAATTGCGAAACAAAATTAAATTAATTACTGTTATGAAAATATTTAGGGGACTTACCCATTTTCACTGCTTTTGATTTTTGTGTGAGTGCTGGAAGAGCTGTGAAACTCGTATAGATAGCTCTGAGAAAATTATTTCTGTTGCAGAGAATAATGGTGCTTTGCCTAAAATTTCGAATAAAGTGAGACAAATGAGGAAGGAGAAGTGTTTTTGGGGGCGACGTGAGGGAAAAAGCTTAAAGGACAGAAATGAGTTTCTTGAAAGGCGGGAAGTTGGTAGGGTTTTTGTTGGATTATTCTGGGCCTTACATTTTTGGCCCATTATATCTAATATATTAAGAGAATATGGGGAGATGACACGTGTCTGACATGCTGTCAGGGGGCATTTAATGATCTTTAAACAAATGTGATGTAAAGGGGAAGGCGTGTTTTGACTTCCTAAAAACACATGATTATATTTTGCTGGATTATTGTGCCTACGTACGGCTGCAAGTCAGGGATGGACGGTTTTTGTGATTACAGGTCGATGGATATTTCAGGTCGTTAAACATGTCATATGGGGACTTATAAGAAACCTCTTCTCCTGGAAGGTGCATTCGTTTTGGGGGCTGAGCAAGCTTATTTTTGAAGGTAGCGATTTCGTATAGCGAGCTCTCGTTGGATGATAAATGTTATGGCTCGATATTGATTGCTGGATTATTGTGAGTTACGATGTAATGTCTTGGTGAGCTAATGGAGTGATTGAGCAGAGCTTTATGGTTAATTTTTCGGTTCAGGTATGTGGTTGATGCATTCTTTTTACTTTTTACATATTCTACCTGATTTCGTGCCTCAATCAGCCAGAATATGGGGGACTAGCTTATACGATACTAAATACTCATGTAAGCTATATGGCGGTATTAATTGTAAGCAACCTCATTTCTCGGAAGGAGAGTTCTTTCTAAGAGATGGGTAAGCTGTTTCATAGAGTAGCGACCTGGAGTAGGGGGGTGGCAAGCTCTCATATAGGGTAGCGACCTCTTATGATTTTAACCAGCTTGGCGCTGGGTATTGGGCTTTATAATTTTTGGGCCCGAACGGGCTAACACGGATGGTATTGTGGGGTCCCAGCGAACTATATTAAAAGAATCACAGGCTCAAGCATATTCTTGTAATTTTAGCGAGAGATCTATTATTTATGGGAACTTAGCATACATGAGAAACCCTAAATCTAAGTCGGTCACGGTATTTATGGAATTATAGTGGGAGAAGGTAACTTTTGCTTGGGGAATACTTCTCTTGTGTATATAAAGGGGTTTAGGACTCACTTTTATTTTAAGTTATTTATCACGGTTTGAGCACTCGAAATAGCACTCGCATTATCTGAATTAAGCATCGGAGGACCTTCACTGGGGCCGTCCACCATCTTGGCTGAGTTGCTATTTTGCAGGATTGATCAGGTCACCAGGAGGCTCTTGGAGATCAAGTAGGTCGTTGCGACGTAGTTCAAAGTTATTCAGGTTGTTGATCTCAGATTTGAGGTTAATATCCCATATTCTTTGTGACCCAATCTTCTTGGTCGCATCAATGATGATAAATACCGTCATGTATAGTCTATTTCTTGTCACTAAATTTCAAATGTGATGAAATTTGAGCGTGACATAGGTCATCACGGTATGACCGTCATAATAGGTGAAAGTGATAATTTTTTTGAACGTGTCACTAAATGTCAGCTTCCGATGACACCAATGGACATTGTCATCATATGTTATATTATTTGGTGACGATTAATTTGTCACTTATGTGCTCGAAACATTGTCATCTAAAGGTCCATAATATCACCGTATGTTACCATTTTAAATGACTAACCCTTCTTCTGTTGACTTTTAGTGACAAAAATAATTATAGTGACAATATTCATTAACTTATAATGATGCTCTAGTTGTCTCCATTTGTATGAAATATTTGCCAAATACAATATAATTCGTCACGAAAGATTTATTTTATAGTGAAGAAACATTGGTCGTCACTTAATAAATATATTTGAAATGACAAAATAATGCGTAACTATTTATTATGAAAGGTGATGACATGTTTTCTCATGAAAAAAAATATATGTGACAAAGATTATAATCATCATGAAAAACATATGTTTGATGATGATCTAAGAGGAAGACATGATGACAAAATATATTGTCATTAGATAAGTTTATATGGTTAGACCCTTTAATCACACATAAGTATATTAAAATGACGAGTTTTATGCATTACGTGCGACACAAGTTGTTATGAAAAGCTAGTTTTATATAATAACACTGCTATTTTTAGAATATGCTAACAATGTTATTTTCGTACAACTATTTATTACAGTAGTGTGCTAATATTATACACTTCTTTTGTTTTCCCACGAAAAATATAAGAAAAATACACAACCATTGGCCGATGGTCGATGTCCCACGTTTGACCAGTACATTTACACATTAAGCGGAAGAAGGGGCAGAAGAGACCCTCTAAATATTATGCTCCACTCCTAATTTTGCTGCCCGAATATTGTTCTCGGGCCTTGAACAAGCTCAAAAAAATGCAGCAACAACCCGTACAACTCCGACCCGAACTTATTTCAACAACAAGCCTGCTTGGCCTGAATCCACCAATCCTAGCCACTGTCGCTCAATGCTCTAATGGATACATGTCTTATAGTACCTACAATCAGATTGAACAGTAAATCAAGATGAGGTACATAGAAAATTACATAAAGTAATTTCAACCAAAAGCTAATGATAAATCATGAAAGAGAAAGAGATGTAGATTAATCCTTATAAATGTTTTGCTCGACTCCTAATTTTTTAGCCAGAACCTTGTTCTCGATCCCAGAAATCGCTCAAAGAATTGTAGAAACAACCCGTACACAGCTCAAGACCGAACTCATTTCAGCAACAAGTCTACTCAACCTGAATCCGCCTATCCTATCCATATGTCGTTCGCTGCTGTGGTAAGTACATGTCTTATAGTACCTACAATCAAATCAAACACTGGATCAAGATGAGGTACAAGGAAAAAATACAAAAATTAATTTCAAAATAAAAGCTAATGATTAATCTAGAACGAAAAACACCCTATTGTTGTTGTGTTGTCTTTGAACTATTTTGGAGCTGCAACTGGTTGCAGAAATGAGTTGGGTGAGGAGTAATTGAGGGTATAACAATTGGCCATATTATGAATAAAAGGAAAAAAAAAAAAAAAGGATGGCGACAGTGAACCCACCATCCCCGCTGTGTTGCTGCCACAACAACCAACCTCTATGAACTTTAAATCCCCAAACCCGTCACTACCCTCAGCCATCCATTCCAGACAACCAGAAAAATAATTGAAAAATAGATAACACCAAAGTATATTTTAAGTTTTGGCAACATTGTGTCTTAATAATAACAAGGCAGTAAAAATGCACAGCTCTCAAGGCAACAATTATAGATGGTTCCCACAAAATTAGCCGACGAGAAGGAATATAATGAAGCAGCAAGCATTGGCAAACCATTCAAATCACATGACTACAACTTCAATAATGAGTCACCCAAGCATATATCGAATTATAAGCTTTTGATAATTTGATGTATATATATTTAGAAGAGATCACTAGTGGAAAAAAACATAATTAGAGACGGTTCAAAAAAGCCATTGGTGGCGGTTCTGGACCGCCTCTGGTTGAGGCGACACTTAAAGTAAAAATCACACGGGTGGCAGTTCAAACCGCCACTTAAAAAAGATGTCGAGTGGTGCTTCTTAGCTAAGAAGCGCCACCAAAAATAAAATCGGGTGGCGGTTCTTAGCTAAGAAGCGCCACCAATAATTACTGAGAAATAACATCAGTTTCTTAAGGAACCGATGTCGTTGACACAGAGAACATTAACATCGGTTTAAATATAACCCATGTAAATTCCAAAATATTAATTAAAAAATATTAAATATCCATTCTATTTTACCTATCCTCATCCAACCTATAAATACCAAACAATTACAATTTAATTCATATTTCTTGCAGGGGGTGAAAAAGAAGAAAAGGTTCGTTCCTAAGAAGGCTGCAAATGTGTCGCCTGATTTGTACCTTTTTGTACGCATTTTTATTACCTTTCTGTGTTGCGTTTGCTTGTATTTTGCTTGCATTTATGGGTATTAGGAGTCGTTTTTGGCCTACTTTGTTAGTTTTAGGTTTTGTAGTGTTTTCTTTGTTTTTAGTAGTTTTTCTTATATTTTATTAGTTTTTTTCTTAGTTTTTGTTTTGAAGGTCAAGTTTGGTCAAAGTGGGCCCACGACATGGTCGAAAGATGATTCAAATCCGATACACTCATTACCAATCCACGACATGTCTTTGGTGCGATGATCGACCGAAATGATGAGAAATGTGGCCATTTTCATTATCACCTCGTGCATTCGCTCGGTGGATGTCTCAGTTGTCGTAATACAAGCATAAATCCAAAACCACTTGTGCCATTTGCCTTCATCTTATATCATTGGAAATCTGAGACAAATATCTAAAACTCTTATGTTTACAACAATCCCAAATTCTGAGTTTAAGAAGGGTAAAAAGCAGCTTTAAGTGGAGACGGTTCGACGTGGCCTCGCTTGTAGCAGGTTTTGGTGCAGAGCCCATAACTCTCGAAGGAAAATTCAAAATGACACAATTCAAACGCCAAATGAAATCCAAGAGAAAGGGATAGATTTCATATGAAGATATCTAATGCTGATTCCGTTTTTTTGTCAGTCGATTGGATGAAAGTCCAGTTTGAACCATATTCGGATTTGGGGTAGCCCATCACACGTGTTGGACAAGGAAGCTGATAAGCTGGCTCCACGTACAGATGTAAGGCTGTTTGTTGGATATCCTAGAGGAACGAAATGAGGTTTATTTTATAGTCCTAAGGATCAGAAGATCATTGTAAGCACCAATGCTCGATTCTTAGAAGAAGACTATGTCATAAACCACAAACCAAGGAGCCAAATCGTCCTTGAGGAGTTAAGAGGGGAAGGATCGAATCCTACACCAGTTGTACAAGAAGAGGTACTACCAGTTTCTGCACCAGGTGTCACAGAAGTACAGGAGCAGCCTCGTCGCAGTGGGAGGGTTGTTCGCCAACCTGATAGATTCATTGGTCTGGGAGAGGCTTCGGATTTCCCAGAGGGACTAAATGAATTGGATCCCAGGACCTATGATGAGGCAGTGCGAGACAAAGATGCAGTCTCTTGGAAGACTGCAATGGAATCTGAGATTGGATCTATGTATCACAATTAAGTCTGGGAGCTTGTAGAACCACGAGATGGGATAAAACCCATTGGTTGTAAGTGGATCTATAATCGCAAGAGAGGACCTGACGGGAAGGTTGAAACCTTCAAAGCTAGATTGGTGGCGAAAGGGTATACTCAGAAAGAAGGTATCGATTATGAGGAAACCTTTTCACCACAATCTATGCTTAAGACAATCCGGATTCTCTTATCTATTGCTGCTCATATGGATTATGAGATCTGGCAAATGGATGTCAAGACAGCTTTCCTGAATGGTAGTCTTGAGAAGAATATCCACATGAAGCAACCAGAGGGTTTCATTGCTAAAGGCCAAAAGCACTTAGTGTGCAAACTTAAGAGATCCATTTATGGACTTAAGCAGGCATCGAGGTCTTGGAACATCCGGTTTGATGAGGTCATCCAGTCATATGGATTCGTGCAAAGTCCGGATGAGAGTTGTGTGTACAAGAAATGTAATGGAAACGTGGTAGTATTACTCGTACTTTATGTAGATGACATCCTGCTTATTGGAAACAATAAAAAGGTGTTGTCAGACATAAGGGTGTGGTTGTCCAAGCAGTTCGATATGAAGGATCTGGGAGAAGCCGGACACGTCCTTGGCATAAAGATCATTCGTGATCGCAAAAGGAGGATACTATGTTTGTCTCAGGCGACTTATATCAATAGAGTGCTAACAAGGTTTAGCATGGTAAATTCCAAGAAAGGTTTTATACATTTCGAGGATGGAATTCATCTATCCAAGAAAATGTGTCCCAAACACAGTCTGAAATAAATAACATGAGTAAGGTTCCATATGCTTCGACAGTGGGGAGCTTAATGTATGTTATGCTATGCACTAGGCCTGATATAGGCTATGTAGTTGGCATGGTAAGAAGATATCAATCTAACCCTGGACGAGGTCACTGGACTGCGGTCAAAGGCATTCTCAAGTAACTTAGATGGACTCGAGATTACATGTTGGTATACCACTTTGATAGTCTAGTACCTTTGGGTTACACGGACTCATTTTCAATCCGATAAAGATCAAAGAAAACTCCCTCGGGCTATGTGTTACATTGGGAGGCGGAGCTATTGTATGGAGGAGCATAAAGCATAAATGCACTGCGGATTCTACCATGGAGGCCGAGTATGTAGCCGCCTCTGAGGCAGCTAAAGAGGCGGTCTGGCTTCGTAGTTTCCTGTTGGACTTGAGCGTGGTCCCTGATTTGCCAAAGACTATCACGATATACTGTGATAACTTTGGTGCAATGGCAAATTCGAAGGAACCTAAAGCCCACAAAGCAAATAAACATATAGAGAGAAAGTACCGCCTTATACGAGAGATCGTTAAGAAAGGAGATGTGGCGGTGGTCAAGATTGCGTTTGATGACAATATGGATGATCCATTCACACAGTGACTTCCGATTAAGACCTTTCATGGTCACCTGGATAAAATGGGGGTGAGATACAGACCTGGTGGCGCGCTTTGAGTAGATAGTTAGATTGGAGAGTTAGCCAGTTTATTATTATGCTTGAAAGACATGCTTCGAGTATAAGTGGGAGATTGTTAGTTTAGTATACTTGAAGGACGTGTCTTGGTATACTTATACTGATTACTTATAATGATATGAAATGGTTTTGCAGTCACTGTTTGCATTTTAATTTATTTTATATAATTTTTCTATGCAGATGTTCCACATACATACATTGTAGATGATATGGTGTGGGGAGACACACGGTAAGATCATATCATCAGAACCTTGTATTGTATTTAATGCTCACAACATAGATGGTCCTGAACACACCATCGATAAACTGTAGAATAATCTGACAAGTCAGTTTGTCTTGAATGACTGGTTATTCTAGTACACTTGTCAAAGTATATTTGAGGAATGTATCATGATAGGATATTATTCTCTGTCTCTGACCCAGATAGTGAGAGAATAAAGATCCACAGAGTTCAGGTTCTGAACTCATGTGATACTGGCAAGGCTACAACAGGGATCTAGAAGAATATTAAACTGGCCCACTAATTTATTTAATTTCTAATATCCAATAAACTTAGGATATAATTAAATAAATTAAGTTTTACTTTTATTCCACTAAAGAAGTAAAACTGACCTACCAATTTAATACATATTTCTGAATATGCTTTCTCCTATAGTCCAGCCATTCCCCGTGTTTAAGATTTAATGTTCGTTAATTAATTATGTAAGTCTCTGACAACTATAATTAATTAACTTCTAAACCTTGAGTAGTACCACACAAGCTTTATCATGTACGGAATAAATTCCACCTGCAGGGTTTCAACATGAACTTGTGTTTCCTCAAGAGAACATCATCAACCTGGCGCACCAGGACACAGTGCTCATGTATACTGCTCGAAACATCAAGCATGCACTGACATTACTCAAGATATCGAGATTATTGATCTACGAAAAGATCTCACCCATTGATATGTCAAAGTAATGAGCAATGCACTCTTATGCTTGCCAGTATCACATGAGTTCAGAACCCGAACTCTGTGGATCTTTATTCTCTCACTATCTGGGTCAGAGACAGAGAATAATATCCTATCATGATCCATTCCTCAAATACACTTTGACAAGTGTACTAGAATAATCAGTCAGTCAAGACAAACTGACTTGTCAGATTATTCTACAGTTTATCGATGGTGTGGTTCAGGACCATCTATGCCGTGAGCATTTAATACAATACAAGGTTCCGATGATATGATCTTACCGTGTGTCTCCCCACACCATATCATCTACAATGTATGTATATGGAACATTTGCATAGAACAATTATATAAAATAAATTAAATGCAAACAGTGACTACAAAACCATTTCATATCATCATAAATAATCAGTATAAGTATACCAAGACATGTCCTTCCAGTATACTAAACTAACAATCTCCCACTTATACTTGGCTACAACAGGGATCTAGAAGAATATTAAACTGGCCCACTAATTTATTTAATTTCTAATATCCAATAAACTTAGGATATAATTAAATAAATTAAGTTTTACTTTTATTCCACTAAAGAAGTAAAACTGACCTACCAATTTAATACATATTTCTGAATATGCTTTCTCCTATAGTCCAGCCATTCCCCGTGTTTAAGATTTAATGTTCGTTAATTAATTATGTAAGTCTCTGACAACTATAATTAATTAACTTCTAAACCTTGAGTAGTACCACACAAGCTTTATCATGTACGGAATAAATTCCACCTGCAGGGTTTCAACATGAACTTGTGTTTCCTCAAGAGAACATCATCAACCTGGCGCACCAGGACACAGTGCTCATGTATACTGCTCGAAACATCAAGCATGCACTGACATTACTCAAGATATCGAGATTATTGATCTACGAAAAGATCTCACCCATTGATATGTCAAAGTAATGAGCAATGCACTCTTATGCTTGCCAGTATCACATGAGTTCAGAACCCGAACTCTGTGGATCTTTATTCTCTCACTATCTGGGTCAGAGACAGAGAATAATATCCTATCATGATCCATTCCTCAAATACACTTTGACAAGTGTACTAGAATAATCAGTCAGTCAAGACAAACTGACTTGTCAGATTATTCTACAGTTTATCGATGGTGTGTTCAGGACCATCTATGCCGTGAGCATTTAATACAATACAAGGTTCCGATGATATGATCTTACCGTGTGACTCCCCACACCATATCATCTACAATGTATGTATATGGAACATTTGCATAGAACATTATAAAAATAAATTAAAATGCAAACAGTGACTACAAAACCATTTCATATCATCATAAATAATCAGTATAAGTATACTAAGACATGTCCTTCCAGTATATAAACTAACAATCTCCCACTTATACTTG
>BMAC01000006.1:764656-780463 GCA_014905375.1 Phtheirospermum japonicum | reverse complement strand
CCAAATTTAGACTGCAAGTGGACTGGAGAAAGAATTGGAATTAAGGGCCCAAACCCATTAGGGTTTGGAGACCTAATTTTCGGTCATCTCCTTATATTTAAGGAGAGGGGAACGAAAATTAGGGTAAGAGAACACAACAGCCCCTCTTCATATCTTTTCTCTTATTTTCCAGAGAACCCACAACTCTATAAGGTGAAAATAGCCCACTCTATTTCTGATACGCAGTCCGGGATTACAATAGAAGATCTTGGAGTGGAATTGCTCAAGATATTGTTGCTTTTTTTGTGAAGAAAAAGGAGGCCCCAATTTCATTTCATTCAGCAACAAGATCAGACCTTTGATCTTGTCCTCAAACCGATAATTGTTTGTAAGTCTTTTCGTTTCTATGTATTCCGCTTCTTTAGATTCGAATGTGACTTGAATGTTAATGTTATAGACATGTGTTTATATTCATATGAACATAAAATATATGATTTGCATGAACACATGATTTTAATTTGAACATCCAATAGATCCTGCGGGGTTCAATTCGAAAATACCCCAACATTAATTTTTTGCACCTCACGTTCGCCCCGTACATCAATTGCCTCGCCCGTCATCCTATCGGGACTTTTCCTCTTTCTAATGTGCATGTCCCGGTGCCTCGGGCACAAACAACCGGTGGATCCTCGTCGTGACACATCGACGAGCTTGATGAGGCGGCTCCTCAAACCTATTCAGTCCCAAGCCCCGATTGGAATAGGTTCTTCGAGGAGAATCTAGCCTTCCAGACAAATATGTTTGTGAAGCTTCAGTTGATGGACGAGAAAATCGATAATAATCACGCAAGTAGTCAACGAAGCCTTCAAAAGATCAAATCTCATCTCTCCCACCTTGAGGAGTGTTTCGGCGAAGCTTTCCCCTATCAAGCAACCGAGTCTTAGCCAGAGATGGACGTCGATGACGATTCCTACGATGAGTTCTAATAATAATAATAAAAAGAAAAAAGAATACAAAAAGTAGTTAGTTTGTTATTTGTTTTATTGCTTGTTTGTTTTCGCAGTTTGTTAATTAAGACAATCTAAATCATGCGATCCGAGATGATGGGATGATTGCACGGTTCTATTTGGAGCAGCTCGACTATTTGGTCTTCAGGGACATTTTGTCTTTTTCCTTTACTCTTTTGATTTGATTATTATTTTTACTTATGGCAATTCATAGATTGTTGGGTTTTTAGGGAGTGGGAGGGTAGTTGAGTAGTGTTTTGTATTTTATAAATATGCAATTTGAATTCGTTGTTTTGTAATAACTAGTATTTGAACGTGATTGATTGTTATTCCTACACTTATTTGTGTTTGTCTTGTTTATCCTGTCAAAGTTGACTATGTGTGATTTGAGGTTCTTGTCTTTGAGCGTGTAATATGTGCATAAGTTTTTCAAAATTATTATATATATATATATATATATATATATATATATATATTTTAAAATGGTACTTGGACGCAAATGATTTCGCAAAACCTTAAAAGCAGCGTCAATTCAAAATCTCTTCATGCAAAAGCCTATGAGTAGCCTGAGTGTTTTTCATCTTTTCATGTACTTGAGTAGGTTCTGTTTTGAGATCTCTTTGAAATCGCAGTGTGTAGTTAGCTTTGTATATGACGATCTGGCACAAAAACTACCCTTTTTCCGGCCATATCCATATATTTTAGCCACTATAAATTCCGAATCCTTTCATCACCAAATATCCATTTTCTATAGCCATGAGTTTTTATGAGTTAACTCCTACGTCATTAATAGTGTGAGGTAAGAGTTAGTTATTTTTGCTGGTTGTTTTTGTTTTAGAATTATGATCAGAGATTTATGAAAAGGTTGTAATAGGTGTTAAGGATCATAATCCTTCGAAAATAAAAATAAAATAAAAAAATGATGAAAAAGAGGATGGTGAATCTTGTTGAGTTGTTGCCTATGTTTATAAAGGCTTTTGTTTAATATTGTTCATTTTCTTATTATGCCTAATGTTTAAGAAGCAAGAGTTGAGTTTGAAAGAAGAAGCGTATCATAAGCTTCTAATTTGTTTAAGTGGTTTGTTCAGTGTCGGTTTTGGGTTTCGAGTTGAGAAATAGCCTAAGTATAAGGCTACGTTATGAGACATAAGTGAGGTCTTGTTCGAATGGGGTGAAGCACATTGCTTCGTGATTAGAATAGTTTGTTGAGTTATTTATCACGTTTGATCGTGACTTAGCCACACGACTTAATATTCCATACCCGTCCAAAGAGCCTACATTAAAACCCATTAAAGACCTTTTCCGATTCTTTGTTAGTTACAGATTCGAACTTTTGTGTACCTACATATAAATATTTGTCATATTTTAAAAGTTCGCCCGCAAGAGAACGTGATCGCTTGTAGATTGATAAGTTGACTCAAGTCGTCTCTCAAGGAAAACTAGATTCGGAAGTGTTTCTTGTTTTTGTCGTTCAAGAATAAGAAATAAAAATAAAAATATAATCTAAACACATAAAAACAATAAATTGATTAAAACGAATAATAAATAAATCAAAGGTTTTTGAAAAGTTTTATGAACAAAGGGTTCTAAAGTTTCGAATCGTTTCCACGATCTCTTGGAAAAATCCAAATTGATGGTTCACGATGAATCTACGCTCTAGGCCTGTTATATCTAGCCAACTAATCTCATCATCACAAACCCAAGATCATCATCAACAATTTCAACATCACAATCTAAGAATACCAAGAAGAATAACAGCGTCTTGATCGAAGATTTCTTGAATCTAAATTATCTAAGAGCTATTCTAATTAATCTAAAAACTAGAAATTTAAGACCAAGAAATATGGAGGAAAGAAAATAAAGAACACTCTTGGGTTGTCATCCACAAGAGGTTCGGGATTTGGGAGAGAGTTTTTGTGTGTGCTACGCTTTGCTCCTTTTATAGGATTTGGTGGTCTCCTTTTTTATCACCAAATCCTTCTTCAAAGAGGTATCTTGATTTTATTTCCTTTTAAATTCCAATAATAATTGTTCTCTTCAAGTCCATCAAAGGAAATGTCTTTTCCCCTTGACCAAGTCTTACCAGCTACTAATAATATAGTAGGACACTTTTTAAAAATGCGTTGGAGTCGGGCTTGCTCGTTTTCTGTGTCGAAAACTTTTAATTTCTGAATTTACGATCGCACTGGGTAACCCGGTGTCGGCGGATGTACCCAGTGTCTGCAGGGGCGAGGGCGTGTCGGTAGGGGAGTGTCGGCGGACTTGGACACTTGGTAACCCATGTGAACAATCGTACCCAGTGTCAGATGTAACACTTCAAATCAAGGCTCGTTTTCGCTAAAACTTCACTCGTAGGCCCACCCTCGACTGTCTCCAAGACAAAAAACTTAAAAATACCTGAAATAAATATAAAAATAATTAATTATAATTAAAATATGATAAAACAAGTTGGGATAAGAAATTACGAAAATATGCTCAATCTATCCAACTTTCACCGAAATCAACAATGAACTAAAATACTAACTAAAATCAAGACAAATTAGTGTTAATCAACTACCCCACGCTTTATTGGTTTATTCATCCTCGAACAAATGATAATTTGAAAGAGTATCAACAAAAAAAATAATCTCAAGTAAATAGTCGTGCGATGCTACATAGATAAATCCGAAATATAGATACATGTCACGCAACTTCAAACACTCCACCCTTATTACATTGTCGCTCAAAAATCAAGTTCATGCATCCTCCCAAAGGGTAATATATATGGGTGTATACTCAAAGCACTCGAGAATTTTTTAATGGGGACGCATTTATGCTTAAATCATCAAGATACAAGCACAATAAACAAGTACTGAAAATTAAAACTTTTCATCGCATATTAAGTGTGTAACCAACAAAGAATCAGAAAAGTTCTTTTAGAGTTGTAATGTAGGATCTTTGGACGGGTATGGAATATATAAGTTGTGTGGCTAACTCACGATCTAACGTGATCAATAACTCACTCAACCTAATCTAATCACGAAGCAATGTTCTTCACCTCATAAAAAAAAAACCTCACTAAATGATTTGCATATTTTTGTAATCGTTTTTGCATCACGTTGCGTGTGTTTTGCTTGCTTTTGGGTATTTTAGGAGTTGAGTTAGCCATTTTTTTGTTAGTTCTAGGTTTTCTTAGTTTTTGTACGTTTTTTATTAGTTTTTGTAATTTTCTTTTCACTCTTTCGTTTTCTCTTGGCCATAGGACGTCCAAGCGGGGCCCGCGCTCATTTTGTTCCGTTTTCACTCGACTCAGGATCGTATGGACAGGCAAGGATTCATAGCGAACGATGTTCGATAAACCGGCAGATCTGGAGAGAACGAGGAATCGAGCCGGGTGCAGCAATCCAGTCGACCGACTGGAAGTGCAGTCGATCGACTGCCCTTCTAGTCGATCGAGTGAAACCCCAAGATCGACTAGATTTTAGGGAGTTTGGCCATTTTGGACAGCGCAGTCAATCAACTGCCGACATGACCGATCGACTGCCTGTCGATCGACTACTTTACAGCCGATCGACTGAAAAGCAGATTTTCGCTGCTTCTGGATGATTTTGCCCCTTCGTGAAGGATAAAGCAACCAACGTCATTTCACTCACCTAGACACTTGGAGAAGGACTTTGTACACCAGGGAAAGTTCCTTCCAACCATTGAACATTTTTTCCTTTTTATTTGATCATTTTAAATTCTAGTTAATTAGTTAATTAGTTGGGTATTTAGCTAGTTGTTAGATCCTTGTTAGCAAGCAGCTCATGCTTAGTTTGATGTATCTTTTGAAGAATTTCTCAAGTTGATGTAGCCATTGTTGACGATCAAGCTTTCCCTGTCAAGCTTTTGTGGAATCAAGTATTTGGTAGTATTTCTCTATTTAGCTTGTTTTGTTTTCATGTTATTGCTTAATCCTTGTTTTGATGTGTGGATCATAGTTTAGTTGTTGTTTAGATTCTCAAATTTCCTTTTTTTTCATTTCATAACTTTTGAGCTTTTGAACTTATGCTTTTAAGTTGTTTGCTTGTTTAGACCAATTTCTCAACTTTTTAGAAGCTTTTATAAAATCTTCCTTCTTAAACTCTGATTTTTGCTAAATTAATGTTGTTGACCCTTTCAAATAGTAAGACTTTAATTCTCCCTCCTTTTTCCTTAATTCAAATTATAAGCTTTCTGAGTTGAATAGTTTAGCTTAATTAAGGTTTTTAAATTAGGTTTAATTTTTGTTGTTTAGATTAATCATTTTTAAATAAGTTTTAATTTCCTTTTCAAACTTTAATGCTTTCAACAATTCTATTTCAATTTAAGTTTAGTTATAAAAACTCAAACCAAATCAATGACTATTGCTTTCCTAGTTTAGATTAGTATTAATTTCAATCGACGATAAGAGCAAATAAGACACCGATAAGCCGATAACATCCATCTTCGAGAGACACGACTCGGGAAGAACTCGCCGCCCTACAAACGGCTCCGTACTCTTGCGGAGATGGATTCTCAAATTAGAGCGTCGAGAACCTATCGATCAAAAATTTGGCTCCGTTGTCGGGGATGGATTAAGGCCAATGGCGTTCTTAATTACTCTTATTGTTATTGTGAATAGTAGTTAGTTAATTGTTTTACATTTGATACGCGTAATCTTTTGTTGTTGTTGCGTATGCAAGGTAGGCGATCGCTCAGACAGGAGTTGACTCCATTCTTGCCAAACGCCGAGAGGTTGCGACGATACGCACGAGCCGCATCAAAAGGAGACACGTCCGACGTCCCATTGTTTCCCTTATTATCACCAGTAATAGAGGAGCAAACGATGGCCACTCCATTCGAAAACCTGACGCCTCCTGCCCCTGCCCACGACAACCAAGGGGTTCCGCCACCGCAAGTATCGACCGGTCCCACGCCGTCACCTCAAGACGCGGCTCTTCAAGAACCATAACCCATCTATGCGACGACGTTTGACCACGGAGGGGGGGGGAGTTTACGAACTAAGACCCCCAAAGTTCGAATCCTCAATTTCACGGGACGCCCTACCAAGGTCCGATAGTCGAAGGGCCACCGTACCCGTATCAACCGACGTTCCAAGTCCCGAGGCCGTTTCATCAAGGTCCACACTACGCCCCCCATGGGCACGAGCCTCGATTCCCACATCCAATCGGGCCCGCACCTCAATTCCAAAACCCGATGCCCCAAGATTTTCCACGAGCGCCCAACGTCAATGAAAACCCGTATGCCGTTCGTGATATCGGAGGTCACCCTTTCGCCACCCCCGACGGGGGTTCTACCAATAGTATCAAGGAGGTGTCGAGGCCGTACATGGGCGACTTCTCCTCATGTATTCGATTGAGCCCCGAGGCTCTCGAATACGATTTGCGGCCGATAGATCTAAACCGACTACCTTCGTCCCACGGCTTACCGCACGAGGACGCTTTGCATGTCCTACATATCTTTTCCTATACAGTGTCGAGCTATCGCGCCAAGGAATTCATATTGACCAAATCAAGATGAGATGTTTCCCGTACACGATGAAGGACAAGGCCGTTGATTGGCTCATGCCATTGCCGTCCGACTCCCTTACCAATTGGGATATGGTCACCGAACGGTTCATGGAGGAATACTATTCTTAAGAGAAGACGGCCGACTTTCGAGCTAAGATTGCCTCGTTCCGACAAGCGAGTGACGAAACTTTGTACGAGGCGTGGGAACGATTCAAAGGATACCTCACTAAATGCCCCCACCATCGGTTTACCGGCGATTTCTTGAATCAGTTCTTCTATAACGGAATGACGTTCGCATCAAAGCGCATGGTAAACAATGCCGCCAGCGGGAACTTAGTCGGCCGCTCGACGAAAGAGCTATACGACATCTTTGTGAACATGGCCGCCGACGATCATCGCATGAGTATTTTGGAATGAAAGGAGCACGTAAAAGAGGTTTCGACAAGAGCCGAGCCTGAGTGGGCTCGTAAGATCGCCGAGTTAGAAAGTCAAGTAGCCTCTCTCACCAAGCCAGGCCCGACCTCGATGGAGACGTGCACTGCGTGAGGAATGCCGGGGCATGGAGCTAGTGCGTGCCCGATGGTCTACGGGCAAACGAACGAGTTCGACGAGCAAGCATACGCGGTCCAAGGATACCAAGCACCTCGGGGAGGTTTTCCACGCAACAACGATCCTTACGCCCAAACGTACAATCCCGGTTGGAGGAATCACCCTAAATTCAGGTGGAAGGATTCGAGGAATACTCAAACTCCACCTGGACCCCCGATGGCACAACAAGCTCAACATACGCGCCCTCAAGTCCCATATGCCGTTCGATCTCCCTTTCTGACTCATCAAGCACCGTTCCCGACTCCCCAAGACAATCCAATATAACGATAATCGAACATCGAATCCATCTTAACCGAGGTAACCAAACGGATCGTGAGTTTGGAGACGCAAATGGGGCAAATGGCTACGGATGTCAATGAATTAAAACGAGCACGGAACAAGGACTAGCTACCAAGTCAACCGGCCAAAGCTCAAGCCGTGACCATTCTCCGAAGTGGCAAAGTGGTAGACAACAAGGTCGCCCTACCCGACGATAGACCTTCACCAAGTGTCCAAGAAGATCGTGCTATTCAAGATTCGAGCGAGCCCGTATCCGCTCCTAGCTATCCCACATCACTCTCTAGTGGTGAGGCGAAAGGGTCCCAGGATAATGGGGGGTTACATAAGTCCGCGGTACCGTACCCAAGCCGCGTCCGCCCTACGAAGAAAGACGCTCAGTTCCTTAAGTTGTACAAGATGTTATCGAAGGTCAACATAAACCTTCCTTTGCTCGACATAATCCGAAATATTCCCGCTTACACAAAGTTTTTCAAGGAACTAACATCTAGGAAATGCCGATTCGAGGAGAATGAAAAGATATGCATATCGAATGCGGCAAGCATTGCCTATAGTGATTCTCTCCCACACAAAGAAGGTGATCCGGGGAGTTTTTGTATCAAGATTACCCTCGAAAACGGAAAGGAGACACGAGGGATGCTAGACCTTGGCGCGGGAATCAACTTGATGCCCTACTCTATCTTTAAATAGTTGGAGTTGGGCGATCTCAAGGAGACGAGAATGTGTTTGCAACTGGCTGACCGATCAGTCCGATATCCGAAGGGCGTGGTCGAAGATGTTTTGGTACAAGTGGGAAGCCTCATCGTGCCTGTGGATTTTATTATATTGGACGTCCGGGAGGTGAGAAACGAAGGCCAAGAACATACTATCTTACTCGGGCGGCCCTTCATGGCCACTACAAACACTTTGATCGATGTGAAGAATGGGAAGTTATCTTTCTCGGTTCTGGGAGATACAGCTAATTTCTTGATCCATGACTTGGGAGTCATTCCGCCTTCCTCCTTTCATGCCGATTGTGTTATGATCGATCCGATACAAGAACTGGTTGAGGAAGCCGCTCGGGAGGTTGTGAACGAAGACGTTGAGGACGGAGAGTGGCTAACGCTTCGATCGGAGGGGGTGGTAGAAATATTTGAGATATCAAGCGTAGAATCAGCCCTTATGCCAAAACCGGAGCTCAAGACCCTTCCGAGCCATCTCAAGTACGTTTACTTGGAAAGTGGAGAGTCAAAACCCGTGATCATCTGCGCCGAGCTTTCCCCGAGAGACGAGGCACGATTGGTGGAAGTATTGAAAAAGAACAAGAAGGCGATAGGGTGGAGCCTTGGTGATATTAAGGAGATAATCCCCTCCACTTGTATGCATAGAATCATCCTCCAAGACAGAGTAAAACCATCAAGGGAGTGCCAACGATGACTGAACCCGAACTTGATGGAGGTTGTGAAGGGTGAGATATTGAAACTTGTAGCCTAAGGTTTAATATTCCCGATCAGGGATAGTGAATGGGTGAGCCCAATCCACATGGTGCCAAAGAAGAGCGGAATAACCGTTATTGAGAATGAACGGGGCGAGCGTGTGACGACTCGTGCAACCACCGGATGGTGAATGTGTATAGACTTCCGAAAGCTCAATGCCGCCACCAAGAAGGACCACTTCCCACTCCCGTTCATTGACCAAATATTGGACAAGCTCGCAGGGCATCATTCGTATTGTTTTCTCGATGGATTATCGGGATACTACCAAATCACTATCTCGCCGGAAGACCAATCCAAGACGACGTTCACGTTCCCTTTTGGCACATATGCTTTCCGACGCATGCCTTCCGGTTTGTGCAATGCACCCACTATCTTTCAACGGTGCATGCTCTCAATTTTATCCAACATGCTCGACAAGTATATGGAAGTTTTTATGAACGATTTTTCTATTTATGGCTCCACGTTCGACGAGTGTCTTGACCATTTGTCAAGTGTTTTGGAGAGGTGTATGGAGAACCACCTTACTTTGAGTTGGGAGAAAAGCCACTTCATGGTGAGAAGTGGGATATTTTTAGGGCATGTGGTGTCGTCTAAAGGAATCGAGGTCGATAAGGCAAAGATCGACGTGATTGAGAAACTCCCCCCACCGATCAACGTGAAGGGAGTGCGAAGCTTCCTCGGTCATGCGGGGTTCTATAGGAGGTTCATTAAGGACTTCTCAAAGCTTAGCCGCCCCTTGTGCCACTTACTTAGCGCCGACGTTCCATTTATGTTTGATGATACTTGTCTAGCAGCGTTCGATTCATTAAAGGAAAGTTTGACCTCAGCTCCCGTGGTGATAGCCCCGGGTTGGTCTCTCCCGTTCGAAATAATGTGCAATGCGTCGAACAAAGTGGTGGGGGCCGTCTTGGGGTAACGAATCGACAAACTCCTCCGGGTCATCTACTACGCAAGTATTATGCTCAATGACGCTCAATGAAATTACACAATCACCGAAAAGGAGCTACTTGCCGTGGTTTACTCGCTCGAGAAGTTTCGATCATATATTGTTGGTTCAAGGGTGATTATACATAGCGATCATGCGGCACTATGACATCTTTTCAACAAGCCTCAAGCGAAGCCAGGGCTAATCCAGTGGATCCTTTTACTTCAAGAGTTCGACATAGAGATCAGGGATAGAAAAGGGTACGAGAATGTAGTCGCCGATCACCTCTCTCGTTTGGAGGTCAGGAATGGAGATAAAGAGTCTCCACTCATCGGAGAAAACCAAGCTCACGAGAATCTCTTCGGTGTGTCCATCACATCATGGTATGCCGATATTGCTAACTACCTTGCTAGCGAGGTGCTCCATCCGGACCTGTCTCATCACGAGAGGAGGAGGTTTCTTGCCACGTGTCGAGGGTATTATTGGGATGACCCTCATATGTTCAAAATCGGGAAGGATAGTATGTTGAGAAGGTGCATTCCGGACGAGGAAAAAGAAGGGATATTGACACATTGCCATGATCATCTAGTCGGAGGGCATTTCGGCCGCCAAAAGACCGCCTACAAAGTTCTTCAATCGGGTTTCTATTGGCCCACTCTCTTCAAGGATGCTCACGAGCATTGTCAGAGGTGCGATCGTTGCCAACGGACGGGTAGTATTGGAAAGCGGAATGAGATGCCAATGACGTATAACTTGGCCGTCGAGATCTTCGATGTCTGGGGGATCGACTTCATGGGTCCCTTCCTGAAGTCTCACGAGTACGAATATATATTGGTCGCGGTGGATTACATATCTAAATGGATAGATGCAATCCCGGCAAGTAGGAATGATGGCGATACAGTAGTGAGGTTCGTTCGGAGCAACATATTCAGCCGATTCGGAGTTCCGAGGGTGCTAATCAGCGATGGTGGCAAGCATTTCAACAACAAACTACTTGAGAGAGTGTTGAAAAATTATGGAGTTGTGCACATGGTTTCTACCCCTTACCATCCGCAAACGGCCGGGCAGGTCGAGACAAGTAATCGCCAAATCAAGAACATTTTCGAGAAAACTGTGCAACCGAACCGGAAGGACTGGTCAACGAAGCTCACTGATGACTTATGGGCCATCCGTATGGACTATAAGACGGTTATTGGAATGAGTCCCTATCGTCCTGGTGTATGGAAAGTCATGCCATCTACCGGTGGAAATGGAGCATCGACCGTGGTGGGCCATCCGAGCGTGTAACTTTGATTTGAAGCAGGCCGGCGAAGAGAGAAAACTCCAACTTGAGGAGCTCGAAGAATTACGAAATGAGGCGTTTGATAGTGCCCGTTTGTACAAGGAAAGGACGAAGCTACTCCACGATAAGAAGCTTGTACCGAAAGAGCTGGAGGAGGGAATGCAAGTACTTCTTTATAACACTCGCCTTTCCATGTTTCCCGGGAAACTTATGTCCAAATGGAGCGGGCCTTTCAAAATCGAGATTATATCCCCATTCAGAGCCGTAACGTTAATCGACCCAAAGAGGGACGAGCGATTCCATGTGAACGGCGCTCGAGTCAAACCTTACCGGCATGGCATGTTGCAAACAAAAGCTCTCGAGCTAGGGATCGTAGAGGAGGAGAACCTGAGAGAATTGCTCCCGACGGGATCTTGATCGTCGAACCAGGATCATCGAGCATACGACGTTAACCAAACGCGCTCTGTGGGAGGCAACCCACGACCTTCTAACCCTTTCTTGTTTTTCTTTTAAGTTTGTGTGTATTCAATCCTTAAGTAGTGTTAATTTGAGTTTTTGGGTTTGTGTAGGTTCAGTCTTGGAGTCTTGGGAGAAAAGAGGATCGAAAAATGGAGGTTGGCTGCTGAAATGCAGTCGATCGACTGAATACCTAGTCGATCGACTGGTATGAAGTGGATCGACTTCCCAATCGACTGATGGTTCAAACTCAATCGATTTGAAAATTAAAAAAAAAAAGAAAAATATAAAAAAAAGAGAGTTTGAGACGATCGACAACCAGCGCCAATTTCCTTCCACATCCTGTATTTGCGCGGGAATTTTCATTATTCTCTTCCTTTCTCCATTCAAAACTTTCTTGGGGATAGCTCGGTTTTTTTTTCCATTTTCGAACCGATTCGTCGAGGTAATTTGCTTGAACCAATTTCATGGGAACATCTGTGATTGTTGTGCGTTTTTTGGGTAGGATTTGGGAGCCAATTTCATATATTTCCATATTCAAAAATCTTGCCCACCAAGTGTTTGACAAAATGCCCCAGTGAACGTTTGGTTTGAATTTTTCCCGTTTTTCCATTCTTGTTCATTCCTTTCAATTCTTGGGACCCTCAAATAAAAAATCCGTCTACTTTCGTTCCCATTTCCACCTTTTACCATGGGCGGCCACTCCTATGACGAGATTTTCAACGAGGCCTAAAACCCCGATATCGCCGGAGTTTACGGTGCCCCCTTCCCCATCTACTCCACATACGAGGGGGATCTTTTTCAAAATATATCTCTGCGACATTTTGCTACCCTGTGCTTCGTCAGTATCGAGCGTTTGGACGAGTGGGTGGCGAACGGAGACTTTGACGGGTTCGGCACACGACTGCTCCATTTCATCGGCGCCATGAACGGCCGCCAGTTTGCATCTTTCCAGGCACCGGCGTATCGAGAGTTAGTGCTCGAGTTCTTCACCACATACCAGGAAACCGATGATGGGGTTTTAATGTCCGTTTTGGGGGAAAATAGCACCGGATCGATCAAGGGGTGCTCCAAGAGGTGCTCGGGCTTGATTGCCAACAGTTTACGTACATGCTGCTAAACGATTTTTGTCCGGAGGAATTTTGGGGAAGTATTACGGGCGGACGTGGTACTAGAGATCTATACTTGGCTTCGACAATCGTCGACTTGGCATTGCTTGGGGCCTACAAATTCTTTTCCCACATCCTGATGGGAAAGAAAGAGAGCACCAACCTCACCCATCAAGAGCTATACGTGCTTTTGTGCCTATGCAATGGACATCAGGTCCCGTTTTTCCTGTTTATCCATGGACAGATTCGAGGGATTCGGAAGATGAGGGGAGGAAGCGTTGCCCGAGTCCGCATGGGGCCGATGATCACTGTTCTTGCCCGTTACTTCGGGTTCGAGGCTGAGGCGATCTTTTGGAGTTGGTGTTCAAAACATCAAAAATCCCGGCAAACCCAAACCCTGGACGCCAATGCCACCGGGGCAATGAACAAGGCGAGGCCGACGACATCCCGAACACTGGTTCGGGCGCGCATTTCGGAGCGAGCATGAGCCAAGCAGCAATCCCGTAGTACGGAGGCTCGGGCACTGGCACGAGTCATGAGATGGGTTAGAACGATTTCCAACAGGCTGTGTTTTCCCGTTTTGACCAGCTCAACACCCGTTTCGACCGGCTCGACGACTGGCAGGCAAGAAACGACCGAGCTTTCCGCGGCCTCCATAGCCGGCTCCTTTTGGTCGAGAGTCGGGTGCGTCAGTTCGAGGAAAACAACGGAAAAAACGACGACGAGGACGAGGAGGAGGAAGACGAGGACGCGAACCTCCGTGCCCGACATAGGAGACGTCGTTAAAACTCCTATATTATCCTTTGTTTATTTTATTTGTTTATTGTTTTTGTTTGTTATTTTGTTTATCTTTCGATTATGTTCTTTTATTTCTCATCTCGAATCTTGTAAAATAATAATAATAATAATAATAATAAATAAATAATCCTTTTAATGATTTCGTTTTTGTATATAGTTTAATTTCATTTCGTTTGAATATATTCTCAAAATACAAAACAAATTTGAAAAATTAAATCCAAACAAATTAGAAAATTCAAAAACTCAAAAATATTTTCATTTTTGTAAATTGTTTATTTTTGTGCAAATTCTTCCAGCCTTACCTTACCGTGTAGATAGCTTGTTGTTTGCCTCGGCTCCTGGTGATGACTTTTGTACAACCACGTGGACACAAGCTCGGACATTAGGGCATTTTCTTTTCCCTACACCTTTCTACTGCTTTTCTTAGCTTAAAAACGCAATGAGGACATTGCTAGGTTTTAAGTGTGGGGTGGTTAGAGTTCGTCCTAGGTTTTTAATTTTGTCGAATGCTTGCTTGTGTTAATTCGAGTAACGTGTGTGTTATACTTGCTTGGACCCTTGGCGAAGTGACGCAGTTTTGATGATTTGTTAAGGAGTTTAGATTTTCAATCGAATTTAGTGGATTTGGGCGATTTAACTTGTTGGGATCTTCGTTCGGTCTTAGCTTCGTGTTATCCTTGAGCTCGTTTAGAACTAGTGCCTCGACTAGCCCTTGTCATCAAACACTCTCTATAGGTTTGTATTTTGTAAATTGGAGTCGTCAATTGCTCCACGTGCTCGATCGAAAATATTGTAAATGCTAGTAGCAACGAATGATCGGAGTAATCGAAAGCTTTGTTATTGTAATTACCTTACGACTCTTAAAAAAAAGTAAGAGACGAATAAACAAGGATATGTTATAAATCCTTGATGTTGTTGAGTAACACGTTTTTCATTTTTTTTCCCGAGTTTTAGTATATTTTTGTTAAAGAGAGGCGTAGATGATTTTAGCTAGTAGGGAGCCGATTAACGGTTCGAGCGTGGATAGACCTTAGTCGGGGCAAGGACGGGGAGACCGACTTGCTGGATTGTTTAAGTTCTTTTAGATTTTGGGAGTCGGTCTAAACTTTCCTTAACAACGCACATGGTCGTCCTTTTAGCCAAAGCTAACAAGCAACATAACGTACAACGTCTCGATTTAACTTTTGTGCATTAGTTAGGATTGGCTTGGGGTAGTTTTGTAATTTTACGTTAGTTTTAGTTGAGGAAAAGCAACCGTTCTAAGTGTGGGGTGGTTGATTTGTATATTTTTGTACATATTTTTGTTACCGTTTTTGCACCACGTTGCGTGTGTTTCGCTTGCTTTTGGGTATTTTAGGAGTTGAGTTGGCCATTTTTTTGTTAGTTCTAGGTTTTCTTAGTTGGTGTACGTTTTTTATTAGTTTTTGTAATTTTCTTTTCACTCTTTCGTTTTCTCTTGGCCATAGGACGTCCAAGCGGGGACCGAGCTCATTTGGTACCATTTTCACTCGACTCGGGATAGTATGGACAGGCAAGGATTCACAATGAACGAGGTTCGATAAATCGGCGGACGTGGAGAGAACGAGGAATCGAGCTGGGTGCAGCAATCCAGTCGACCGACTGGAAGTGCAGTCGATCGACTGCCCTTCTAGTCGATCGAGTGAAACCCCAAGATCGACTGGATTTTAGGGAGTTTGGCCATTTTGGACAGCGCAGTCGATCAACTGCCGACATGACCGATCGATTGCTTGTCGATCGACTACTTTACAGCCAATCGACTGAAAAGCAGATTTTAACTGTTACTGGATGATTTTGCCCCTGCGTGAAGGATAAAGCAACCAACGTCATTTCACTCACCTAGACACTTGGAGAAGGACTTTCTACACCAGGGAAAGTTCCTTCCAACCATTGAACATTTTTCCTTTTTATTTGATCATTTTAAATTCTAGTTAATTAGTTGGGTATTTAGCTAGTTGTTAGATCCTTGTTAGCAAGCAGCTCATGCTTAGTTTGATGTATCTTTTGAAGAATTTCTCAAGTTGATGTAGCCATTGTTGACGATCAAGCTTTCCCTGTCAAGCTTTTGTGGAATCAAGTATTTGGTAGTATTTCTCTATTTAGCTTGTTTTGTTTTCATGTTATTGCTTAATCCTTGTTTTGATGTGTGGATCATAGTTTAGTTGTTGTTTAGATTCTCAAATTTCCTTTTTTTTCATTTCATAACTTTTGAGCTTTTGAACTTATGCTTTTAAGTTGTTTGCTTGTTTAGACCAATTTCTAAACTTTTTAGAAGCTTTTATAAAATCTTCCTTCTTAAACTCTGATTTTTGCTAAATTAATGTTGTTGACCCTTTTTTTTAATAAGTTTCTTATTCCTTTTT
>BMAC01000006.1:730849-763350 GCA_014905375.1 Phtheirospermum japonicum | reverse complement strand
TATGTTTTTCAAGCTTTCTTTGTAATTTTCATGCTTAGGATATTTCTTTCAAGTTAATGTTGTTGTCTTTCGTTTTTATTTCGATTTTTGCTGAACGTAATACGTTATTAGTTCTTCTATTTTAATTCAGTTTTTTATTATCTATGCTTTGATTTTGGAGACTTGGATTGATCATTGATGTTCATGCGATTTAGTTTTCATGTTTTACTCGTTTTTAAGTTTCAAGTTTGTCGTTTATTCATGTTCGTTGATTTTAATGCATGCTTTTAGATTCGTTTAGGTTAATCGTTTGAGTTTTCTGAATTTATATGTTGCTGCATTTTATTTTTTTTATTGAGTTCTTGCTTTGATTTTAATTGAGTTTTTAATTAATTAATTAATTAATAATTAAATCTAAATTTTTAATTTGGTTAATTTTATGCTTTCAAGTTTAGTTAATAATTTAAGGTTAATTAATTCAGCATTTTAATTTCAGTTTTTGAGTTTTTAATTATTGTGTTTCGAATTCGTAGTTGATATATTTTTCAAAAACAAAAACCAAGAAACGTGATCGTGTGTTTTAAATTTTCGTGACTAAACAAACGTTGAAAAACTCCGAATTTTAATCCTTGAGAGATCGAATCGTGTCCAACTTATCACCTTACAATAGCTCCATTCTCTTGCATACGAGCTTTTTAATTTAAATAAAAAAATAGGTGTAAAAAGTTCGGATCAAAATTTTGGCGCCGTTGTCGGGGAAGGACTATAGGTCGCGATTTTTTGTGTTTGCCCTTTGTGTTTTTGTCTTGTTTATATTCGTGTTCGTTTGTGATTTTTATTTTCGTTTGTTTTTATTATCTTCCACTATTACGTTTAATCTTGTGCGTTGAGTGTTGTATATGCAAGGTACAGCTCTTGAAGCCTCGATTCGGCGTCCGTAAAAAATATAATAATAATAATAATAAATGTCAAACTATCAAACATCTCATTGGTATGGACACTCCATCTATTTGTCCTACCCCTGGACCGGTTATCCGTTTGATCCCTTCAATGCGAGAGTACGATCTTGATGAGTCTTAACTCGAGTAACTCCTGGTTTTTCATGGGCTTCCAAGCGAGGATCCCCTGAATTTCATCCGGGAGTACAATACCATCACCCAGACGTTCCCGCTTCTCAGACTTATTGACTGATGAAGTAAAGATGCGACTCTTCATTTACACGCTAAAAGGTCGTGCACAAACATGGTTGTTGGATTTAGAGCCTGACTCCTTGAGATCATGGGAGGAAATTTATGATCGTTTCATGGAGGCGTTCTACTTCCCACATTCCGAGCCTCCAAGTTACCAATGGGCCCCGCCTCCAATATCCTATAATTCGGTCTACAATGACCCTTATGCCGATTATTCCGATCCTAGTTTTTGTCATCACATTTCAACTGCATATTACGAGTCGAGATATAATGATCCTTATGATCCTCATGCATTCCATTCTTATAATCCGAGCTACGATTCCTATACCCCTTCCAACTTAATTCCTTCCTACCCGAGCATTTTGTGTGTGTTTTTTCGTATGTTTTTACATTTTAATTTGTGTGATTTTATGTGTTTTTAGGTTCTTTTATCTTATTTTTCTTTTTTTAGTATTTCGTGTTTTTATCTCATTTATTTTGTTTTGCGCTTAATTTCGTAGATTGAAACTTAATTGCGCTTAATTTTCTTTGTCAGTAGTACAACGGGCTGGAGAACGCCAACAAAAGGACGCATTTAAGGATGCTCGAATTGAATAATTGGTATGACGAGAAGAAAATGAGCTTTCCGGAAGAATTTGAACTGACAGGCATTCTATAACGGTTATGCTGCTGGAACCGTTGTCGTTGAAGCTTACGGTGGACTTAGCAGTCCACTACTAAATCCTATAACGGTTATGCTGCTGAAATGAAGATAATAAAAATCTCAACTAATAAAAATCTTCGACCTCCTCGTCGTTCTCCACGTTTTCGTTTAATCCATGTTCGTTAACTTCATGCATGCGTTTAAAGTTGTTGTTGAGATTTTTATTATGTTTATTATTGTTGACTAGATCTAATGGGTCTAGAGCCTAGATTCGTCGTGAACCATCAATTGGGTTATCCCAAGAGATCGTGGAAACGAATCGAAGCTCTAGAACCCAAGTTTTCTTAAATCGCTTTAAAATATTTAATTAATTAATTCATAATTTAAATAAATTTTAGATATAACTGCTCTTCGTTAAATTAATTTTAGATTTAATTTAATTGTTCTAGTTCAATTAATTTCTAGTTTTTAAAAACAATCAAACCAAAACTTGCTTTGATTTGAATTTTAATTGAGTTTTTAATTCTTGCGTCTTTATTTCGTAAGTTTTAATTGTTTTAAATTATATGCTTTCAAGTTTTAAGTTGGTAATTTAGGATTAATTGATAAAGCTTTTTAATGTCAGTTCTTGCATTTTTTATTCTATCGTTTTTAATTAGTAGTTGATAATTTTTAAAAAAAACCCAAAAATTAAACCTGATCACCTGTTTAGATTAGTATTTTTTCTTGTTTTCTTTTTTGTAAAATCAAATACCAAAATAGCTTCCGATTGACTTTCCTCGAGAGATCGACTCGTGTCCAACTTGCCACTTACAATTGCTCCGTTCTCTTGCGAATGAGTTTATTATTTTAAATGGAAAAAAAATAGGTGTAAAAAGGTTCGGATCAAAATTTTTAGCGCTCGTTGCTGGGGATAAATTCAACTCAACTCTTGCCTTTTAAACATTAGGCTTCATAACAAAAAAAAAAAAACAATAATAAACAAGCCTTTATTAGTGTAGGCAATGACTCAGCACGATTCACCATCCTTCCTTTTTTTTTATCCCCCATTTTTTTTTTTTTTTTCTTTTATCCCTCCTTTTTTTTTATCCCCCATTTTTTTTTTTGCGTCCAAGTACCGTTTTGCAATATATAAATAAAAATTTTGAAAAATTCATGCACTTACACACGCTCAAAGATAGAAACCTCAAATCATACTTAATTAACTTCGACAGACAAGCCAGACAAATACAATATCGCGCAAGAATAGCAACCAATCACGTAAAATATTAGCTACTACAAATCACGAATATAAATTGCACAATTATAAATCTCAAATCATACTCAACCATCCCCCGCTTTAAAAATTCAGCAATCTCCTGATTGCTATAAACGAATATAAGAAAATAAAAGCAAGGGAGAAAGGGAATAAGAAAATGTCCCTGAAAATAGTCGAACTTCTCCAAAAAGATATGTGCAACGATCATTTGCCTCGAATCACGTGATTTGAAATGTCATGATTAACTACCAGAAATTCTAGCTTGATTTTCTGCACAGTTCTGCAAATTTGCTACGCTAGCGGTATAGTTAGCGGTATGGCGTACCGCTAGGTGTTACCGTTAAACTGTCTATGCAATGGTAGCGGTTAGTATGTAGCGGTTAGTGCTACCGCATCGTTATCCTTCCTGTTACTCCCCACTGGCCTGTTTAGCGGTATATGTCATCGTTACTCGCCTGGACACCGCTAGGTTCCCAGTTTTGGCGATTTTCTCAAAATGTTTTGCACATCAACACCGCATAAACGTACCACAGTATAGACACAACTAATAAAGATAAATAAAAATAAGATCTAAGGAAAGAAAGAAATCAAACACTTGCGTTGCCTCCAAAGAAGCGCTTGTTTAACATCGAAAGATGCTATCCTTGATCCAAAAATAAGTGATGATCGTGCCACGCCTTAGTGTTCTCTAAGAGTAAGCATAGGCAATTTAAATCACCAAGACAATCATAGTAAGCAAGTCGTAGAATTAAAACTCCAATTCGCTTCGGAGGTTGAAAAAGCGAATAATTGATCACCACGAACATATCAAACATAAATTACGGCATAGGGTGATCGTCTACTTTTAGAAAAACTAGGAAGTTCGTCGAGAAAACAGCAAATCTCTCAAACAAACCGAACTCCTTCAATTCTTTAGCATCCCCCTCAACATTTTGAAAAATATTTAAATCTATACTTGGGCACAAGGAATGGGAATTTTCCTCGATTAACTCAACCACCATCTCAGCCTTAACTTCGATCAACGCTTCGGGAGGATCGATAAGAGGCTCGATCATCGCATCCTTCTCTAAAATTCGTTCACCACCTTTTCTACATTGAGCATCGCAACACCTCCATTCTCATTGAGCTCGAGTGGCCGTGAATCTCCAACATTGCTTGGGTTCTCCAGTGGAAACACCTCCTCATCATCATCCTTGAAGTCCTCGAAAAGCGCAAGAGGGGCGATCTCCACCGTATCCCCAATTCCATTCTCCGTACACATCTTTTCCAAAAGTCGGCTCCATCACATTATCCGCATAAACATTGAGAAAACTCGAATATGTAAGATCTACATTAAACTCCAATGGCAATTCTCCTATATCATTATCCAATAATTCATTATAAAGCACATGCGGAGCGATCTCATCTAAATCTTCAATAATCTCCTCCATACACGTTTCTCCCATATGATCGTTTAAGCTTAATCCTCATTATCTAAGGTGGGCTCCATTACATCAATAATTGGTTCCTCATCCCTTTCTTTTAAATAATCTACTATTTGTCACAGCATCATCTCCATATTCTTCATACTTTGACGCGTAAACCCATGACTCTGACGCACAGACTTAAGAATTTGATGCATAGACTCAACAATTTGATGCATAGACTCATCAGGATCATCTTCCTGTATGGTCAATGGAACAAGTTTGTCTTGAAAACTATCGTTCTCATCTTCATGATCTTGTTGCCCCAACATTAATTGATCATTTGGTTGGTAGTCTTCATAGCTCAGGTAGGATGGAATTGAGTCAGGAGGGACATAAGAATCGTAGCTCGTATAATCCTGGATGGCGGTATCATTCCATTGTGTCTCATCATCAAATAATACTATGCATTCATTCTCCAAATGTCCTCAGCCTCGACAATGATCACAAACTACTTTGGGTACGTAAAACTTAAACATTAATTTATTGTATACTTCATCCCATGTTTGCAAGAAATCAGGCTCTTGCCTCCATAACCATTTCTTTGCTTGATCTCTTAGTTCAAAATGCAATATTATCATCCTCACTTGGTCCCTAGCAAGCCCGAGAAGCGGAGAATCCGGGGTGATGTACTCGAACTTTCGAATGAATTTTAATGCATCCTCGTTCCGCAGCCCATAAAAACTGGAAGATCCTTTTGGTCGTACTCTTTAGGATAGTAATTCTTCATCTCGGTGCTCAATGGAATGGTCGGTAGAAGGTCACGACGCCAATCGAACGGTGGTTCATCATACGGGTAAAACATAATTTTTTTACTCTGTTTTTAAAAATGTATAATTCTTTTTTTTTTTTTTGGCTAACGGTAGCCTTAGCGGTAACAGCTACCGTTAGTACCATTAGTAAAGAATTTTTTTGAAAGTTTTTAATTTTTAATTTTTTTTTTGTGTTTTAAAAACTAGCGGTAGATCTAACGGTTACAGATACCGCTAATATATTTTTTTAACGGTTTGATAAATCTTGGGTTTTGGCTGTAGACGTACCTTGCAAACACAGCACTCAACGCACAAGATTAAGCGCAACAGTGGAAAATAATAAAAACAAATAAAATGAAAAATTACAAATAAATATTAAAGATAAACGAAACGAAAATAAAAACACAAATATGGATAACGAAGAGCAAACACAAAATCCACAACCTTTAGTTTGTCCCCGGCAACAGCGCCAAGATTTTGATTCGAACTTTTGTGTACCTACTTATAAATATTTGTCAAATTTTAAAAGCTCGTCTGCAAGAGAACAGGATCGCATGTAGGTTGATAAGTTGACTTAAGTCGTCTCTCAAAGAAAACTAGATTCGGAAGTGTTTCTTGTGTTTGTCATTCACGAATAAGAAATAAAAACAAAAATCTAATCTAAACACATAAAAACAATAAATTGATTAAAACGAATAATAATTAAATCAGAGTTTTTTGAAAAGTTTTATGAATCAAGGGTTCTAGAGCTTCGAATCGTTTCCACGATCACTTGGGAAAATCCCAATTGATGGTTCACGACGATTCTAGGCTCTAGACCCGTTAGATCTAGCCAACAAATCTCATAATAAAAAACCCAAAATCCTCATCAACAAATTCATCATCACAATGAACACAATTCATCATGGGGGGGTTGTTTGTTGGAGTTTTGATTATTCTAATTCAAGCAAGAAATTAAAAGCATCATAATTAATTAAACTAAATTAAACAAAGAGAAATAGAAAACTTACTATTAAACGAAGAAGAATAACAACGTCTTGATCGAAGAATTCTTGAATCTAAATTATCTAAGAGTTATTCTAATTAATATAAAACTAGAAATTTAAGACTAAGAAATATGGAAGAGAGAAAATAAAGAACACTCTTGGGTAGTCATCCATAAGAGGTTCGAGAGTTGGGAGAGAGTTTTTGTGTGTTCTACGCATTGCTCCTTTTATAGGATTTGGTTGTCTCCTTTTCTATCACCAAATCCTTTTTCAAAGAGGTATCTTGATTTTATTTCCTTTTCAATTGAAATAATAATTATTCTCTTCAAATCCATCAAAGGGAAGGTCTTTTCCCCTTGAACAAGTCTTCCCAGCTGCTAATAATATAGTAGGACCCTTTTTAAAAAATGCGTTGGAGATGGGCTTGCTCGTTTTCTGGGTCGAGGACTCTTAATTTCTGAATTTATGATCGCACTGGGTAACCCAGTGTCGGCGGATGTACCCAGTGTCGACAAGGGTGTGGGCGTGTCGGCAGAGGCGTGTCGGCGGTCTCGGACACTTGTTAACCCAGTGTGAACAATCGTACCCAGTGTCAGCCGTAACACGTCAAATTGAGGCCCATTTTCGCTAAAACTTCACTCGTAGGCCCACCCTCGACTATATCCAGGCCAAACACTTCAAAATACCTAAAATAAACATAAAACTAATTAATTATAATTTAATTATGATAAAACAAGTTGGGGATAAGAAATTACAAAAATGTGCTCAATCTTTCCAACTTTCACCGAAACCAACAATAAAAACAAACTAAAATACTAACTCAAATCAAGACAAATTCATGGTAACCAGTTACACACTTATTATGCAATGGAGAAGTTGTTGATTTTTAGTGCTTGTTTATTGTTCATGTATTTTGATGATTTGAGCGTATACACATCCCAATAAAAAGAATACTTGAGTGTTTTTGAGCGTACAAATATATATTACCCTTTGTGAGGATGCATGATTTTATTTTTGGGGCGACGATGTAATGAGGGTATAACGTTTGAATTTGCATTGCAATTATCTATATTTTCAAATTTATCTATGTAGCACAACATCACTCTTTGCTTGACCTTATTTTTATACTTTTTATTCTTTGAAATTATCATTAAAAAGTTTGAGGACGAACAAACTAATAAAGCGTGGGGTAGATGATTCGTATGCGTTTGTCTTGATTTTTATATATACTTAGGTAGTGTTTTAGTTAAATTTGTTATTAATTTTGGTATAGGCTGGATAGAATGAGCATATTTTCATATTTATGTATCCCCGACTTATTTTACCTTGTTTTCATCATAATTGTTGCAATTGGGTGATTATTTTTTGTTTCCCATACAGCTAAATAGCAAAGGAAACTCAGTACTGAAAAGACCAAGCTTGCAAACCGTTGCCAGAACTGAGAGATAAGAATGAGCAAACCGGCGAAAAAGTAGCATATTTACTATTAAACTAGGAGGAAGTCGTCGATCGACAGCCGACGTCGACGCGTCATCGACGTCACTACACTGCCAACGTCAATCAACCAGACCACCGACGACTAGCTGACGAAGCTCTCTGTCTTGATTAGCGCGGACTTGTCTTGATTTTTAGTAGTATTTTAGTATATTTTTCTTATTATTTTTGGTATAAGTTGGATAGTTTAAGCTTAAATTCATATATTTGTGTTTCCAGCTTATTTTACCGCTTTTTGATCTAGATTGATGCAAAAAGGTGAACTATCTCTGTTTTTTGCCATACAACTAAGTAACCGGAAGGGCGCAGTGCGTAAGAGATGAAACATGATGATTATGAGACAAGAATCGAGCATTCCGGCGAAAAAGTAGCAAATTTTGGAGGCTTACGGTCAGCCTTACGGTTACCTTACCGTAAGTGAGCACCGTACACAACACCGTAAAAGGAGGGCAGAGAGCTTTACGGTTGGTCTTACGGTTACATTTCTCGCCGTAAGGATCACCGTAGGGAGGCGACATAGAGGGTTACGGTAGCTAATTACGGTAGCTCCTAACCGTAAAGTGCTACCGTAAATGGGCCCATAAACCGACTTAATAGACTTGCGGCTCAAGTTACGCGATTTCTATATAAACCACCTATTAATCCGAGTTCCAGGCGTGTTCTTGACCCTAAAAACTTACCAAAAACATATTCCTAGGGTTTAGAGTCGGATTTATACACCAAAAACGCGAGGATTGAAGAGGAGATCAAAGATTCGACGAAGACGAGTTCCGGAGCCCGTTCGACGGTGTTCATCCATTTCTCGACCGATTTGCAGCGTTTCTCTTCGGATTAGCCGAAGTTCTTACTGCTTTCCAGTAGATTAATAAGTTTTCTATCCCTTTTACTTGTTTTTTTAGATTAAACCTTAGTTTTTAAGCTTACATAATTAGTTTTAAATTATTGTTCTTGAAGTTGCTTTCGGATTTTGAAATCACTGAACCTTATACGTTATTTATTCTTTGTTTTAATTTAGTTTTTCATGTTATATGCTTGGATATTTGATACTTGAGTTGGTTGATTATGCCCATGCGATCTAGTTTACGTTTTATTGCTTCGTTTTCATGTTTCAAGGTTTCGTTAGCTTCTTGGTTTATTATTTCATGCATAATCGTAAATTTGTTAGGATTTATTGAATTAATTCATGATAATTTAGCTGCTATGTTTTAGATTTATTATTGAGTAATTGCTTAGTTTTGAATTTCAATTAGGTTAATCAATAGATAATTAATTAGTTAATTAAATTTAGATTTTTAAATTAATTAATTGCTCTCAATTATTAGTCAATAATTTAGGATAATTAATTTATAGGTTTAATTTAGTTTAATCAAAACTCTTAGTTTTAGTTGGTAATTTAGTTTAAGTTAATTAGTTTAATTAGTTTTAAATTTAATATAGCTTTAGGTTTTAATAATTAAATCAAAAATACCCAAAAACCCAATTTGTATGAATTATTTATTTAAGTGTGATTGAGAAAAACATTTAAAAGACCGAACAGTTGTCCTCGAGAGAATCGAAACGAGTCAAACTCACCACCCTACAAGTTCCTCATACTCTCTCGAGCAAACTTACGTGTTTTTAAGTAATTATTTTAAAAGGGGTGCACAAAAAGTTTTGTTCAAAATTTTGGCGCCGTTGTCGAGGACAACGAGTAGGAATTAAGGATGTTTTTCATTTCATTTCCTTTTTGAGTTTTTTTTTTTTTTTTTGCACTTGGTTTGGGGTTTTGCCACTTGGTACGTTGATTTGTTGTTGAGTTTATGCAAGGTAGATGATCACTTCAACGCGATCTTGCCCCATTCATTGACAACATCCATCGTTCAAACCCATCGAGACCAAGACCCGAACAAGTTTCCAAGAGCGATTCTTCTTTAGACACGTATTTGGTGTGCGACGAGATCCCCGATTCCATGGCGAGACGATCTAATCATGAATCCCATCATGGAGGCGGGCATAATGAGTTATTCGATGCTATAAACAATGATTTACCCTTACCTCAAACACGAAGACATAAGAATTATGGAAGCAAACCGCGATACTTTGGAGGTCACAACCAACCACCAAACAATCGGGCCCCGCTACAACTAAGACAAGGAAATAGAGGAAGGAATGCTTATTAGAGTAGGTTTGTCCTTATTTTTATTAGCTTTTTAGTACATTTCTCTATATTTTTTTTGGTATAAGTTGGATGATTTAAGCTTAATTTCGTAGTTCCAGCTTATTTTACCGTATTCTGATCATAATTGATGCAATTAGGTGATATTTTGTTGTTTTTCCCCTTACGGCTAAGTAACCGGAAAAGTTCAGCGCGTGATTAGATGAGTTCGATGTTCAAAAGTGGAGAACGAGCTTTCCGGTGAACGAGTAGCAAAAAAATCGAGAAAATGAGACTGAGCCTCAGTAGCATCGATCGACGCAAGCATCGAAACTACGTCGACGCGGGTCCCTGCCCGCGACGATCGATGCTCAATTGACGCAAGGCTGATGTAACTCTCTGAAGCGTCGATCTAAGAGTGCGTTGATCGACGCTTAGTCGACCAACTCTCTGTTGCATCGATCCATGACCCCGTCAGTCGACGCCCCCACCCAGTCGACATGAGCACCAGGCAGTGTCGACGTCGAAAGCCAGCACGCGTTGATCGACGCAACGTCGACATGACGGCCAGAAATTCGTTTTTAGGGTTTCTTGTGGCCAAGACATGCTATATCTATATATACCCTTCATATTTCGGATTTTTGAGAGACACATGACATCTTAGGGTTTTTTGGGCTTATAATAAACATAATTCCACATCTTATAACAAGATTTGAAGACCGAGATCAAGGATCAAAGAATGACGAGTCAGAAACTTCAGTTTCACATTCGGGATTCAATCTTCGACCGAGATCAACGTACAACTCCGGAATAGCTTGAGATTTTCATTGCTTTTACTAGTTCCAATAAGTATTCTAAACTCTTAGTTAGTTTCGTAGCTAATTTCCTAGTTAATTGCTTAGTTAATTTCTTAGTTAATTCTAGAACTAGTTTAATCATTTCATGTTTGGATATTGGATTAATTTAGTTTATTTATGCGATTCGATTTATGCTTAGTTTTTCGTTTCATGATATAATTGTGTCGTGATAGTTAATTAAATTCATGTTCTTAGATTCGCTATTTACTTCTTAGTTCTTAAATTTGAATAATTTAATTATTGCTCGTAGTTTAAAATATAGTTTAGAAAATTAGTTTAATTAGTCTTAGTTCAATTATTGCTTTAGCTATAATGATCAATTCAAAATCTTTTAAAACCCCAAATGTACATGTATTTTATTCTAGTTTGTAAATTGAGAAAAACATCCAAAAGACCGAATAGTTGTTTCCTCGTGAGATTCGACTCGAGTCAAACTCATAACCCTACAAACTTATATATTTTAATTTGCATATCTATAATTGGGCTGCACAAAAGTTTGGTTCAAAATTTTGGCGCCGTTGTCGGGGAAGCAACGAGTAGGAATATAGGATGTTTTTCGTTTTAAGTTATTAGTTTCTTTTTATTTATTTATTTTTCGCACTTGGTCTTTTCCATTTGGTACGTTGATGTGTTGTTGAGTTTATGCAAGGAAGGTGATCACTTCAACGCGACCTTGCACCTTTCATTGACAACATCTACCGTTCAAATCCACCGAGACCAAGACCGGTTTTTATTTCCGAGAACGATTCTTCAGCAGAGACTGATTTTGTTTGCGACCAAGTTCCCGACACGATGTTAGGAGCACAATCGATTCGAAGCAATGATTCCCCACCAATATCACCTCCACGGCCCGTTCGAAATGGGTATGGTAGTGAACCAATCGTTTTGCAAGGACAACCACAATCCCGAGCTTATTGGGCTAATTATCAGCAAAACGTGGAGAATGCGAGACAAGATGCGAGGAGAAATGAAGGAGTGAACCAGCAGCACAACATAGTCAATCACCAACCCAACATGGCAAATATGAGGCAAAACAGAGAGATGAAAGACAATGTCATGCGTCAACACAACATCGAGAACGTGGCATTTAGTAATGAAGATCTTCTGCAGCATAACGCATATGCTAACAATCAGAGGCATGTAAATGCTTGGTTGGCGAATCAAGATCATGGTTATGAGCAAAACAATTTCGAAAGAAGATACGAGCGCGAGAAACATTACGCATATGACGACCACTAAAAATAGGAGTTTTGAATGATCAAAACAACAACTAAGCAAAAATCAAACTTCAACACAAGATCAAGAGAAATAACATGGAAATAAAGCTATATTAATGGAAAGAGTTTACCAAATGTATGCGATTACACAAAAGCTTGAAGGAGAAAAGCTTGAAAGCTTGAAGGATTCTTCACAAAAGCAATCTAAATCAAAGCTTGAACAACTTAGCTAATGATGATCTAAAGCTTAACTAATATATTACTAATTAACTAATTTATGGGAATTAAAATTGATCAAAATGAAAAGGAATTATTTTCTGGGTTGAAGGAGCTCTCCTGGGAGGAAAGAGCCTTGCTGCAAGTTGTCCAAATTGAAAAGACGTCTGATTACTTATTTCCTTCAAAATTTCTGCTTTTCAGTCGATCGACTGAAAAAGCAGTCGATCGACTGGCAGTCGATCGATCATGTCGGCAGTCGATCGAATGCGATGTCAAAACGGCCTGAAGCCCTGGAATTCAGTCGGTCTTCGGAGGACCCAGTCGATCGACAGCAGTCGATCGGCCAAGTAGGCAGTCGATCGACTGCATTGTCCAAAATGCCAAAAGTCGCTAGAATCAAGTCGATTTTGGGGGTTCAGTCGATCGACCAAGTAGGCAGTCGATCGACTGAACATCCAGTCGGTCGACTGGTTTCCAGCGCCCGGCTCGATTTCTCGTTCTTTTCACGTCCGCCGGTTGATCGAGCCTCGTCCGTCGCGCTCCCTTGCTTGTCCGTCCATTCCCGAGTCGAGTATCAACGATCCCAAATGAGCGCGGGCCCCGCTTGGACGTCCTACGGCCAAACGAAAAATGAAATAGTGAAAAACTACGAAAACTAATAATAAAACATACAAAAATACGAAAACCTAGAAATAACGAAAAACGGCCAACTCGACTCCTAAAACACCTAAAATCAAGTGAAACACACGCAACGTGATACAAAAACGATAGCAAAAATATGTACAAAAAGATGCAAATCAACCACCCCACACTTAGAACGGTTGCTTGTCCTCAAGCAAAACTAACGTAAATTTACAAAATTACCCCTGACCAACCCTAAATTAATGCACAAAATAATTCGAGACGTCGTACGCTACGTTTCTTGTTAGCTTAGGCTAAAAGGACGTCAATGTGCATTGTTAAGGAAATTTAGATCGACTTCCGAACCCTAAAAGAACTTAAACAATCCACCAATTCGGTCTCCCCGTCCCTGCCCCGGCTAAGGTCTATCCATGCTCGAACCGTTAATCGGCTCCCTACTAGCCAAAATCATCTACGCCTCTCTTTAACAAATATATACTAAAAATCGGACAAAAAAAGGAAAAACGTGCTACTTAACAACTTTAAGGATTTATAACGTATCCTTGTTTATTCGTCTCTTTTTTTTTCTTTTTTTTTTCTCTTTTTTTGACGATAAATAAAGATGAAAATACGAAAGTTTCAACGACTCTGATCATTAGTTGCTACTAGCAACTTACAAACTTATCGATCGAGCACGTGGAGCAATTTTCGACTCCAAATTACAAAACAAAAACCTATAGAGAGCGTTCGATGACTAGAGCTAGTCGAGGCACTAGTTCTAAACGAGCACAAGGATAGCACGAAGCTAAAACCGAACGGAGATCCCAATAAGATAAATCACCTAAGTCCACTATATTCGATCGAAAATCTAAACACCCTAACAAATCATCAAAACCACGTCACTTCGCCAAGGGTCCAAGCAATAATAGCACACACGTTACTCAAATTAACACAAGCAAGCATACGACAAAATTAAAAACCTAGGACGAACTCTAACCACCCCACACTTAAAACCTAGCAATGTCCGCATTGCGTATTTAAGCTAATAAAAGCAGTAAAAAGTTGGAGGGAAAAGAAAACACCCCTATATTCGAGCTTGTGTCCACGCAGTTGTGCAAAATTCATCGCCGGGAGCCGAAGCAAGGAATAGGCTATCTACGAGGTAAGGTAAGGTGGAAATTTGCACGAAAAATAAACTATTTACAGAAACGAAAATATTTTTTTGAGTTTTTGAATTTTCTAATTTGTTTGGATTTTATTATTTTTCAAATTTGTTTTATATTTTGAGAAGATATTCAAACGAAATAAATTAAATTATATACAAAAATGAAAGCAATTAAAAGGATTTTTTTTATTTTTTTTACAAGAGACGAGACGAGAAACAAAAGAACATAATCGAACGATAAACAAAAGAACACACAAAAACAATAAATAAAATTAAAATTAAAAACAAACAAAGGATAACTAGGAGGTTTAACGACGTCTCCTAGGTCGGGCACGGAGGGTCGCAGCCTCGTCTTCCTCCTCCTCCTCCTCGTTTCCGCTGTCGCCGCCGTCACCGTCGTCGTCGTTCTGATGCAACCGACTCTCGACCAAAAGGAGCCGGCTATGGAGGCCACGAAAATCTCGGTTGTTTCATTCCTGCCCCTCGTCGAGCCAGTCAAAACGGGCTGTGAGCTGGTCGAAACGGGAAAACACGGCCTGTTGAAAATCATTCCAACCCATCTCGGGACCCGAGCCGATGCTCGGACCTCCGTACTGCAGGGCTACCGCATGGCTCGTGCTCGCTCCGTGGTGCGTGCCCGAACCGGTGTTCGGGACGTCGCCGGCCTCATCCTGCTCGTGGCCCCAGTGGCGCTGACGTCTCGGATTTTGGCTCACCGGGTTCGTCGGGGCTCTCCCATTTTGAACGTTAATTCCATGAGATCAACGCGTGTCATGTTTGTCGACTCGGCCTCAAACCCAAAGTAACGGGCAAGAATGGTGATCATCGGCCCCATGCCGACTCGTGCTATGCTTCCTCCCCTCGTTTTCTGTATCCCTCGAATTTGCCCACGGATCAACGGAAAGAACGGGACCGGATGTCCATTCAATACGCACTAAAGCACGTATCCCTCGTGGTGCTCTCATGCTTGCCCATCAAGACGTGGGCGAAGAACTTGTAAGCCCCAAGTAGAGCCAAATCGGTGATCGCCGACGCCTAGTATCGATCTCGTGTACCACGTCCGCCCGTGATACTCCCCCAAAACTCGTCCGCATGAAAACCACTCACCTGCGTGGACGAGTACTGCTAGCAGTCAAGCCCGAGCACCGCTTGGAGCACCCCCTGATCGATCCGGTGCTCAATTCCCCCACAACGGACATTAGAACCCCCGTCATCGGTCTCTTGGTACGTGGTGAAGAACTCGAGCACTAGCTCCCGATAAGCCGGTGCCCAGAAAGACGCGAACATCCGGCCGTTCATCGCGTCGATGTAGTGGAGGAGTCGGGTGCCGAACCCGTCATAGTCCCCGTTTGCCACCCACTCGTCTAAACGCTCGATGTTAATGAAACGAGGGGTAGAGAAATGCCGTTGGGACAGATTTTGAAAAAGTTCCCCCTCGTATGTGGAGTAGACCGGGAAGGGGGCACCGTAAGTTTTGGCGATATCGGGGTATTGGGGAAGGCCGAAAATATTTTCATCGTCGGAGTGGCCATCCATGGTAAATGAGGGGAAATTATGAACGAAATTGGACGGATTTTGTAGTAGAGGGTACTAAGAATCGAAACGAACGTAAAACGATGGAAAAACGAGGAAAACTCAAATCGAATGTTCTTTGGGGCAATTTTTCGAACAGTTTGTGGGCAAGTTTTTAAGGGAGAAATCAAACAAGAATGGCTCCCAATTCCTACCCAAACACACAACCAACAATCACAAGGTTCCCAAGAGAAATGTACAAGCGAATTACCTCAAGGTTCCCAAATTTTTTACCGACGAATTCTCGACGCGCTAGTTTCGGAATCCGTCTCCGCAAGAGTACGGAGCCGGTTGTAGGGCGGTGAGTTCTTCCCGAGTCGTGTCTCTCGAGGATGGATGTTATTGGCTTGTCAGTTTCTTAATTGCTCTTATCGTCGGTTTATACGAAACTAATATAAACTAAGAAAGCAGTAGTCATTGTTCGGTTTTAAGTTTTATAACTAAGATTTAAATTGAAATATAATATTTAAAAACATTAAAATATTTAAAAGAAATTAAAGCTTATATTAAAAACGATTCAATCTAAACTAATTAACTATTAAAACTTAATAATTTGGAATTAAGGAAAATGGAGGGAAAATTAAAGTCAAGCTTATTTGAATAAGTCAACAAAATTAACTTAGCTTTAATTAAAAGTTTAAAAAGGAAGATCTTATAAAACTTCTACAGACTTAGAAATTGATTAACAACTAGATAACTTAAAAGCATAAGTTCATAAKCTAGRAAGCTATAAAATGAAAATAGGAATTTTGAATGATCAAAACAACAACTAAGCAAAAAATCAAACTTCAACACAAGATCAAGAGAAATAACATGGAAATAAAGCTATATTAATGGAAAGAGTTTACCAAATGTATGTGATTACACAAAATCTTGAAGGAGAAAAGCTTGAAAGCTTGAAGGATTCTTCACAAAAGCAATCTAAATCAAAGCTTGAACAACTTAGCTAATGATGATCTAAAGCTTAACTAATCTATTACTAATTAACTAATTTATGGGAATTAAAATTGATCAAAATGAAAAGGAATTATTTTCTGGGTTGAAGGAGCTCTCCTGGGAGGAAAGAGCCTTGCTGCAAGTTGTCCAAATTGAAAAGACGTCTGATTACTTATTTCTTCAAAATTTCTGCTTTTCAGTCGATCGACTGGCAGTCGATCGAATGCGATGTCAAAACGGCCTGAAGCCCTGGAATTTAGTCGATCTTCGGAGGACCCAGTCGATCGACAGCAGTCGATCGGCCAAGTAGGCAGTCGATCGATTGCATTGTCCAAAATGCCAAAAGTCGCTGGAATCCAGTCGATTTTGGGGGTTCAGTCGATCGACCAACTAGGCAGTCGATCGACTGAACATCCAGTCGGTCGACTGGATTCCAGTGCCCGGCTCGATTTCTCGTTCTTTTCACGTCCGCCGGTTGATCGAGCCTCGTCCGTCGCGCTCCCTTGCTTGTCCGTCCATTCCCGAGTCGAGTATCAACGATCCCAAATGAGCGCGGGCCCCGCTTGGACGTCCTACGGCCAAACGAAAAATGAAATAGTAAAAAACTACGAAAACTAATAATAAAACGTACAAAAATACGAAAACCTAGAAATAATGAAAAATGGCCAACTCGACTCCTAAAACACCTAAAAGCAAGTGAAACACACGCAACGTGATACAAAAATGATAGCAAAAATATGTACAAAAAGATGCAAATCAACCACTACGAGAGAGCTAATGACCGAGTTAGGGAACCAAAGGGAGATCGAGCACCTAGACAGCGCGATTTAGCGCGAACAAAGATTGTACCTTTTAGGTCAGCAATTGTGCTCGGACCACCGCAAGGGAAGTTGAGATCAAACCGCACCAACTTAATTTACTCCCGACTTTTCACGGAGGTGCCCATGAAGACCCCTTGGCATTTTTGAACTATTTTGTTGATGAGGTTSGAAGATTTGTGGTTCATGGCCTTAATCAAGAAGAGGTACAAATGATTTGTTTTCCGTACAGCATGAAGGACAAGGCAAAGTCATGGCTACTAACCCTGGAACGTGGATCGTTGATTGATTGGGATATGATCAACAAGAATTTCTTAAATCAATACTATTCGGCCCAAACTATGGGGCATCTTCGGAGGCAAATTTCCACCTTTGAACAGTTAGATAGAGAGCTATTTCATGAAACGTGGGAGCGTTACAAGACGCTTTTTCAAGCTTGCCCCCACCACAACTATTCTCCGGAGATGACTAACCAGGTTTTCTTCGATGCATTATTGGACCATGGGAAACGAGAAGTAGAGATAGCGGCAGGAGGAGTTTTCGGAGATTTGACAGCCACCAAGGTGAGACGGGTGTTGGAAAAGTAAAGCAAAAAATCTAGACAAACCAACTCTCGGCCTCGTAAAATGAAGGTTAATGAGATTTCCATTCCCGATCCTGATTTAGATGACGGCAAGTTAGTCAAGGCAAAGTGTGTAGAGATATTTGACGAAAAATTAGTTGCTTGGAAAGCCGAGCGGGCAAGCAAGGCCGCTGCACAGAAGAATACTGCAGCATGAAACCACTGCGGATCTCCTCAGCATTTAGCAGACGAGTGTCCAAACAACATAGTGCAGCAAGAACACATCAATGCAATTCATAATTATTCAAACCAAAAGAAGTACACCTCAGAAATGTGAAAATCCTCTTTTCAAATGGGGCCCAGGAAGACCGAGTTACATGCCACCCGATCCACAGTACCTGCTACTACATTCGCAAGCACCACCGCCACAAAATAACTTTCATACGCAAGGGCAGGCGTCTAATACGGCTCAACCAAATGATCAACTGTTGGTTTGGCATCAAAATTAAGTGGCCGAGACAATCAGCAATAGAGAGGGACTTACAAAGGTGAACGCAAAGATAGATGAACTCTCAAAGAAGATGAACGAAATTGACCATCTTTTTGGAATAGTGCATGATCTAGATAATAACATGGAAAGGATGGATAGAACTATGGGACAACTAGCGACTGACATTGCGAGGTCAAACAAGGAGAAGGACAAGTTCCCAAGTCAGACAGAGCAAGCATCGGCGGTTCATGTCCTTCGTAGTGGGAAGAAGATCGACAATGGCATAGCGGACCAGGATAAGGAAATTGTCTCTACACCAGTAGACAAGCTACATAAATCCACCAATAGATATGTTCCTGGATCCATTTAAGGGACGATTCCGAACAACACCCTTGGCAATGACGAACCATCACTGCCGAAGCAATTACCGATGCAAATTAAGGATGCTGTTCCTTTTCCAAGCCGGTTGCGTCCAGCGAAAGAGAAAAAGAGGTTCATGGAGCTATACAACCTCTTGAAGAATGTCAATATAAACCTACCACTTTTGGAGGTAATCAAAATAATGCCCGCCTACGTTAAATTTTTTAAGAAACTTGCCTCGAGAGAGAGATGTTTGGCGACGAATCATTACGTAACATTGCCGAAGGAAGTTAGCGCATTTTTTAAGAAGCCATTGCCACCCAAGGAATGCAATCCTAGAAGTTTCTGCATCACTATTTCATTGGCAAATGGACAAAAAGCAAAAGGGATGTTGGACCTTGGAGCTGGAGTGAATCTACTGCCGTATTCGCTTTATAAAGAATTTGATATTTGACCTCTAAAGCCGACAACCATGCGCCTACAGTTGGACGATCGCTCAATTCGACTACCCTTGGGGATAGTTGAAGATGTTTTAGTACAAGTTGGAGAGCTCGTAATTCCAGTTGATTTTGTAGTTATGGACATTGGCGAAGTACCGATTGAGAGCACGGAGCATACCATTTTATTGGGGCGCCCGTTTATGTCTACCTCATATACTCTAATTGATATTCACAAAGAGAGGATGACAATGACCGTTATGGGTGAAACAGTGACTTTTTCTCTAAAAGATATTCAAAACACTCCCTCCCCTACCTTGTTAGATGATTGTTCATTCGTTGACCCCCATTACATCGTGCGTCCACGAGTTAAGAGGAATCAAAACTTTGAACAAATTAAGCGACGGTGACAACGCCAGATTTTCTATCGAGGGAGGAGATACACGAGTTGATTCAATCAAGGAGTACAACGAGCTTGAGGACCAGATGCACTTAAGTGGGGTGGACTTGATCGAGTTACTAGGTATTGACATACGCGATATCGTAGAAGAATTTCTAGATGATTTAGATGTGGAGAGAAAAGCACATAAATTTGAGAAAAGGGTGGAGTTGAAGCCACGAATAAGTCGCTCAAGATACGATTCCCTCGGCCCTAACAAAAAATTTTCGCATACAAAGAACAAGGGCGAGGCAAATCTTAATGATTGGACGAGGAATAAGAAGACATCAAAAGAGGTTTGCGCTAAGAAAGTCAAAAACTTGCAGTATGAGGTTGGGGAATTAGTACTGTATATCACGAACGTAACTATGACCCAACTGATTTTGGAGCTGCATGGAGCGGACCATTCTTGATAAAAGAATTAGACGTGTATGGAGTAGCCACGTTATATGATGAGGTCGGATAATCATCCCTTCAAATTCACAAGCATAGACTGAAGCCTTATCATGATGGAAGAAAGAATAATCGCGATCACGAGTTGGTGGAGTTGGGAGATCCACCACACGGTTGGGATTAAACGAACAAGATAGCTTCGAGCAAGCGACGTCAAAATTTACGCTTCTCGGGAGGCAACCCGAGCGTTTTGTATCCTTTTGTACCTTATTTTCAATTTATTTAATTTTCATTTTGATTTTTATTTGTTTAGAACAGATGGAAGGACTCGAATAAGGAGAATTGATCAAACAAGCAAAGAAGAAAATCGACCCAGAATTCTGCTCGCGTCGATGCCAAGGTTGCTCACGTCGATCGACGCGGCGTCGATGCACCTGCCGAGAAATTGCTCTCTGTAGCGGCGATCTGCCTCACGTCGATCGACGCAGCGTCGACGCAACTCCCGTACCCAGCCCAGAACACGTTTAAAACCGGATTTTGACCCGCCGACCCGACCCATTCGCATGTGACCCGCAGGAATGGCCCAGAAATCAGCTTATAAATCGTCCTAACACCCCTTTTTCATTCAATTTTCATTACCCAACTTCAAATTCTTCCTTCCTTTTTCAAAAATCTTCTTTCTTCAAAATTCTAGCAAATACTCGCCAAACTTCACCAAATTTTCTTTCTTCAATATTCAAACAACCAATGCCGCCCAAGGAGAAAGACCTTGGAAGCTTTTGCATAAATATTTCCCTCGGGAACGGACAAACGGCAAGGGGGATGCTCGATTTTGGCGCTAGCATAAATTTGATGCCCCACTCAATTTACAAGGAGTTTGACCTAGGACCGCTGAAGCCGACCACGATGAGATTACAATTGGAAGATAGAACGATAAGGCTACCTTTGGGGATTGTGGAGGATGTCTAAATACAAGTAGACAAGCTAGTAGTGCCGGTCGATTTTGTCATTATGGACGTTGGTGACGTACAAAGCAAGAATCGAGAACACACCATTTTGTTAGGACGTCCATTCATGTCTACAACACGTACGGTGATCGACATAAACAAAGGGAGGGTGACTATGTCCGTATTAGGCGAAACGGTGACATTTTCACTTCAAGATATTCACAAGAGTCATGCACCGTTTGCAAATGACGATTGTCTTACTGTTGATTTAGTGGATTCTTGCGCGAATGAAATCCTGAGCATTAGCACGATTGAAGATTTTGATAATGAGGATGGCGAGGAACACTTGAGCGGGGAGGATTTGATGGATTTGCTGGTAATTGAGTTATGTGATATTATAGATGGATTTAATGATGAAATGCTCGTAGAGAATGATGCATTTAAAAACGAGCCAAAGGTGGATCTGAGGCCACAACGAGATCGTTCGAAGTTTTAATCCAAGAAGGAGATGAAGCCACCACGTAGAAATCCAAAGAATGTTTCCCTCGACCCTTACGATAATTTTAAACATGCAAAGAAAAAGGGCGAGGCTAATAACAAGGATTGGACGAAGAAGAAGTCGAATGAAGTTTTTGACAAGAAGTTTAATGATGAGAAGTTCAAGGCTGGACAACTAGTGCTATATAATTCCGATCGTAAGTTTGATCCAACCAATTTTAAAGTCGCGTGTAGTGGACCATTTTTAATAAAAGAGATGGATGAGTATGGGGTAGCCACCCTATACGATGAGCGTGACAAGTTGAATTTTCAAATCCACAAGCATCGACTCAAGCCTTATCCGGAGAACTATATGAAGAGTCAAAATAGTAGCAAGAGAGAGTTCGTGGGCCCACCACGAGCTAGAGATTGATCAAACAACTCACGTCGAGCATATGACGTTAAATGTTGCGCTTCTTGGGAGGCAACCCAAGCGTTCGTTAGTTTTCATTTTCTTTAATTTTCTTTTTCTTTTTATTTTTATCTTTATATTGTGTCAATTGTCGTGGTACGTTTATGTGTTTGTTGATGTGCAGAAAATACGATAAAATCACTTATTCTTGACAACATGGTTATATAGCGGTAACTCGCTACCGCAAGGCCTTACCGCTAGTTCCACTCGAGGCGTTAACAATGACGATCAACCGCTGAACCTACCGCTAGCCGCAACAATCAGGGATAACGATGAGCTTACTACTAGGCAACCTACCGCTACATACTATTGCTCGTAGCGTCTGTCTTCTATTTTTACAAATTTCATTTTCGTCGATCGAGGTCGCAATCCGACCCAAGTTAGCCGCAGTCCGGCAACATTTACGACGTTGAGCCGCAATCCGGATATTTCAAATCCCAAAAGACGTGCCACCGGGCACTTACGCATAGCAATTGATTGCAATCGTAGTTTGTTTTGTTTTGTTTGTTTTTATAGGTTTGTTCAAGACAATCCAATCACGCAGTCTAAGACGAAGGATAATTGCACAAGCATTTTTGGAGAGACTCGACTATCGAATTTTCAGGGATGTTTTCTTATCTCCCCTACTCTTATTTTTTTTTATGACAATCAGGAGATTGCCAAGTTTTTAGGGAGGGGGTGGTTGAGTATGGTTTATATTTAAAAGAAACTGCAATTTGACGTCTTTGTTTTGAAATGCATAAATTTTTACATGTCGAAGTTAACTAAGAGTAGATTTAAGGCTTTTGTCTTTTGAGCGTGTATAAGTGCATAAATTTTTAAAATTATTATTTATATATTGTAAAATGGTACTTGGACGCAATGGATTTCGCAAAACCTTAAAAATCAGCGTCAATTCAAAAACTTTTCTTGCAAAAAGCCTGTGAGTAGCCTGATTGATTATCATCTTTGCATGTGCTTGAATAAGTTTCATTTTTGATATCTCTTTGAAACCGCTGTGTGTAGTTGATTTTGAAAATGATGTTAAGGCACAGAAATAAACCAAATTCTGACCATATCCATATATTTTAGCCACTATAAATTACGAATGAGCCAATCATAGCCAAATAATCCATGCCAATAGCCCTGACTGATTAAGTCAACCCCTACAAACCCATTAAAAGCGTGGGGTAGGAGTTCGTTATTTTGCTGGTTATTAGAGTTTCGGAGATTTTATTAGGGATTTATGAAATTTTGTAATTAAGGACCACCATCAAAAAAAAAATGACCCCATAAAGAAAATAATAAAAGGGGAAAAAAAAAGAAGGATGGTGGATAGTGTTGATTAATTTCCTACACGCTAATTAAGGCTTATATTTATTGTTTATTTTATTATGAAGCCTAATGTTTAGAAGGCAAGAGAATTTGTGTAAGAAGCGTGTTATAAGCTTCAATTGTGTTTAAGTGGTTTGAGCTACAAGTCGGTTTTAGAGTATTGAGTTGTGGAATAGCCCAATTTAAAGGCTACGTTATGAGTGTTTTGTGAGGTTTTTATTTTTGAACGAGGTGAAGCAACTTGCTTCGTGATTAGATTAGGTTGAGTGATTTATTTAGCCACGCGACTTATATATTCCATACCCATCCAAAGATCCTTACATTACAACTCGTAAAGACCTTTCCGATTCTTAGTTCGATAACACACTTAAATGCGATTGAAAAGAGATTGATTTTCGGTTCTTATTTATTGTGCATGTAATTGTATGATTTGAGCATATACACGTCCCATGCAGCAGTGCTTGAGTGCTTTTGAGTGAACACCCACATATATATTTACCTTTTGAGAGGATGCATGAATTTGATTTTTGAGCGAAAATGTAATAAGGGTAGAGTGTTTGACATTGCGTGCCTTTTATCTATATTTTCAAAAATTAAGTATGTAGCAACGTACAACTCATTGCCTGAGCTGATTTTCTTTCTAGTTATACTTTGAAATTATCGCCTGTTCGAGGACGAACAAACAAATAAGCGTGAGGTAGTTGATTAGAACGGATTTGTCTTGATTTTTAGTAGTATTTTAGTATATTTTTCTTATTGGTTTTGGTATAAGTTGGATAGTTTAAGCTTAAATTCATATATTTGTGTTTCCAGCTTATTTTACCGCCTTTTGATCTAGATTGATGCAAAAAGGTGAATTGTCTCTGTTTTCTCCATACAGCTAAGTAACCGGAAGGGCTGAGCGCGTAAGAGATGAAACATGATGATTAAGAGACATGAATCGTGCGTTCCGGCGAAAAAGTAGCAAATTTTGGAGGCTTGCGGTCAGCCTTACGGTTACCTTACCGTAAGGGAGCACCGTACACAATACCGTAAAAGGAGGGCAGAGAGATTTACGGTTGGTCTTACAGTTACATTTCTCACCGTAAGGATCACCGTAGGGAGGCGACAGAGAGGTTTACGGTAGCTGCTTACGGTAGCTCCTAACCGTAAAGTGCTACCATAAACGGGCCCAGAAACCGACTTAACAGACTTGCGGCCCAAGTTACGCGATTTCTATATAAACCACCCATTAATCCGAGTTCCAGGCGTTTTCTTGACCCTAAAAACTTACCAAAAACATATTCCTAGGGTTTAGATTCGGATTTAAACAACAAAAATGCGAGGATCGAAGAGGAGATTGAAGATTCGACGAAGACGAGTTCTAGAGCCCGTTCGACGCCGTTCATCCGTTTCTCGACCGATTTGCAGTGTTTCTCTTTGGATTAGCCAAAGTTCTTACTGCTTTCCAGTAGATTAATAAGTTTTCTATACCTTTTACTTGTTTTCTTAGATTAAACCTTAGTTTTTAAGCTTAGATAATTAGTTTTAAATTATTGTTCATGAAGTTGCTTTCGGATTTTGAAATCGCTGAACCTTATACGTTATTTGTTCTCTGTTTTAATTTAGTTTTTCATGTTATATGCTTGGATACTTGATACTTGAGTTGGTTGATTATGCCCATGCGATCTAGTTTACGTTTTATTGCTTCGTTTTCATGTTTCACGATTTCGTTAGCTTCGTAGTTTATTATTTCGTGCATAATCGTAATTTCGCTAGGATTTATTGAATTAATTCATGATAATTTAGCTGCTGCGTTTTAGATTTATTATTGAGTAATTGCTTAGTTTTGAATTTTAATTAGGTTAATCAATAGATAATTAATCAGTTAATTAAGTTTAGATTTTTAAATTAATTAATTGCTCTCAATTTTTAGTCGATAATTTAGGATAATTAATTTAGAAGTTTAATTTAGTTTAATTATTGCTCTTAGTTTTAGTTGGTAATTTAGTTTAAGTTAATTAGTTTAATTAGTTTTTAATTTAATATAGCTTTAGTTTTTAATAATTAAATCAAAAATCCCCAAAACCCCAATTTGTATGAATTATTTGTTTAAGTGTGATTGAGAAAAACATCTAAAAGACCGAACAGCTGTTCTCGAGAGAATCGACACGAGTCAAACTCACCACCCTACAAGTTCCTCGTACTCTTGCGAGCAAACTTACGTGTTTTTAAGTAATTATTTTAAAAGGGGTGCACAAAAAGTTTGGTTCATGTCTCCGTCAACACGATGCTCGTAGACTGGCGCCAATGGTCTACAAAACCTCGGTTCTCGTCGACACAATGCCCGTCGATCGACACCAGTCGACGACGACCCAAAAATGTGATTTTTAAGAAAACTGTTATTCTAATTTTTGGGAACCTAAAGATATCCTTCCATATTTCAACAAATGGACATTTTTGAGTACTCCTAGGGTTCCAAGATGCATAGAGAGCTCAACTCCTTCCTCCATAACATCGATTAACGATCGAGAGAGAAGATTGAAGATCACAAGTTCTAAAGCTCCATTCCTTCGCTTCGTGATTTGTTGTTCGATTGAGATCTCCTTCCTTTCTCCGGATTCGCTAGAGATTTACTGCTTTCTAAATATTAATAAATACACTAAACTCTTTAATTTCTTTCTAGATTAATTGTTAGTTAATTAGTGATTTTTGATATTTTGTTCTTTCTTTTTGGATTTTGAACTATTTGTTGCTTGAGTACTTTGGATTTAGAAGATAATATAGATTGTAATCTTTTCTCTTTCAATTTTATTTTGTTTAATTATGTTTGGTGATTATAGTTGAATCGAACTTTTTCGATTTAAAATAAAAATCTCGTCCGCAAGAGAACGGAGCTATTATAGGCGATAAGCTGACTCGAGTCGAATGACAAGGAAGACTAATCGGAAACTATTTCGATGTTCGATTTTACGTACGTAGAAACAAAAATAAAAACTAAACTAACACTCGATCAAATATGGTTTGAGGTGTTCTAACATCTACGAGCAATAAAATTGAAAGCTTTTAAAAATGATTAGTAAAAGGAAGGGTCTAGTGTGCCGGAATCGTCTCCACGATCGGGGTTGTCAATCTCGATGGTTCTAAACGACCCTAAGCACACTAGACCGATAAACTTAGCCAACAAGCATAATTATCATTGATAACATAATTCCAACAAGCAATTAAACTCGAGCATCAATAGAATGAAAAGGAATAATTATTCTAAGCATTGAATAACTAAACTAACAAGAATTAACCATTAAACTACTGCAGCAAATGGATATAAACTACAAACGAGAAAATCTATAAAAGATGAAGAACTACATTAACAAGTTAAAATCTAAAAACCGAAGAATTACATTAACATTAACCAAAGCTAAACATAAAGCAATTACAACTAAGTTCAGAAAACTTATGAACCAGAAAAGCAATGACAATCCAACGATCTTCAGCGGCGAGAAACGGCCTTGAACATCGAACGACATAGAAACGATGAAGCTACGAACTATAAAACTCTAATTTTGCGTGAATTGAATGGTGGCATGAACCGAGGGATCTCTACATTAATTTGGACCTTTCCCCCTCGTTCCAGCACTCCAAAAACGAAGAAACCACCGGCTTTATATAGAATTTTGAAAATAACCGCTCAAACTACCGGAGCGTCGACGGTGCATCGATCGACACGAGCAAGGTTTCACGCGTCGACCAGGCAGTGCGTCGATCGACAGAGATAGGATCGACGCAACAAAACATTTTCGTCGATGGTGCGTCGGTCGATGCGGGCCAGGCTGCACACGTCGACCAGGCAGTGTGTCGATCGACAGAGCTAGGATCGACGCAACAGAACATTTGCATCAATGGTGCGTCAGTCGACGCGAGCCAGGCTGCGGCAACTAGTGTCAGCATGACTCGGACACTGGGTAACCCAGTGTCAGCACAGCACATTGCTTATCCAATCTTCGTCTTCTCGAGCTATAACACCAAAATAAAACAAAATTATATTATTTCATATAAAATAAAGTAAAAACACATTAAACACCAGACGAGGCAAAAAACATCAAAAGGAAGAAAAACGATAAAAAGATAAACCTAAAATACGTAAAAGCACACAACACACGATGCAAAAATACACGGAAATCACATACAAATATATACAAATCAATTCCCCCACACTTAGATTTTTACTTGTCCTCAAGCAAAATCTAATCTAGACGTAGACAAGGAAAAGCAAATTACCCGATGACTTAATTACTAATTCATCCATATGATTCGAGAAGTTAATGCATTAGATCGACTGAAAACTCAACTAAAAGGACGACACGATAACGTTGAGATAAGAGATTTAAACTAGCTTCCGAACACCTAAAAGTAACGAGTTGACCTCCATGTACGTCACCCATCCATGCCTCGGCCAAAGTCTATCCCTGCTCAAACTGCCAAATCGTCACCCAACTAACCCAGTCATCTATACACCTCTTTAACAAAACAATCTAAGAAATAAAAATAAGAACTCAACTTGTACAAGGTTTTCTCTTCTTGTACTTATTCTTTCTTTTTCTTTTCTTTTTTTTTCTTTTTTATTTTTTTTTCTTTTTTTCTTTTTTTTAATAATATATTTTTTTTCAGTACCTAAAGAGATAAGGTACTAAACGAACATAATTTATATAAATCACAAGCGAGAGTTCATTAACTCCATTCTTCCGTTGCTAGGTGCAACTGATAGCATCTTTTCAATTTCAACACATGGAGTATTAACGTCTCCAAAATAAAAATAAAAATTACATAAAATCCTATAGAGTTTTACTGAAAACGGGGCTAGTAAAGACTATTCGACTCTTTGGAACGAAACAAGAATAAAAAAGAAGTCAAGACACTTCATAGACTATTTACACTTCATTCCCCATAATTACACTATTATTCGAACGAAAGTCTAAATATCCTAACCAAAGCATCTAACCACGTCACTTCGTCAAGGTTCCAATTAATATCAATACACACAACTCAAATCAACCACAAGCAAGCATACGAACAATTAAATTACTAACCAAGGACAAACCCCCCCACACTTAAACCATACAATGTCCACATTGTATAAAATGAAAAATTAAGCAAGGTATGGTAAAAGAAAGAGAAAGAGAGAGACTTCCCTGAAGTCACGCTTGTGGTGAAGAGTCGGGTGGTGAAAATCATCCAACGGGCCTTAATAATGAAAGGGACCTGAAAACACACAAAAACACACAAAAAACATATAAAGTTAAAAGGAACTTGGGTTGCCTCCCAAGAAGCGCTTGATTAATGTCTCTATCTTGACGACGTCCACGTTCGATGTCATACAGGGTCTAAAAATAGATGACAGTCGTGCCAGGCCTTGGTATTCTCTAAGAGCAAGAATTGGCGATGATAATCACAAAGGCCAGCATAAAAAGCACAACCCGAGATATAGAACACTCCAACTAGCTTCGGAGGTCGGAACCGCGAGTAATCGATCACCTCAAATATATCAAAAAATAATGGGCACACGGGGTGATCCTCGATCAAAGGAAGACTTAGAAAATCTTTCGAGCACCTGAAACGTCTATCAACCAACCCGTGCTCTGTCGTTCCCTTGATCACCGCCTCAACGCCCTTAAAGTCATGAAAAGTGAGATTTGGACTTAAAAGAGGGCAAACGGGCTCCTTCTCAACTATCTCATCAAACACCTCCTTCTCATGTTCGTACAAAGAATCAAGCGGCACGGAATGAGATTCAATAAATTCACCCAAAGATAACTCTCCAACACAATCGTGTATATAATCCTCAAAAATCACTGGAGAGACAATGCTAACTTCCACCTCTTTCTTCTCACCCAAAAATCTCACATCTTCGCACACCTCGTTCAGAACATCATCAAAGCTGAAATTGCCATCAACAAAGGTGTATTCATATCAAAGACGGGCAACTCCTCATAATAAGGTTGGTCTACCTCGTACACCTTGTTGTCAAATTGCTCTAATTGAATATCAAGGCGTTCTATGCGTTCATCCATACGTCTAGTCGCTTCCACAATCTCGGCTAAAAGATCTTTAGAAATAGTGACAGAATGATCGCCGCTCGAAATATACGCATTAGATGTGGGTGGAGTGTAAACGTCGTAGCTCGAAGAATAGAAATCTTGAAACGTAGGAGCATACGAGTTTGCGTTCGAATAAGGCGAGACAACTTGAGCATAAGAATCTTCAAGACCCGGATCATAATACCCGCGAGACGGTGCATAAGAATCCATGCTCGGATTACAGCAATATGAAGGACATGGGCCGGGATAGTCAAAACCATGGGCCCATTCTTGACCGCTCGGAGCATACGGGTCATAATATGGCGGAGGAACTTGATAATCGTAAGTTGGAGCGCAAATGTCATCATATGGCAAACTAACTTGATATTCCGCCATCTTCAATCAAAAATCTCAAATCGTTGAAGAATCGACTACAAGCACAATACTCAACAAACGAGATTAATCGTACCAGAAAGAACAAAAAGAAACAAAATAAAAATCAACAACAAACACTAACACAAATAAACAAATAAAAGCAAACACCAAAAATCGTAGCCATTAGCCTTCCCAGGCAACGGCGCCAAATTTTGAATCGAACTTTTTCGCTTTAAAATAAAAAGCTCGTCCGCAAGAGAACGGAGATATTGTACGCGATAAACTGACTCAGTCGAATGACAAGGAAGACTAATCGGGAACTATTTCGGTGTTCGATTTTACGTACGTAGAAACAAAAATAAAAAATAAACTAAACACTCGATCAAATATGGTTTGAGGTGTTCTAACATCTACGAGCAATAAAATTGAAAGCATTTAAAAACAATTAATAAAAGCGAGGGTCTAGTGTGCCGGAATCGTCTCCACAATCGGGGTTGTCAATCCCGATGGTTCTAAACGAACCTAAGCACACTAGACCGATAAACTTAGCCAACAAGCATAATTATCATTGATAACATAATTCCAACAAGCAACTAAACTCGAGCATCAATGGAATGAAACGGAATAATTATTCTAAGCATTGAATAACTAAACTAACAAGAATTAACCATTAAACCACTACAGTAAATGGATATAAACTACAAACGAGAAAATCTAAGATGAAGAACTACATTAACAAGTCGAAATCTAAAAACCAAAGAATTACATTAACATTAACCAGCTAAACATAAAGCAATTACAACTAAGTTCAGAAAACTTATGAACCAGAAAAGCAATGACAATCCAACGATCTTCAGCGGCGAGAAATGGCCTTGAACGTCGAACGGCATAGAAACGACGAAGCTACGAACTATAAAACTCTAATTTTGCGTGAATTGAATGGTGGCATGAACCGAGGGCTCTCTGCATTAATCTGGACCTTTCCCCCTCGTTCTAGCACTCTAAAAACGAAGAAACCACCGGCTTTATATAAAATTTCGAAAATAACCGCTCAAACTGTCAGAGCGTCGACTGTGCGTCGATCGACGCGAGCCAAGCTGCACGCGTCGACCAGGCAGTACGTCGATCTACGGAGCTAAGATCGATGAAACAAAACATTTGCGTCGACGGTGCATCGGTCGACGCGGGCCATGCTGCACACGTCGACCAGGCAGTGCGTCGATCGACAGAGCTAGGATCGACGCAACAGAACATTTGCAATGACGGTGCATCAGTCAACACGAGCCAGGCTGCGGCAGCTAGTGTCAGCATGACTCAGACACTGGGTAACCCAGTGTCAGACTGGTACCTAGTGTCAGCACAGCACATTGCTTATACAATTTTCGTCATCTTGAGCTATAATACCAAAATAAAACAAAATTGGATTATTTCATATAAAATAAAGTAAAAACACATTAAACACCAGACGAGACGAACAACATCAAAAGGAAGAAAAACGATAAAAATATAAACCTAAAACACGTAAAAGCACACAACACACGATGAAAAAATACACGAAAATCACATACAAATATGTACAAATCAGTAATATCGTTCATGATCTTTAATTGCTCTTCTAAGAAAGGCCACAAGGGTATAGGAAGCCTTCGGAGGATATATTTTTATGGGGTTCCACGATGTCGTCTTGATGCAATATGATATGCAACAACGACGTCTTTTGGGACAGAGACTAAATGGAGAGGGGAAATATTCTTGGGGTCAAACGATTTGAGGCTCTGAGGTTTAATCTGATTAAAGTTGGGATGGAATGTCTGGTTGAGGAATCGGGTCATCAGAGAACTCCGTAGAGGATTAAGATTTTGGAGGGCGCCACTTTGGGGGAATCCGAGATTTTGAGGTGATGGTGATACCAATTTCTGAACCATATGATGTGGTGATGAGCTAGTATGCTTGTATGTGTTTTTTATTTTAGTTTCTTTATTTTATTTTCTATTTTCTTTTGTTTTAAAGGAAAAAACTATTTAAGCTTTGAATGTCTTTATTTTGTTTTTGATAGTAAAAAATTTTATTTCAATATTTTAAGTCTCATAGTATATTAAGCGTTAAAAATATTAAATTACAAATACAACATGAAATTCTGTAGAATTTCATGGATTTTTTAACTTATGAAACTTCATTGAATTCATTGATTATTTTCTTTCTTTCTTTCTTTTTTTTTTTATTCAAATTTTATAAATTGAAAAACTCAAACTTATAAATATTATAGAATGTTAATATAAGTCACTAAGAATTTATAAAGTAAATTAAAATAAATGTTTAAACATTAATAATTACTTAATATATTTAAAAATAAAAACATACAAAAATATTATAAAAAATATAAAAAATGAATAAAAAAAGTATAATAAAGCGAGATTAACCTAAAAATAATAATTCCATAAATGTGAAAAAAATATAATAAAAATGACTACAAAATAAACAAAAGAGAAAATGTATTCAAAAAGTGAGTTGTCGGGTCACGAAACTAATTGGATCTTTTTGAATACAAAAATATAAAATTATATATTAAAAAAAACTATCCAAAAAAATATATTTTTGGAAATGAGGTATCAAATCATGGATTTAATTTAGGACTTTTAAATGAGAACGGTATCGTTTTATACACCACACACACACCACACACACCACGCAAAATGATAATTAATTACTCAAGATTCGCGTAACATGCAGGGTTTCATACAATTACTCATAAACTTTTAATTTAAAAATATTCATAAATAATTATTTTAAAATTTAGAATGCTTTATTATAAACTTTTTATACTAGATGATTTCGTTGTCTCATTTCATAGATCTTATTTTATATATTTTTTTATTAT
>BMAC01000006.1:691193-730456 GCA_014905375.1 Phtheirospermum japonicum | reverse complement strand
TTAAAAATATAATTGATTTTTATTTTTCATTTTTTAGAATATGAACAAGTTAATAAATTCTAATTATATTTTATTTATAAGATTTTATAATTAATTTAGTTTTATTTTATATTATTTTTCTGGGTCCAGGAGGATGATTTGCCACACTAGTACTGCTTATGTGTTCTTTTTCATTTTGATTTCGATACTTTTTTATGTTTTTAACATGATAAATTCAAATATAAATGATTTATTAATGTTAGTTTTAAATTTACATTTTAAAAATTTTATGTATATATAATTTATAATTTATGTATCAGGTAATCAAACACAATGACCTAAGAGCTAACTCGATTGCCCGGAAGTCATCCCGAGTCATTTTACTAAAAATACAAAATCGTTAAAAAGAATTTACCGTTTCTTTTGTAATCATTATTTCGTACTCAACCTCTTACCTGGGATGCAACATAGTCTCAAATAACCCCACCGTTGATCCAAATTAGACCATATGATTGATGCAAATTTTTTTAACTTTATTTTTTACTTTTGTTTTTCCTATGTTTTCTTGAAACATATATAAATGAATTAAAATCTTATATTAGTAAAATACGAGATAAAGTAATTACCATTATACAATTATTATATGTAAGAAATAAAATTAAAAACTATATGAGGGTATACAAAAGTTCCAAGTCATAAAATGGAAAAGGTTTACAGTAAAATAATTCTAATAATATGACTGAATATTTTTTACGTCTCACAATTTTCTACAAACACATAATATTTCATTATATTATGATATGAAAATGATAGGAATATATACATTCAACTTGTAATAAAACATAATAAGAGAAAAGAACAATACAAAATTTATAAATTGAGAGTTAATAATAAGTTACAAGTAATGACTTTAAAGTACTTTTAAACTTAGTTTTCTGAACTCTTAAAGAGAAAGAAGAAATAAGGTAAAATTATATTATGTATTTTCTCTATTAGGACATATTTTTATAAATTCTTGTACCCAAAAAAATATATATATATATATATATATATATATATATATATATATATATATATATATATATATATATATCCCCTATATATTAATGCAAAATCCTCCTAACCTACGTGTCTGCTTCGCATGCGTCGTTTGGCAAATAAAAAATTCTGATGCTTCGATTGCTTACGTGTCATCCGAGCCTCACTTTATTTTTTTTTTTCTTATATATATATAAATTATAAATAAAATAGGATTTATTGTCCTAATAGTATACTACTTACCTTTTAATTATTAAAACTACCTAAAATAAAATAAAATTCTAATAATATGAAAAACCTAAAATTCAGATTACATTTTCATATTATAATAACCTCCGTAATATAATTATTAAAACTACCTAAAATAAATAGCCTAACTAATATATGAGGCCTTAACAATATAAATCGAAGACTCCAAGCTGCGTAAGAAACATAATCAAATATCAATAATATAATTATTAAAACTACCTAAAATAGATAGCCTAATTAAAGTATGAGCCTAACTCCAAGCTGCGTAAGAAACATAATCCAATATCAATAATATAATTATTAAAACTACCTAAAATAAATAGCCTAATTAAATCTGAGCCTAACAATATAAATTGAAGACTCCGAGCACAATCTTCAATCCCCTATCTTTCTACCAGTCTCGCACCTTCTCTATCTTTACCAGAGTCTTCAATTTCTCGCACCTTCTTTATCTTTCTACCAGTCTCGGTTTTTCTGCATATATCCCTAATCCCCAGCTCCGAGTCTTCAATTTCACATCCGTGTTCATGACGAGCAATCTGTCTTTTGGAGTTTCTCAAATTACTCCAGAGAAGAAACTTAGAAATAAAGGTCCGATGCGAACGACTGTGGTACACGCACCTGCAAAACAATCCTGAAGACAAGAAAACCATCGAACTCGTACTAATGGATGATGAGGTAATTTCAATTTTTTTATTTGAATTTATTGATTTGTTTTCCTTTCTGTTTTTTCGAATTGAAGGTTCGAACTGTTTCTGAGTTTTAGGTCGTATTGTTATATAATTTGTGAGTAATTACTAATATAAAGTAAGTTATGTATATATGAGATGCTTAATCATAAATTTAATATTTTTGTATGCTCCTCTTTGTTTTAATTATTTTTATGAATTTTGAGTTTTATTGAACTGTTTTGGGGGTTTTTGGTCTCCTTTATAGATAAGCTGTAAACTTTGATACATATAAAGTAAGTGGTGTAAATATGATTTGCAACTATTTCTGAGTTTTAGGTTGTGTTTTTATATAACTTTGAGTAATATGACTTGGTGAATCATAAACTTAATGTTTATGTATGCTCCTCTATTTTTTTTTATTTTTTTGTATGAGTCGAGTTTTATGAACTATTTTGGGGGGGTTTTGATCTCTTTATAGATAAGCTGTAAAATTTTATACAATTACATATAAAGTAAATATGAGCTGCCGAATCAGAATTTTATTTTTTAGGTTTTGTAAGAAGTGGCAAGAATATTCCAACAAAGTCAAGTAATCTCTCCTAAAATTATTAAATACCAACCTGGACAAAAAATAAAGAAATAGTGCATATAAGTTGTTTTCTTTGCACCAGTCTACATTGTAGCCAGTTTAACCTTTGACTTAAAAGCAAATATATTTATGCAGATAACATGGCGGGTAATGTCAAAGCTTGAGACAAACAACATAATATATATTGATTTCTTACAAAATAAAAAAAAAACTAAAAAAGATTATAGAATCAGATTTTTTTTTCTTTGTAATGTTAGTTGTCTGTCTCTGTTTATTATTAGGTTTTCTATCTTATTCTGAACTATTTATGAGTTTTTAGTTATTTTTTTATATATAATCCGTAAGTAATCTTTGATATAATTACATACAAAGTAAGTGATGTATATATGAGTTGCCGAATTAGGATTTTATTTTCTTTAGGTTTTCTGTCTCTTTTGTAAGAGGTGGTCTTGATTCATACATATGACTTATATATATTTCATAAGAAATATTATTTCTTAATATATCTTGATTTCTCAAATCTTTGATATGATCTTATTCTAAACTATTTGTGAGTATTTGGTTATATTTTTATGTTGTCGAATAAGAATTTTTTATTTTTTATTTTGTAATGGTTTTCCGTCTCTTTTGTAAGAAGTATTCTTGATTCATCATACATATGACTTATATATATTTCTTAAGAAATATAGTTTCTTAATATATCTTGATTTCTCAAATCTGAAATTTATTTATTTAATAATGTTATTTGTCTGCTTCTTTTTATTATTAGGTTGTCTGTCTCTTTTGTAAGAAGTGATATTGATTTTTAATTATGACTTATATATATTTCAAAAGAAAAAGAGTTTCTTAATAGATATTGATTTAGATGTTGATTTTTATTAATATAAAATATGTTTTTTGTAAATTCAGGGTGAAAGAATTCAAGCATCCATTAAAAAGTACCAGTTTTCAAAATACGAAAAAAAACATTAAAGAAGGTGGCTTTTACAACCTTGCAAACTTTAAAGTACAACAATACAATGAAGATTTTATCGCTACAAGACATACATACAAACTCCAGTTTCACAAATTTATTGGATTGAGACCATCAGGACCATTAGATATACCTCTGTATGGATTCAACTTTGTGGGTTTTGCTGCAATCAAAATGGAGACATGCTACGAGAAGCTCTTACTTGGAAAGAAATATTATATTTGTTTAATTATTATATCATTATCTTAAATAAATAAAAATAGGCTTTTTATAATAAAAAAATATGTACTCCTTTGCATAGATATAATTGCAGAAGTACTGTCAGTGTCTGAGATTGTTTATGGCGAGAGATACGGCCACAAAACCAAAAGAATGACACTTCACCTTCGAGATTCGAGGTAATCAATACTTACTAAATGGGTTTTTGAACATATTGGTTATTTTTGTATGCTATATTCTAACTCTTATCTATATATTTTTGTATTTTAAGTGGGAAGAAGATGGATTGTACAATGTGGAACAAATTTGCCTATCAAATGGATCAATATCGTAAACTCGAAAACCTAGAGACAACAGTTATCATTTTACAGTATGCAGTATTTAAGAGCTATCAAGGTGAGTAAATTAACCAAACTATATATCTATATATTATATTTTTCTTTATATTTCGAAGAACTATTATGTTTTAAACAATAATTCAGTCCTCACTTGATATTATATTAACACTATGAATTTTCTTGAAGTTGAGAAATATGTGCAAAACTCAATGTATGCTAGCAAATTGTTGATTAATGAAGATATTCCTGAGATTGCAGAATTTAGGAAGAGGTAGTATTCTCCGAAAATAAGTCTACTTTTAATATGCTTTTGGAATTATAAAAATCCAAAAATTAACCGATTCAACCTTTAGTTTCAATTGAAAAAAGAAAATTTAGGGAGAATAGCTATATCTTCACATTGCCAATGATTTTATTATCTTCATAGGAATTAGACATTGTCTGCGCTTATAATTGTTCAAGAATCTACCTTTGTTAGCATAAATTGTGAGAAAATCAGAACTTAAATGAATAAAGTCCAAAAACTTCGCATTACTTGAAGAGAAATAAACTAGAATATGAATAGATAATTGAAATTTTTTAAAGTTTATCCTAATAAAAATTTGTATTAAAAAAAACACTTATCTATCATTATACAAGTTCTATAATATTGAAATAACTACCCCTAAAAATCCCTAATTACAAGGAGAACCACTAATCAAACTATAAAAGGATTTCAGTTTTTTAAAAAGGAGAACAAATTATTAATCAATAAAAGGTTTACAGTATTTTAAAAACTATCACATAGGTTTTCCCAATTCACAAAAAAACACTATCTTTCATTCAACAAGTTATACAATATTCAAAAAACTACCCATAGAAGTTTATCCAAATTAAAAAGTGATCCACTTATCTATTAAAATCAGATTTTCAATGTACAAAATTAAAAATAACAACAAAACTGCACTGAACAATTACTTAATTACAAGAGGAACCCCTTATCTTTCAATAAACAACTTTTCAGTATTTTATAAACTGCTCCATGGTTTTTCTAATTACAGAGTTACTTACCTTCCAATTAGAAAATTTCAAATAACAAGGAGACAACTTTGTCAAGTTAGCAATAATTATAAACACAGCCAGGTATCTTGCAATATAAAATTTAACAACTATTTGTAAAAATACCCTAAAACTTTGCCAAGTTACAAAGAGAAAACTATAAATTAATGTTTTGCTTAATTATATTTTTTTTTAAAGTTTTTCATGATCAAATTCTTTTCTTGAAATTTAAGAATTAATTAAAACTTACCATACAAAATATCTTAGTTCTGACAGCATATGCAAGACTTTTGCGGATTCAGAAAATTAGAATGAGGTTTACTCGACTGATTTCTTGAACACGATCAAGTGTTCAGGAATACCAAACCACACATTGAAGTTGAAGGTGGGAGTTCCAGTGATGCTGATACGGAATATGGATCAAGACTCAAGATTATGCAATGGCACGCGGTTGGTTGTCACAAAGCTTGGCGACAGAATTATCGAAGCGAAGATTCTATCAGGTAACAATATCGGGACCAAATTTTTTATTCCGCATATGGTATTGAGCCCTTCTGATAGCAGATTGCCGTTTAAGTAACAAAGGAGGCAGTTTCTAATTATTGTTTTCTTTGCCATGACTATAAATAAGAGTCAGGGACAAACGCTCTCATATGTGGGGCTGTATCTGCCAAGGCCAGTATTCAGTCTTGGTAAACTTTATGTAGCCATCTCGAGAGTCAAGAGTAGAAAAGGATTGAAGATTCTATGCTGCGACAAAAACGGTGTGAGTGTGAACTAGAAGAGAAATGTAGTTTACAAAGAAGTGCTGCAACATTTAAAATGAAGGTCATATGTGTGTAATCAGTAGGATATGACCGGGATGGAAATACGTTATTTTTTCATAAACACACCAAAATGAATTTTAAAAGAATAAAAACTGTTTTGAATAAGTTTTCCATAATTAGAGTTCAACAATTTGTGGAACGGTTTAAATATATTTTCGAGAATATATAATTCATATTTATTTTTACAAATCCCGTGAAATGCACGGGTGTTACACCAGTATATATATATATATATGAAATGACTATGGTGCTAGCAACATGCCCCCAACACCTTACATACATTGATCTATCATTTTTCATAACCGACCTTTGATCAAGTGGTTCTAAATTTAACAAATAATGGTGCCTTCACGGCACCATATAAGTCCTCATATACAAATATAAAACGTTGTAATATAATACTAAATAAATTTGAAATATATATATATATATATATATATATATATATATTCAAGTTTTGATATTTATTTAGTATTATATTACAAAGTTTTATATTTGGATTTTCATTTTTTTTTGTTATTTAATTTGTTAAATATTTGTTTCTTGTAATATTAAAATGAATCCACATTCTTTTTATTAATTTATTTGATCATTTTTATAACATTCTTTGTTTTTCAGAATTATTATAATATTTATTTTTTGTTATCTTACAATATTTTTTATTTTCTTTTTAATTTATTTTAATTACTCAATAAATTTACAAATAAAAATTTGGGAAATTTAAAAATATAAAATAATTATTTTTTGAAGTAGTTTTGTTGAGAACCATTTGCTCTATGAAGAATATTATGCCCCTAGTCTGCCTCAAGTTTTTAGAAGTGATATTTATTATGAACCACCTCTTTTGGAAACTATTGTTTGCCCGAGATTCTCAAATCATTAAATCGTGAATTCGACTCTCTTGTAGAACATTTGGAGTATGTTTTCTAAATAGGGCACGAGTAATAATAATAATTGTTATATTATATTATTAATATTTATTACTATAAATATAAATAAAGAAAGATTTAGAATTATTTTATAAATACATATTAAATAAATTTGAAAATAAAAAGTCATCAAAAAATAAAAAAAATATAAAATAAATCCGAATCTTTTTTTTTTTTAAATTAGTGAAAGAATATTTAAAACTTATAAATAATTATAAAAAAATATATAACATAAAAATAATATTATAAAATAACATAATATTATAGAGAAGGGAATTATAAAATCATATAAGAATAAAATATAAGAATTTATAACTATTTTGAAATATATCACTCTTTTTTATATTCTTATCTAATTTAAAAGAATTTTTAAATTTTATTTATAATACTTTGTTAATTTCTTTTATTATTAATATATTATATAATATTCATTATTAAATATTCATATTTACATTTATTTAAATTACTTTATAATTTTTAACGACTTATATTAATATTTTATAATACTTTTAAAATTTTCAATTTTAATATTTATTAAAAAAATATATAGATTTAAATGATAATTTATTAATAATTTTCCTTATTTCAATATTTGAGATATAATTATTATTATATCATAATATTTTATATCTTTTTTACAAAAGTCCTCAATTAATTTTGTGAATCAACATCTCATTTTTAATACTTATTTTCTTTTCATTTATTTAATAGTTTTCTTTATTTTTCAACATTCGTTCATTCATTTCTTTCTTTTCCTTTTATTTTCCAGATTTCTGAATTAATTATTTATAAGTTAATTAAAATTCTTTATATATTTTTTTTTTCTAATTTTAAATTATTTTAAAATTTATTTATAATATTTTTATTATGTTTTTAATTTTTGAACTATACTAAGTAATTATTCATAAGTAAATATTTATTTTTTTATATGTATTGAAATTACTTTAAATTTTTTTAAGGACCTATATTGTTATTATAAAATTTTTTTAACTTTTCCTTTTTGAAATTTATTAAATAACTATATAAACAAATTAAAAGTTTATTATATATTTTATAATTTGAATATTAAAAAAATCATAATAAATACAAAAAATATATTTAATTTATTTCTTTTTTTGGTAGTTTTTTATTATTTATTTATTTTTCCATATTTATTTAACTTATTTTATAAATTAAGGACTTTATTCATTATTCCATAATATCTTAAGTTTCTTTTATTTTTAAAATTAATTAAATAAATATATTATTTCAAAAGTAGTTTATTATACAATTTTTATGATTTTAAATTTTGAGATTTATCTAATATTATATTATAACATTTTATAAACAAACAAAATTCAATTTTATTATAAATTAAATAGAAAACTCATAAAAGAATTAAATTAAATATAGAATTCTTGAATTGAATTCTAATGAATTATTGAATAAATCTAAGAAAAAATATATATCATAGAGTATGTGAAAATCACATAAAGTTATATCTAGATTAGGTTATACATCACTCAATTAAGGATTAGTTTTTATTTTTTATTTTTTTACTATTTTTTTTATATTTTATATATTCTGCCATTTTCAAATTTAGGAAACTATTAATTCGAATTGAAACTTAATTAAATATAATTTTATTGATTCAATTTTTTTTATTGTGTATTTTTTCATTTCAGTGTAAATTATATATTTAAATAATCAAATTTATAATAATTAGCGATTCATATAATAATTTTTTAATATTTATATATATTTTTAACTTTTTTATAAAAAAACATTTTAAATTTAACTATAATTCAATTATATCTTTATTTAATTTCAAGATAATTTTAGATACTTTTGAAAATTCATAAATCAAAAAATAGAATATATAAATCTTTGATTAAATATAGCACAGTTATTTAATACACTTGAAGATTAAATAAGTATTTTTAATTCATGAAAAATACAAAAAACTATTTTATTTTGAATATTATATAAAATTATAGAAAATATATTTAAAATTTTTAAAGAAAATATTAAAATAGAATAACAAAAAGTTAATATAATACTGAAAGAAATTATAAAATCACATAAATAAAATATATAAATTATAATTATTACAAATTTAATCATGTTTTATTTTTTTTTATCTAATTCAAAATTATTTTGATATTTAGTTTATAATATTTAATAAAATATAAGTCATGGTTTTTATTATTAAATATATTAATTAGTCATAATTAAATGTTTATTTAACGTAACTTATAAAATTCAAATGACTTATATTGTTATTTTATATTTTTCTTATAAAATGACTTATATTGGTATTCCTTCTTTTATATATTTCTTTGAGCATCTTTATTGCTAAAGTCCATTTGCAAAGTCCATTTTTAGTGAGATACAGACACAAAAAAAATAGTGGGTCCCATATTTTTTTTAATTTTTACATTTTTAAAATCTTTTTTTCAATTTTATCCCACTTTTCTTTCGAATTTTTACATCGTGTCCCGTTTCAAGTGCACAAATACATTCTCTTCTACACTTTTTCCACTACTATTTTATTATTATTTTTATATATATTTCTACCTCTCTCATCATTTTCACATTTCTTTCTCCTTTTTGTTGTCCCATCTTTTTATTTTTTCTTCCATTAAAATAATTACATCTCTCTATTTCTCTCTAAAATAGACTTCCAAAATAGACTATGGCATTAAAGATGTTATAGTATAGATGGTCTGACCATTTGGCACCCTTTTTTTAGTGGGTGTCTTTTTTTCTATTTTCTTTTTTCTTTTTTATTGCTTTGGTGTTATTTTTTTTCTTTTATCCTAAATCCTAAATAATGTCCACAAATTTGCCAAGGCTTTCACCAGAAGCTTTCCGTCCAATACAACTCTGTTTTTTTTCCCCAATTCATACGATACAGCTCTGTCAATTTCACTCTTTTTCATTCCCCTAATTTAGTCGTTCTCGGAGTTTTTGCTCAATCAGCTCAACTGCTTTCTATACCGTTACAATTGCAGGTTCTACTTCCTGTTTTCTTTTTTCTTTTTTTTTTCCCTATGTTTTGCGGTTCCGTTTTTTCCCTTTGTCTTAGGTGAAGCCTCAACTGTTTTTTTTCCTTTTTTCGTTTAGGTTTGTTGGCGGATTATTCGTTTCAGGTATAGCTATTCGCTTCTTCTTCTTCTTCATTATTTATTTATTTATTTTATGCATGCCATTTTTTTTGTCCATATGTAATTACTTGCTATGTGAGGTCCTGTATAGATATTACATCTTATACAATGTCACAGTCTCTGTGAGTGGTTCTCATAACTAAATTCTTTTGTGTGGTACTGAGTAGCACAACACTATATTCCAGCAGCAGAACGCTGTTTGTGTTAGGGGGTTTGGGTGGTGCAGAAATTTCGTTTTTTATTTTTTTAAATGCTGAATAAATATTTAAAACAATTACACACAAATTGTTCACTTATGTCAACTGGTGTTTATATGTAGTGCAGGAGATTGAAGAGTAATATAGTATGAGATATAATTTCTGAACAAAATATGAGATATAATTTATGAACTAAATATTATTTTATGGGCTTAAATACTTGAAACATTTACATTGCCACTCAAAAAGTGATTTGTGTGCCCTATTTAGTTTAAAAAAATTTGGCTTTCGTTCGTACGTTATTGATGTTACTTTTTTGTGTGCCTGCTCCCCTTTTTTTTTTTAATCCTCGGTCAGTATCATAGTTCTTAATATGAGATGGTTCTTTTAGTTTGCGTTGCTGTGGATGCATTTTCGTATACTCCACAACTCTTTTTTTTTCACCTTTTTATTTCCTTTATTGAGTTCAGTCAGTAACGTATTTGTTATTTTTTTCATGACATGGCTTTGGCTCTTTTCCAATATTCTTTCACAAAATCTTTATTTCAAAACATATCCAATGCTGCTTCTATTCAGACAAGAAGCTCTTTTTTTCTCTCTCTCTCTCTTTTTTTTAAATAAACTTATTTGCGATAGATGTAGTTGGTACACCAAAATTATCTAACACCCCAAAGAAATTAGTTCAGTAACGTATTTGTTATTTTTTTCATGACATGGCTTTCGTTCTTTTCCAATATTCTGTCACAAAATCTTTATTTCAAAACATATCCAATGCTGCTTCTATTCAGACAAGTAGCTCTTTTTTTTTTCTTTTTTTTTTTAAATCAACTTAGTTGCGAGAGATGTAGTTGGTACACCAAAATTATCCAACACCCCAAAGAAATTAGCGGTCTTATGTTTGGTAAATTTATGTGGTTTACTTTGTCATGAAAAATGTCAAAAGTAGGCAGAATTTGGGTCTGTGGCACCACTACAAGCATGAGTTATTAGACCAATATCAACAAGATGCATCACCTACCCCTACAAAAATCACTTTTTCCCTTCCAAGCTCACACCATGATCATTTAGTTATTAATTGGCATGCTGCTTCATTGTTAATTTCGGACTATGCGCAAATTATATCTGCTTATCTTTTGTACCTCTTAACTTATTGTTCCATTCTACTATCCTCATGTGTGTATCTTTTATTCTTATATATGCGGATTTGGCATGTTACAGATATTAAGTCTTCTACATGAATCCTCCATCACTTTCTTTTTTTCAATGAGTTTTAGTTACAATTTCATTGAAACTGCATGGCGCTTTTAGTAGCAACATGCATATAGTAATAGTAGCGTGTGTGTGTGTGTGTATATATATATATATATATATATATATATATATATATACTGACAAATAGAGCTTATTTTTTTTATTATTATTTTGCTTCATTTTTCTTTCCCTTTTAAAATAAAATCCAGGTGAACACTATCGTACCACATAATTCAAATGGCTCTTTTCAAATGTTAGCTAGATATTAATTTATTTCGTGATTACATGTTTTCCAATTTAATGTTGCAAGGAAGATATTCAATAATTGAAGACAAGTCCAGTGTTTTGACATTTTTGCATGGTGGACTGTTCATTTTGTGGGCATAATACAGTTTTGATGTATATATTTCTTTTGGCTCCCAAATAGGACTGTGCTCAAAATATTTTGCGAAATATATGTATGTAAGCTACCTATTATATTGTGCTCGAACTGCTTTGATAATGCCCAGTAAATTATTACTCCTCACCATGGTATGTCAGTACACTAGCTTTTGAACTGTATTCAAAAATCATTCAGCTAGGATGAATGAACTGTTGTTCCTCATGACACTATGCAGATATTTGTTTCCGCCTATGCATGTTATTCCCCAGTTTCAAACATTCAATTACAGGTTCACAGACGACCGCAGCGTAGCGCGGGTCTTTTCTAGTGTGATATTATGGATTAAAAATACTTTGATATGACATCTTATTAACTTTATAAGACTGCTCATGTGCTTTTACTTGTTTGAAATCAACTTGTTCGACCTGGTAAGATCTTAATTTGGTATCAGATGTAATCAAATATGTTAGCTTGAGCCGAATGAATGTCTTACTAATCTAGTTTTTTTTGCCCGTAGTGTGTGGAGGGAGGACTTGATTTGGTGGCATATTCTAGTCCAAAGTACATGAGATATTGAACCGATTGCTGTCATCCTCTAGCCCAAAGAGCACTGGAAGACCAAAGTGATTATTAAGCAGCTCAATCTGATGTGCAGGTGAGATCGGTTTAATGATGGGCCATCCCGTTGCATAGACGATGGGTCTTTGAGGCTCAATGACTAGTAGGGTTTGAGTTAGATTTCAGAAAAAGGGCTTAATATTAGAATTCAGAATCCTAAAGAATACTAGTTCAAACAGGCCGTTACCTTTTATTGTAGATATCAAATCATGTCTGAAAAGTGGTGATAATGTATTATTATATTATATTTGATGTCAAATCATGTCTGAAAAGTAGGTGGTAGTGTATTATTATATTGTATTATTAATATTTAATTATCTGATTGTAAGATATTGTTGTTTGAATATTTGATTTTTGAGTTTTAGAACAAACGAGTATTCGATATTCAGAATACTGAATCCAGTATTATGAATGCTAGGGTAAACATGGACTAAGAAAGTATTTATCCTTATGATAATACCTAATTTTCTTTTAGCGAATGGGTTCCTTTTTCGTAGATTGATGTCCATTTTCTAACTTATAATCTCTTTACATACTTTTTACACAAATATTGAGTGATTCTCACAGTATGACTTGAGTGTCAACACTGAGAGATCCATGGTACCTTATTTTACAGTTTAGACTGTCGCTAGTCAAGTTGCTCATCCAATTGGATGATATTTTTGAGAAACCAAGGATGAGATGGAATGCCGCTTTCTCCAATTCTTGAGGTGTTCAACTATTTTGGATGCATCATGTGGTGCATTATGTGAGAGTGAGTGATATTGAATTATTAAGCGAAAGACGTGAGATAAAAAATCACTAAAAGCCTATGAGTTCAAAAGGAGTAATTGACGAAGTAAACATGTAGAAGATCTCCCTTGATAGAAGAAATTTGGTGGATAGCTACCCCAAAAAAACATACTAGAAACGAGGGCTAAGGATTACAATCTGAGAAGAACAAAAGGTTACGGTTACTGTAATAATGAATGAAGCCCTAATGATCAGGCATCTATCTACTGCATTATTTTTGATCTTACGATGGAAATCATGGGATGAGATGTAAGAAGGGTACTCATTGACACCGGTAATTTGGTAGACATTTTGTTCTATGATATCTTTGAAAAGATGGGGCTGAGAAAAGCTAGCAAAAGTGGAGATGGTGATACAAGGATTGAAAGAGAACAAAGATGCTCTCTTTTTGGGAGAGGTGAGTCTACCAGTGTCATTAGGAGAGAGTCCCATGAGTCTGTTGTGTCATTAGGGGATAAAGGTTCTCTCTTTGGAAGGGTTCACTCTTCAGTAACAACACTACAAGCTATGGTGTTCACTTATGATATGTGTTTCTTTAACAAAGTGGTAAGCCCAACAAGAGTTCAATAGCCCCCTTACCTATTAAAGAGGATGAGTAGGCAATCAAAAACATGAAATTTAAAGATATGCCAAAGAAGGATGGATTGTTATACTGAATGGCGATTTGACCCAGATCGTGTTGGTTGAAGGAGATAAAGAAAAGAAAACTAGGCTAAAACATCCAGGAAGAAGCAATAAAGGAAGATATCATATCCATCTTAAGAGATTATGTAGATGTATTTTTCTTCTCTAGAGAAGATCTGGAAGGTATAAGGCTGGAGGTAACCGTGCATCATCTTGATATTCACCTAATGATAAGGTTAGTAAAGCAAAAATGATGACACTTCAGGTCTGATCTTGACAATGTCATAGAGGAAGAAGTCAAAAAAATGTTGAGAGTCGAGTATATTAAGGAAATTATTCTCATGGAAATCTACATGTTTTATGGTCCTATTTGATAGAATTTATAATCTTCAGGTGCCATTTTCATGTGGTATTCCTTCTTTTATATATTTCTTTGAAAATATTATGCTTTGGTGTTTTTCATAGATAAATGATAGTGTAAAATTAGAATGTCTATGGATATAAGTATAATTCTCAAATTCACGATATTGTTAATCAATGTTACCAACATCAGTTAACAATATCGACCAGAGTAAATTAAGTTTATGCAGCGGAAATTAAAATATGAGAACACGATTAAACAAATTCAGTTCACAAGTAAATACTTGTGAACTTGGGTGTACAAACCCAAAAACTATATTACTTTCTCTTTAAGTTCAATACAAAATATAAATTAATATATGAAAACTAAATATCAAGAAACTTGATACTAAATACTTGTTGTTGGAATGGCAAGATCTCCTCCGTTGGTCACGCAACTTCAAGGATCTTGTTTATCACGATCGTTGGCTCCAAGTAATTTTCTTCTTCATGTTCTTCTTCTTTGCGTCTAACGTCGTCTTGCGTTGTGCGTCCTTCACAAGAAATCCGTGCGTCAAAGTTATCCCCAGTATTAGGAGTTCTTGTGTCTTAAATAGACAACCTAGAATCCTAAACTTGGTAAAATCCTAAAAACAAATCCTAAACACAATCTAGGAATAATTAAAAGTCTTGTACATAATATAGGAAACATAATATTGTCCTAAATCTAGTTTCCTAACTTATTTTGGGCCCAAGAAAGGCAAATAAAAAAATAGGAATTATTGCCAAGAATAAATTCCTCAACAATCTCCCCCTTTTGCCTTTTTGGACAAAACACTAAGACGCAAACACAAAAGAAAAAATAAAAATACTAACTCCCCCTAAGATAGGAAACTCCCCCTAAACAAAACACCCAATGTTGTTAAAACTCAAACCAACATTACAAACCAACATTGTTCAAAATAACCAACACTTCACAAAAAAAACAGAGTAAAGGAACTTATTGACTTCGAATCCTCTTTGAAAGTCGAGGAGATGTCGAAGTTCCTTCACCACTATTCTTCCTCTTCTTCTTTTCCCTCATTTTCATCATTCTCTTCAAATCCTTGTTGCGCGCTCGAATTCGCTTCCGCCTCTTTTCTTGAGCAAGGCTTGCCAAAGCTTCGGTAGCAACAACATCTTCAGCATCAGCGGCGGCAGCAGCAGTTTCATTCTCGGCAACATCAGCAACATCGTCTCCATCTACATCAGCATTGTCTCCCCCTATGTTCGCGTCAACTTCCTCTCCCCCTTTTTGACCARAAARGGAAAGGGHTTCCMAAAGGGAGGTGCGAAGAGCCTTAAGCTGTTTCATCTGCAAATCTATAGAGGCCACATGTGCACGAAGAACCTGGGCAGAAATATTGACCATGTTGGGATTGCTCGTACCAACATCACTAGCAACATCGGTCAAAACAGGCGACTTCCAGGGCAAATCAATTACTCGGGCACCGGTAACATGCTGATTGCGCAGGGCAAACCATTCAGCCTCTCCCGTGAGCACATCCCCGGGACCAAGCTGAAAGCCTTGACTCTCTAACAAGCTGAAAATCAAAGATGGAAAACACAACGATGCCGCATACTTCGTGGTGGCAAAATTAGTGATAATATCAAAAACAAGCTGACCAAAACTAAATGTGATCCCTCTCCCAAGACGAAACAAGAACTGGGCCTGAGGCCGCGTAACACAGGTTGTGTTTTTGGAGGGAACCCAATTACAAATGGCAAGCTTATGAAAAATAGAATGAAGAGATGAAAGACGTGTACTCGGAAGCTGCTCAAACCAAGAATTAACCATCCCACCAGACAGAAACTTAACTACCTCATTCATATCATCCACCGTCGAGTCACCCCGGTAAGACTCAGTACTATAAACTCATCAATTAACTCAGGGGTGAATGAAAAAACTTTGCCACGCATAAAAACCTTCCCATAATTGACTGACTCCAAATCAACCATAGAGGGCAACAAATTGGCAAAAAACTCGACAACAACATCACGCACAAAAGGCATGGCCGTGGAGACGGTGGAATACATACCTTTGTGACGGAGATAGGTAATGAGATTGTGTTTCTCAAAAAGTTCAACCGGAACTCGTTTCTTGGCAATCATATGACGACTCTGGTAGGCATCAAATAGCTCGACAGCCTCGGCAGTGATGAATTTATCCGAAAAGGGCACCATGTCCTCAAGCTCGGGCACAGGAGTAGTCGGTCCTGAAGAGAACTCGGATTGAGCCGAAGCATTAGATGAGGGCGGAGATAGAGCAGGAGAGATTCTTGGGACAGAAGCAGTGCGGGAGGACGAAACAGACTGCGAGCGACGCGATGTTGGTAAGGGACTACCAACATGACTAGCAACATCCTCCTTGGATGCAGCCTTCTTTTTCTTCTTGTCCTCTTTGCATGCAACAAGAATATCTTTCAAGGGCACATCGAATGACGAATCAACTGAATACTAAAAAAGACCTGTGTCAAATTCAGGCGTAGCAGCACGAACTGGAGACGGCGGGGGATCATCGGCTAGCGGCTTGGCAGTACTTGAAACCTCGCCGGTGATAAAGTCCAGTATCGTGTATGGGGGCGAAGAGTACTCAGTAGCAGTTGATCCAGGAGAACCTTTGACCTTTGCCTGGCTGGGAGAGACACTGTCTTTCGTCAGGCTGGGTCTCCTGTCAGCTTTACGTACAAGCTGCTTCCGGCGAGTAAACCTCTTCTTCTCCGGCAGACTAGGAGCAGAAGCAGACGGCGGCACATCTCCTGCAATCGGAGCAGTAGGCTCAAAATCATGATCATCAGGGTCAGACTCCACAACAACATCCTCTTGGAGGTTCATGTGTTCGATAGGCATGTGGCGACGCGGAACAGCCTTGCTTTTTGGGACCGCGGGCGGCACAACGCCGGGCGGTATGTTGCGCAAGCGCCTAGACCGCTTCAAGGTTGGGTTCCCCACGCGCCCAAAAGTCTCAACCACAAAAGCTAAATCTGGGGGATTATCGACGTCAATTTCGTTCCCGGGCTATCCAGAGAACACTTGAGCAACCGACGTAGTATTGACCGGTGATGGAACAGGCACTGCAGCGAGAGAAACAGGCGCAGACGATTGTGGTGGCGATGTTGATAGTGGTGGATTTGAAGAACTACCATCACCAATCTCCTCACGAATATCAAGGCCACCAATTTTTGGGAACGGCAGCGGAACCTGGTCGCCGGAGCGGCGAACCTCTTCTGGCAATTTTAGGACTGACGACGGCGGAGAGCTGGTCATCCTGCAAAACCTCACAAACACACACAACCAAGGAACAAAAAAATCGAGAGAATTTGAGAGGGGTAAGGATTTTGAGAGTTGTAATTCGAAAGGGGTTTGGAAAAGTGGGCAAATGGTAAAAGGGAATCAGCTTTTTATCCCCTCAAAAAGTGACCGTTGCACATAAGGAGAGAGAGGGTAAATAAAAATAAAGAGAAATTCCTAAAAATATTTCACCAGCCGATTTTATGCACAAAAAATGCAATTTTATTTCCATGTAAAAAGCGCCACTCCTCCTAGAATAAGGCGACGTGATCACACAACTTATCCCACTATCTCTTTCCATAATCCCTTATGTTTTTAAAAAAAAATAAAATTGCATAACTTAATCTACAAAATAGGCCGAAAATACAAAGCTGATTTTAATGAACCATCAGCACAGTTGTACCTATCTTGTGCAATGTTAATTCTCACTCACCAAATTCACATCATTATTACCTGTCCAGCCGTCCGATTATAACTCCACTGAAACACTTGGTTAGCTCAATTCAAAACAAAATTAGGAGACTTCAAGCAAGACAAAAAGACAAGAAACATAACGCACAACAAGATGGCATCTTCACAAAGTATGAATGTCCTACGGGATGCCTAAAAAAAATATGACCTAAAAGGTTAAAACAGAACACATTAATTTCAGTATTTTGATCCAATATTGCTTTTTATTACTAACAACATTATAAACCAACATTACCCTAGGTGAAGTCAATGAAAATTTACCCCTTAACCCAAGTTAATGACTACGTCAAAATCTCTCAAGAAGGCGAGATTGGAGCATTTTGAGTCCAGATTTTCTTCATCCTTGAAGGGATTTAAATCTTTTAATCTCCAGCAATTGTTATTAAACGCCTCTTGTTTTTGGACCTGGGAGAAAACTAGTTTCTGCGGGCAAGTCCCACATTCACCTAATTTCGAAGAGGTTGGTTCTTTTTGTCATTACTTTCATTGCAACAGAGGACCTTATTGCACTTTCAATTAAACTCAATGCATTAGTATAATGTATTGAAAGAAAGATAAAAATGCATGCAAAATTATACAGATGTTGTGATTGATGTTGATAAGAAATGTCACAACATCACAAACATACATTGGTTAGACAATGCGCATACCGAGATCTCTTCTCAAACGAGAGAAGGTCTCGTAATCTAATGCCTTCGTGAAGATGTCAGCCAGCTGATTATCAGTTCCAATATGTTCTAGGCTAACAATCTTCCTCTCAACTAGGTCTCGAATAAAGTGGTACCTTATGTCAATGTGTTTGATTCGAGAATGCTGGACTGGATTTTTGGAGATGTCAATGGCACTGGAATTGTCACACAACACCGTCAAGATACTACTGTGCAGACCGTAGTCTTCAATCATTTGGTTCATCCACAGTAATTGTGTGCACGCACTTCCGGCTGCAATGTACTCAGCTTCAACTGTAGAAAGAGAAATACAATTTTGTTTTTTGCTATACCAAGAGATTAGATTATTACCAAGAAAAAAACATCCTCCAGTAGTACTCTTCCTATCTACTACATGCCCAGCCCAGTCTGAATCAGTGAATCCTAAAAGTTCAGTACCAGTATCTTTAGTATACCACACACCTAGTTCAGTTGTACCAGCAATGTACCTAATAATTCTTTTAACCGCTTTCAAGTGTGACTCTTTTGGATTAGACTGATATCTAGCACATAAGCACACACTATACATAATATCTGGTCTACTTGCTGTCAAATACAACAAACTTCCTATCATACTCCTGTACATGGTGTTATCAACACCCTTACCAACATCGTCTCTGGTCAGCTTTGCAGTTTTGCCCAGCGGCGTTTTCTTAACAGTTTCACCCTCTAACCCAAACTTTTTGACTAAGTTCTTAGCATATTTAGCCTGGGAAAGAAAAATACCGTCATCAAGCTGTTTAATTTGTAAACCAATGAAGTACGAGAGGTTACCTTCCATACTCATTTCGAACGTATCAAATATTCGATTGACAAACTCCTTGACCATCTGCTCGTTAGTGGATCGAAAAATAATATCGTCTACATAAATTTGGACAATTAAGATGTGCTTGTTGGATTTAAGAAGAAACAAAGTTTTATCAACTTCCCCTCGTCTAAAGTTCAAATAAAGCAAATGTTGAGTTAGCCTTTCATACCAAGCTCTAGGAGCTTGTTTTAAACCATAAAGGGCCTTTTTCAATTTTAAAACGAAATCAGGTTTTTGAGGATCCACAAATCCTTTAGGCTGCTCAACATATACTTCTTCACTTAAGACCCCATTCAAAAAGGCACTCTTAATGTCCATTTGATGTAACGAAATTTTCATATAACAAGCAACAGAGAGCAAAAGTTTTACCGACTCTATTCGAGCAACAGGGGCAAATGTCTCATCAAAATCAATTCTTTCAATTTGCGTATACCCTTGTGCGACAAGTCGAGCTTTATTCCTTACAATGTTCCCTGCTTCATCAGTCTTGTTCTTGAATATCCACTTGGTCCCTGTCACGTGAGCACTTTCTGGCTGTGGAACAAGATCCCACACATCACTCTTGGCGAATTGGTCCAGCTCCTCTTGCATAGCCCGAATCCAGAACTCATCCTTGAGTGCATCCTCCACGCGCTTGGGCTCTATTTCAGAAAGGCACAAAGACTCACGAATTTTAGAACAATTAGTAGACAAACATACATACCTGACCATTTCCTTGAGATTTATTTGTCGTCGTCTTGTACTTCTTTCATCCATATCACCAATGATTTGGCCCACGGGGTGGTTTTTCTGGATTCTGGAAGGAATATCCCTCTTATGAAGATCAATGGGATTTGCTAGATCTTCTTCCTCTGAATCAGAATCAGATTCTGCAACTTGGCTCGATGTTGGTATCCCGGTATCAACATGGTTATCAACATCACTTAAATCTCTGAGTTCAGTAGCTGCATCTTTGTTCTCACTACCTGCACCATCAACTGAAGTAGGAGTGACACTACCTTGAGGGTTTTGATCATAAATCAGATCATTATCCTCGACAGGCTTGACTCCGCTCGTTATATCATCAAACTTGACATTTACTGACTCAAACATACTTCGAGTTCGAAGGTTAAACAACCTATATGCATGACTATTTTGGGAATAACCCATGAAAATGCACTTATCACTTTTTGAGTCAAGTTTAGCAAGATGATTTCTATCGTTAAGCACATAGCAAATACATCCAAACACATGAAAATAGCTCAAGTTTGGTTTCTTCCCAATCAACAATTCGTAGGGAGTTGCACATGAACCTGGTCTAAAATAATCCCTATTCGTGATATGACATGCAGTGTTCATTGCTTCAGCCCAAAATCGTTTAGCTATCCCATTAGAAATGAGCATAGTTCTAGTCATCTCTGCTAGAGTTCTATTCTTACGTTCAGCTATGTCATTTTGTTGAGGGGTAATTGGAGAAGAAAATTCATGACTAATACCCTCAGAAGTGTAGTACTTCAGAAAAGATGCGTATTCAAATTTCTTTCCATGATCAGTTCTAATCCTATAAATTTTCACATTAAACCTTACACATAGCTTCTTTGCAAGTTTTTTGAAAGACTCAAACGCTTCAGATTTTTCTTTTAGAAACTCTACCCAAGTAAACCTAGAAAGATCATCAACAATTACAAGAACATACCTCTTACCACCAAGGCTTTCAACCTCAAGTGGTCCCATGAGATCCATGTGAAGCAATTCAAAGCAGGATGATGTAGTGAGACTTTGTTGGACTGGATGTGGCACCCTGACCTATTTCCGTTTTTGGCATGCCTCGCACACCGGAATGATCTTGGTGTTGAGATTAGGCAGTCCACTCACAGCTTCTTCCTTGACCAACCTGTCCATCATCTTGTAGTTGATATGTCCAAGCTTTTGATGCCATAGTTCAGCATCACTAAATTGGGACAACTTACAAAAAGAATCACTATGAATTTGGTAGCAATTATCTGAAGTCCTTTTCCCGGTGAGAATACACGATCCATTCTCCTTATAGACTTCACATTTTTCGCGGTTAAATTTAACGCTGAACCCTCCATCGCACAATTGACTAATGCTGATCAAATTTGCAGTAAGTCCTTCTACTAGCAGCACATTTTCCAGTGTTACAATTCCAGGAACATGGAGAGTCCCTTGGCCAATAACTTGGCCATTTGCGCCTCCTCCATACTTCACTTTTCCACCTTTAAATCTGACAATGTTGGAAAGCAATTCTTCTGAGCCTGTCATATGCTTCGAGCATCCACTATCAAAATACCAGGCTCCAGGAACAAGAGTCTTCAGGGAGGTATGGATCATATTGCACTTGACGCTATTTTTCTTGACCCACACTTGTTTGTATCTGATGTTGGTATTGATGTTGGTAGTGCGGTTACCAACATTGGACTTGACAGACATATTTGTTCTCTGAAAATGTCTTCTCTCTCCAATGATCTTCCAGCAAAAGGGCCGAATGTGCCCTGGTTCTCCACAATGATGACACACGAAATGTCTCCTCCTTCTCTTGTGGCGTTTGGAAGATTTTCGTTCTTGACTCGACACTTGCATGGGTTGACTTGGCTTGAAACCTATTCCATGCATAGAGGACTCTGGGAAGCTAACCTGCAAAATTTCATCAAGTTTCGCCTTACCTTTGTTTAGATTTGAAATGGTTCCTCGAACAGTGGTCAGCTCATTCCTAATCTTTTCAAGCTCGGCATCCTTCTTGGTGAGAGATGTTTCCAGCCGGACAATAATTTCGAGCTGATCCTCCTTTTCCTTGGTTAGCTTCTCTACTTCTTTTGCGAGATCTTTTGCTTTGAGTACCTGTTTACTCCAACTGACAAACAATTTCTTGTGGTCAATACTCAGCTGCTCGTATTCCTCATAATAGTCAGTGGTCTCGGCATTCAGGCACACGATGTTATCTGCAAGCAAACCAACATGGATATCATCGTCCGAGAAAACATGGGTGAATAAGACTGGGACTGGATCAATTAACTCGGAATCATTGAAGTCTTCAGTAAAGTCAACAGCGACCATGCTTTTCTTTCTAAGTGTGTTGGGACACTCATTCTTGTAATGTGCCCAACCTTTGCGTTCGTGACATTGTATCTCGTTGAGTGGTTTTGTAGAACTTGACACATTGGAAATTGAATTTGTGGACTGAGATTGTGGAAGAGTACGTCCAGTAAACTTTGGAGTGGATGTCTGTGTCTTGTTCCTTGTATTTGAACTTCTAGAATTGTTCTTCTTCTTCAAGAATTTGTTGAAGCGTTGTGTCACAAGGGCCAATTCATCTTCTTTGAGAGTAGTCGACTTCATCCTTTTAATAATCCCATTAAAGTCGAATTCCTCATCATCTTCACCATCGACTGCAATTGAATCAGAAGAATAAGCAACATTCTTCTCTTTCGAGCTAGAGGTGATGTGGTCCATCTCGTATTGCTTGAGGTTTCCAACTAAGGTGTTGAAATCGATGTTATCAACATCCTTGGATTCTTCTATTGCCACCACCTTCATGCTATAATTCTTCGTAATGGATCTTAGCAATTCTCCTACAATACGGGAATTAGTTATGGGCTCACCCAGCTCTCTGTACTCCTCTGTTATTTCCGACAATCTCACAGTAGTCCATGATCGATTCTTTCTCATTCATTCTCATAGCCTCAAATGTGGACAAGAGCATTCTTAGTCTGGATTTCTTCACGCTTGCTGTTCCTTCACACACTCTTTGGAGTGCGTCCCATGCATCCTTTGCAGACTCGCAATTCTTGATGATTCGATAGTAGCTTGCATCTACATAGCCACACAAGGCGTTGATGCATTTAGAGTTCCAATTTGCAGCAGCTGCTTCGTCAGCAGTCCAATCTTCCTCTTTCTTGGGAATGGGATCGCCCTCGCCATCCGTGACACGTGGATTTTCCCACCCAACAAAGACGGTCTTCCAAACACGTTCATCTATGCTCTTCAAGTGCCACCTCATTTTCTGTTTCCAGAGAGAGTAATTCTCACCGTTAAGGACTAAAGGCCTCGGGTTTCCTTGAGCATCCATAGCACCTAAAAAATAAGGATAAATACTTAAAAGGTTGAGTAACCCGCTCTGATACCAATTGTAAAATTAGAAGGTCTATGGATATAAGAATAATTCTCAAATTCACAATGTTGTTAATCAATGTTACCAACATCAGTTAACAACATCGACCAGAGTAAATTAAGTTTATGCAGCGGAAATTAAAATATGAGAACACGATTAAACAAATTCAGTTCACAAGTAAATACTTGTGAACTTGGGTGTACAAACCCAAAAACTATATTACTTTCTCTTTAAGTTCAATATAAAATATAAAGTAATATATGAAAACTAAATATCAAGAAACTTGATACTAAATACTTGTTGCCGGAATGGCAAGATCTCCTCAACTTCAAAGATCTTGTTTATCACGATCGTTGGCTCCAAGTAATTTTCTTCTTCGTGTTCTTCTTCTTTGCGTCTAACGTCGTCTTGAGTTGCGCGTCCTTCACAAGAAATCTGTGCGTCAAAGTTATCCCCAGTATTAGGAGTTCTTGTGTCTTAAATAGACAACCTAGAATCCTAAACTTGGTAAAATCCTAAAAACAAATCCTAAACACAATCTAGGAATAATTAAAAGTCTTGTACATATACTAGGAAACATAATATTGTCCTAAATCTAGTTTCCTAACTTATTTTGGGCCCAAGAAAGACAAATAACAAAATAGAAATTATTGCCAAGAATAAATTTCTCAACAGATAGGATTTAGAGCCTATGTGGAATACAAGCATTGACAACCCCATATTATATGACCAAATGATAAATGAGAAAGGAAGAAAGATGGGTATAAGTTGAAAACGGGAACTAAGGTAGTGGTAGTATGAAGAACTAAAGAATATAAGTTGTACTTGTTTTGTATTTGTACCATAACTCTATCATATAAATTATTGCTGAGTTGAATCAAGTGTCTATGGAAATATATTAGATAAAGATATAACTTTAATACATATATCTAAGTTTAATATGATCATTTAATTTTCAAAACTAAAGAAGAAGGCACACCCAAGTTGTCAATCCACTTACACTGCAAAAAAACAGTATTTTAACGAGGGGAACACTCGGGTACAGAATGCCCTCCAAATTTTGAGGGCATTACCAAAGGTAATTTTTACCGAGGGCATTACCCAAGGGTTTTTACCTTCGGTACTAGTCCCTTCGGTAAATTCTTCAGAAACACGGCGCCAATGTTTGCCGCATAATTACCGAAGTTAATACCAAAGATTTTCCGAGGGTATCATTACCGAAGCAATTTACCCCTCGAAAATACCAAAGGGACATATATACCCTCAAAAATTACGGGAGGGAACAAATTCCCCTCGGAAATTACAGAATGTTCCCTTCAGTAATTTTCCGAGGGGAACTTCTCCCCTCGGTTTGTTTGAAATTTAAGAAAAATTCAAAAAAAATATATAATATAGTAAAAATAAACCATATTCTATCATTTTAAGCATGTGCCCTTGATTAAATGTGTTTATGTACAAGTTATCAAATTTTACATATTTACGTTTATAAATAAATGAATTAATTGTGTGGTAACTTTCTTTTTAGGGTTATTCTTAGGATTTTTCATTTTGCAGATGGAGAGAGATGGTGATTGAAAAATGGAGAGAAAGGTTGAACGAATGAAACATGGAAAATACTATGCTTAACATATAAATAACCCTAGTGCAATTTTAACAATTGTCAAAAGCTAATAATATGTGGGCGGGAAAACTGATCATATACCTTTAATTCGTGTCCCCTATGAGACATTCTTTTTATGTTCACCAGACCAGATGGATCTACAATCCTGTTTCATTTCTCTCTTCCAAAAATCCTTTTCCATCTTCATCGAACCCAAAAGCTCGTTTTTCATCTTCTTTTTATTATTCCCCTCCATCTCCCTACTTTTGTTTCTCTGCATTACCTGTAAGAAGAAGCCATTTATATCTAAAAGGTGGGACAATTTATTGAGGCCTTTTGGAAAAGTGTTCAAGAATTTTCATTTCAGACTGGTGCCGGTAAAGTGCCTTTTATTTATTTTATTTTATTTTTATTTTTGTTGTTATTGAACTATTAAGAAGTATATGCTTACAAGGTTCCAACCCTAAAAAAATTATGGTTTTTGCATGTAGGATAATCAAGGGAGTCTAAAACCCATTCGAAGAAATATGCCTTTTGGATTTTTTTTTATTTTTTTTAAATTAAAAAAAAATAAAATCGTAAAAATAAACCATATCCTATCATTTTAGGCATGTGGGGATGGTTTTAACCCGGTATTGCTATAAAAATATCACCGAGCATGTGCGTATTTACAAGTGTCGTGTAATTCGACCAATAACCAAGATACGATCGATCGACAAACTTGTTAGGTTTGAAACAAAAATCAACGAAGATTCTTGATTTTGTGAATGTGACACAAGGTGTGTTTTGTTGTTGTAGAACCACTAGAATTGGTAATTTATCGGTAAATATGCCTTTTCTATTTTTTTTAGCTTTTTTGATTTTATTTTAATTTAAAAAAGCCAAGGGGATCTTAATACCCTAGGAAAATTACCGAGAGGAACTAATTCCCCTCAGAAATTACCAAAGGGATCTATTTACCTTCGATAATATTTTGAGGGGAAGTAGTTCCCCTCGGTTTTTTGAAATTAAAAATAAAATAAAAAATCGAGAGAAGTAGAAAAGGCATAAAAATAAACCATATCCTATCATTTTAGGCACGTGGGGTGGTTTTGACCCGGTTCTGATAGAAAAATATCACGGAGCATGTGCGTATTTACACGTTTCGTGTAATTTGACCAAATCAAGATACGATCGATCGATCAACTTGTTAGGTTGAAATACAAAGCAACGAAGGGCCGTGATTTTTTGAACGTACCACGAGGTGTGTTCGTGGTTATAGAACCACGAGAATTAGTAATTGACTGGTAAATATGCCTTCTCTATTTATTAAAAAAAAATTTCAATTTTTTTAATTTAAAAAAACCGAAGGGACTAACTTCCCCGAAAATAACCAAAGGGATCTATTTACCTTTGATAATTTCTAAGTGGAATTAGTTCCCCTCGGTTCGTTGAAATAAAAAAAAATAGAAAAGCGTAAAATAAACCATATGTTATTATTGGCGCTTTATTGCGGTTCAGTGGTGAAAATAGACCAAGTAAGCTAGGCTAGCAGAAGGGGACCGTGCTGCTGTCGGCTAAAGCTAGACCTGTGGTGAGCTAAACCTTGCTTTTTCGATAGAATGGGGGACTGCGTGCAGGAGGACGCCGCTACCGCTGAACAAGATGTTGTGGTACTTGATGCCGCTTCGGGACACATGGGGTTGTTTTGAATCAGTTTCGACAGAAGAATATCACAGAGAATGTGCGTATTTACATGTTTCGTGTAATTTGACCAAACCAAGATACGATCGATCGATCAACTTGTTAGGCTGGAAAGGGAAAGCAATGAAGCATCGTGATTTTGTGAAGGTGCCACGAGGTGTGCTTCGTTGTTATAAAACCATGAGAATCGGGTATTGATCGGTAAATACACCTTTTTTCTTTCTTTTTTTCAATTTTTTAGATTTTTTTATTTAAAAGAACCTAGGGGATCGTATTCCCCTCGGTAAAAAATCGAGGGGAACTAAGTCCCCTCGGAAATACCGAAGGGACTTCCGACAATCATATGCCCTCGACTCCAAGCCCTAAATGGTAACGAGCCCCTGCTGCCTCACTCTGTTTGTACTCAGAAAACAAAAACAGAAAGAAAGATTCGGCCATTCCACCCGCCGTCTCCGCCGTCGCCTACCGTCAGGCATCGCTCGCCCGTCGTCCAACCATTCCGCAGCCACCTATTCCACCAGTTTGCCCACTCTCGCCCGCTGTAGCCGCCTGTCGCCAGCTTTCAATCGCCGCCGCCAAGGTTTTTTTATTTTTTTTCTAAAACTATTTATTAAATTTTCATGAATTAATTTGTGTTTGTTTGATTTAATTAGTATTAATTATTTAATTAGGGTTAATTTTAGGGATTTATATGTAACTAGGGTTTGATTTTGGAATAATTATATAGTTAGGGTTTAATTTTGGGATAATTATATAATTAGGGTTTAATTTATGAATAATTATATAATTAGGTTTTAATTTAGAGATATAATTAGTGTTTAATTTAGAGATAATTACATAATTTGGGTTTAATTTAGAAATAATTACATAATTAGGGTTGATTTTAGGGATAATTATATATATAGGGTTTAAATTAGGAATACATATAAAATTAGGGTTTAATATAGGGATAATTGTATAATTAGAGTTATTTTATGAATAATTGTATAGTTAGGGTTAATTTATGAATAATTATATAATTAGGGTTTAATTTAGAAATAATTATACTATTAGGGTTTAATTTAGAAATAATTATATAATTAGGGTTTAATTTAGGGATAAATATATAAGGGATAAATATTCTTTACCACCTGTACTTGTAGCATTTTTATGGTTTGCAACCTAATGTTTTTTTTTGTTGTTGTTATTTAACAACCCAAAGTATGCGAATTTTGCTCTTTGCAACCTTCAGGCTATTTTTCATTCAAAAAATGGTTGAATCGAAGCACGTAAACCTCATGCCTCATTTTAAAACATGAAAACATTTCCATACATAATAATTAGTGATGAGACATGAGGTCTACATGCTTCGATTCAACTATTTTTTGAATGAAAAAGAGCCTGAAGGTTGCAAAAAGCAAAACCCGCATACTTTGGGTTGTTAATAACAACAACAACAAAAATATTAGGTTGCGAACCATAAAAACGCTACAAGTACAGGTGGCAAAAGGTTTTTTCCCAATATATAATTAAGGTTTAATTTAGGGGTAATTGTATAATTAGGGTTTAATTTAGGAATTAGATTCTAATTTAGGAATTATTGTGTAATTAGGATTTAAAGAGTATAAGATGATGAATAATTATATAATTAGTTTTCTTCAGTTCAATTAAGGTTTGATTATGCAATTAGGGCTCGTTAGTGTTCATTAAGGGTTCAATTATGCAATTATATGCGATGGTGGTTTTTAAATGTCTAGGTAATTGGCTGTGTTAATTTAATGTATGTTAAGGTTTGTTGTTATGGTTGAATTATGATTTATTGATGTTGTGATTGGTTGGGAAGACGTCGGTGATGATGTGGTGTACGGCGCCGAACGGGAGGTTGCGTCCCTCCAATAATGGTTTTCAAAATTATTTTTAAAATTGATGGTGGTTTTGAAATGTTATAGATTTTCGGTGATGGTGGATTTGATATACTGTGGTGATCGTTACGTGGATGTTGTGTTTAACATATATAATATTTTGTAGATATTGTTTACATGCTGTGATTTATTGGTTGATGTATACGTCTGTGATGACGTGGTTTACGGCAACGGCCGGGAGGTTTTATCCCCAACAATGGGGTTTAAAATAATTCTGATCCACAATATAACCTTTCTATCTACACAAAACAATATACCTTAGACTAGTTTGAGATTTAGTATCGAATAGAGAATTTGATCCTAAATATTGAATTGTCCACTTACTTGGACAGTTTAAGCGCGTGATTGTAATATGGCTTATCTTATCTATATGTTTTTTGTGTTGATTATAAAAATTTTGGTTCAGTATCTCTCTTTTGTTCTCGGGTACACTTCAATATATGTGTACTTAGAGAACTAAAGAGAGATGCTGCCGAAATTTATAGGCAACAAAAATTTATATACTAAGATGTTGTATTACTGGAAAATCTTGTTTTCTAATGAGATAGGGCCCTTAGCAAAAATTCAATCATTTTCTAGCCATCCTTATGCTGCCCATTTTTCATTAAATCAATATAACAACTGTATAATGATAGGATGAGTTCCGATCATAGTTAGATGTACAAACGAGTCGTTAACAACTTTTTATCCTCAAAACTCGTTGATGGATTCAAGAGATCTTTTGGATTTTCTCAAGCACATTCCGCCCATAAGGACGGAGAGAGACTGAAGTGTCCTTGTAATCATAATAGAAGTAGGAATCATAGGTTCTCGACATCAATGAGATTAAGTACCACTTGGTTAGGCACAAACTCGAGTCGAAGTACTATATATATGGATTTACCACGGAGAAAGTCGGCCTGCAACTTCTGGACGCCATCATGAGTTTCACGATGGATGACCCTCTTACATCGCTTTTTATGAATCATCTAACGCGTATGTGAATATGGTTCAAGATGCAGCTGGTCCCAATTTTGACGTGGTTGCCGATATGGAAGATTTGCCGAACCCTGAGGCTCAGGAATTTTATGACATGTTGAAAGCTGGAAACCAACCATTGTATCCGGGGTGCGAGGGACATACTCAATTGTCATTATATTCCCGTCTCATGAATTTGAAGTAAGAGAATCACATGTCTCAGAAGTGTTATAATTAATTGAGTGAATTAATCGAAGAGATTCTACTGAAAGACAATCTCTTACACGAAAGATTCTACAACAGTAAGAAGTTTCTAAGGGGTATGGCTTACTGGCCGAGAACATAGATTGTTGCAAAATTAATTGTATGATCTACTGAAGAGACAATTCTGAGTTGACAATCTCCAAATTTTGCAATGAACCTCGGTTTCCCTTTTCTCAAGTCAAACCAAAACGATAGAAGGCTCGCGTCGCGTACAGGAAAATATATTATTTTCCACTAACTCCTCGTCTGCAGAGGTTGTATGCATCTAATGCTACAACAAAAGACATGAGGTAGCATGCTGAACACGTGATTAATGATGATGTTATGCACCATCCATCCAACTCAGAAGCTTGGAAACCTTTCAACCAGACTCATCCAGATTTCGCGGCTGAAACTCAAAATGTGAGATTAGGTCTTTACACGATGGTTTTCAACCATTTGGAAGCTTTGGCGCACAATATTCATCATGGCCTATCATAGTTACACCCTACAACTTACCTCCGTGGATGTGCATGAAAGAGCAGTTCGTGTTCCTCAGCATTCCTGTACTAGAGCCAAAGAACTTGAAAGACAAACTAGATGTGTTTCTGCAACCTCTAATCACCAAACTGAATTAGTTATGGATGGTTGGGGATCCCTCATATGATATATCTAAAAACAAAATTCCAATTACGAGCATCCCTTATGTGGACAATTAGCGATTTTCATGCGTATTCTATGTTGTCTGGTTGGAGTATGGCTGATCGAATGCTTGTCCTTACTGTATGGAATGTTCAGATACCTTAAATCTTGAGTGCAGCGGGAATCAATCGTGTTTCGACAATCACCGAAATTCTTTTGAATGCAGTCACTATTTTTAAAAGGATAAACGATGCTTTCGAAAAAAAAGATCTGTTGAGACTCCACGCCGAACGTACGCTCAAGGATAGAAGTTTTGGAAAAGATATAAATATTGGGGCTTCTAAAAGTCACTGAACTAGATGCATCACTCATTAATGCACAAATTTCCAAAACGTTTGGTTGGAGAAACTGAAGCATCTTTTGGGATTTGCCATGTTGGAGGACAAATCTAATTCGCCACAATTTAGATGTTTTGATTGTCATGTATTCAGGCAAAGGTTGATACCAATAGCCTTTCATGAATTGCTTCCTTCAAATGTGTTGAAGGCTCTAACCGAATTAAGCATGTTATTCAAGGATTCACATCAACAATGATTCGCACCAAATATATGAGTCTTCTAGAACTTGACATTCTGTTAATATTGTGTCAACTAGAACTGATCTTCCCTTTAAGTTTTTTTTGACTCAATGTAGCATCTGTCCATTCATTTTCTGTATGAAGCAAGAATTGCAAGCCCAGTGCAGCATATACGGATGTACCCGCTCGAGAGGTATCTTCACAAACTAAAGAAAAGTGTGAAAAATAAGGTGAGTGTTGAAGGGTCGATAGAAAACACATATCTGGTTAAAGAAGCATCTGCTTTTAGTTCGTACTAGTTTGAAGATCACGTTTTATCTAAAAGAACAAATTTGCCTAGAAATGATGACGGCCAGGATGGTGTAAATGACGCTGATGAAATTCCCTCGGCCTTTAAGAAATATTGAGAGATGTTTGGTACAAAGGGAAAAAGATTGCTAACCGAACCAAATACAACGCCACAAGGATATACGTGTTTCTAAATTGCGAAGAGGTTTAAAATATGTTAGGTACGAATACTCTTTTCAATTTCTACTGTAAATGTATACACATGTACTAATACTTTTTTACTCAATTTTCTAATGAATGATTTAGTATTTTCAGAAGGGATAATTTTTTTTGCCCCCCCAATGTATGCAGTTTTTTTCACTTTGCCCCTAAAGTATTTTTTGTTCCACTTTGCCCCCTGATGTACAATAATTTCGAATTTGCCCCCCAAACTTTATTTCCGGTGGAATATTCCTTCTATATTCCATCGACGGGCAGCTGGAATGCAATGTTAAAGAATCTTATAGTTTGTGGGGTAAAGTGTAAAAAACGTATAGTTTGGGGGGCAAATTAAAATAATATAAATATTTATTTTTTAAAGTTTTATATTTAAAAAAGATATATAATTTTTATCTTATACTCACACACACACAAAGTTGTCAATACAATTCCAATTTAAAAAAGAAAAACATAAATTTCCAATTAATATTTATAATTTTCTAAATATAAATATTGTCAATACATCTTTTATATTATTAAATATGAAACACATGACTAAGTATGTAAATTATTAGGAAAAGTAACATAATAATATATTATAATGTATTATGATTGAACAAAATAAAATAAAGGTGTATTTCGTATATGCATTATAATATTATGATACGAAAAATAAAATTATCTTTCGATATTATTATTTGTATAAAAAGTATAATTAATTACTATATTAATCATGAGTACATTATTATATAAGATTATAATTATCGAATGATTAATATAATTAAAAGCTTGATATTATAAGATTTTAATTATATTAATCATTCGATAATTATAATCTTATATAATAATTAATGTACTCATGATTAATATAGTATATAATCACACTTTTTATACAAATAATTATATTGAATGATAATTTTATTTTTCGTATCATAATAATTTATATAATACTTATTCATGTGTTTAATAATTAATAATATAAAAGATGTATTGAAAATATTTATATTAAGAAAATTATAAATATTAATTGGAAATTTATGAGTTTCTTTTTGTTTTTTTTAATTTGGAATTGTATTAACGAATTTGTGTGTGTGAGTATAAGATAAAAATTATATATCTTTTTCAAATATAAAATTTTAAAACAAAATTTTAATATTTATTATTTTAATTTGCCCCCCAAACTATAAGATTTTTTGCACTTTACCCCCCAAACTATAAGATTCTTTCACTTTGCCCCCCAGCTGCCCGATGGAATCTAGAAGGAATATTCTGCCGGAAATAAAGTTTGGGGGGCAACGTCAAAAATTATTGTACATCAGGGTGCAAAGTGGAACAAAAAATAATTCGGGGGGTAAAGTGAAAAATAATGCATACATTGGGGCAAAAAAAATTATCCCTTTACAGGAAGATCATTCAAAGTCTCCAACCAAATATTATAGATAATGGGTTCAATGAAAAATTAGAAAATTAATTTGCCAATTGGTTCAAACATTACGTAAGACGTTCGATACCGAGATGCATATAATTTAATTACTTTATGTATTTATCTAGTATATTTCCTAAATTAAAAATGATTCTTCAACGTCATAGGCTAGAGATCATTTTCAAAATGTGATCGACGTGAACATTAGGAGCCTAGTAGAGGGTCCATCATGATGTGTGAAAACGTACACAGGATGTAAGATAAATGTTTATAGATTTCACGCAATCGAGGACGTATCTAATAAATCAACATTGAGCAGTGGATTATGCATTAAAGGTTCAAACTATGGGGGAACCGAGTATGATTATTAAGGTCGTCTCATAGAAATTGTGCAGCTCGAATACACCGGCCGAATGTAGAATAATACACTGTTGTTCAAGTGCGACTAGTTTGATCCAACTACTATAGGCACAAAACTTCATCCACATTATAATCTTGTTGATATCAATCATAAGCGTAGGTTCAATTAATATGAACCTTTTATACTTGCTGCCTAAGCTATAACAGTATACTATTGTGCATATCCAAGTTTAAAAAAAGATAAGTTGGACTGGTGGGCAACTTGTAAAATCAAGGCGAGATCAAATGTCAAGTTTATTGAGCCTCTACAAGAGCATTCATTTCAAGATGAAGTTGTAGAAACACGCAATCCAATTGAACTGGACGATGTCGATTTGCAGTTGCACGACTGATCCAAACTTTTGTGCACCCCTTTTAAGATATTTAATTTAAAAACACGTAAGTTTGCTCGCAAGAGTACGAGGAACTTGTAGGGTGGTGAGTTTGACTCAAGTCGATTCTTTCGAGGACAATTATTCGGTCTTTTGGATGTTTTTCTCAATTCACGAACTATCATAAAATACATTGTACATTGGTTTTTTTTTTTTTGAAGATTTTTAATTGATCATTATAAACTAAAGCTGTATTAAAACTATGACCAATTAAACTAATTATTCTAAACTAGATTAACAACTACGAGCAATAATTAAACTACCTATAAAACGCAACGAGGGTTTAAACCTAATAAACGAATCTAAGCACATGAATATAAGAAACTACCATGAAGCAATTGTATCATAAGAATCTAAAAACAGGAATATAAAGCATGAACTAATTCGCATAAATAAACTAGATTAATCCAATATCCAATATCCAAACATGAAATAATTAAACTAATGAAACTAGTTCTAGAATTAACTAGGAATTTAACTATGAAATTAACTACGAAATTAACTAAGAGTTTAGAAAGTTTATTGTAACTACTAAAAGCGGTAAAAATCTCCAGCTATTCTGGAGTTTAGTCGAAAATCTCGAATTGAAGTGAATCTTGAATTGTACGGACTTGGATCTTCAATCTCGATCTCCAACTTCGTAACAGAGTGTGAAAATGCATTGTTTCTACGCTAGATAACCCTAGTAATCGTTTCTTTTCTTTGGTAGTGGTCTCTCTCCAAAAAACCGAAATATGAAGGGTATTTATAGATATAGCATGTCTTGGCGCACAAGAAACCCTAAAAATGCATTTCTGGGCAGCTACGTCGATGTCGCGTCGACCGACACATGCTGAAGCTTGGCATCGACGCTACCTGTGTGATCGTGTCAACCTGGCGGGGCGTCGACTGACGGGGTCATGGGTCGACGCAACAACAAGTTGCATCGGCTTGGCGTCGACAGACGCACTCTTGGATCGACGCTTCAGAGAGTTGCGTCGGTTTGGCATCGGCAGAGTGTCTACCGTCGCATGTAGGATCCGTGTCGACGCTCACGTCAACCGACGCGGCTGAGAGTACATCTCATTTTCCTCGATCTTTCTGCTACTCGTTCACCAGAAAGCTCGTTCTCCTTCTTTGAACATTGAACCTCATCTATTTACGCGCTGAACTCTTCTGGTTACTTAGATGTAAGGTGAAAAACAAAAAATAATCACCTATTCTCATCAATTATGATCAAAATATGGTAAAATAAGATGGAAATATAAAAATACGGAATTAATCTTAACTTACCCAACTTATACCAAAAACAAATAGAAAAAAGAACTAAAAAGCTAATAAAAATAAGGACAAATCTACGCTAATCAACTACCCCACGCTTAATTGGTTTGTTCGTCCTCGAACAAAGGATAGTTTCAAAGTATAACTAGAATGAAAATAAAGTCATGCAAAGAGTCGTGCAATTTCTACATACATAATTTTTAAAATATAGGTACAAATCACGCAACGTCAAACACTTAGCCTTTATTACATCGTCGCTTCAAAATCAAAATCATGCATTCTCTCAAAAGGAAAATAAATATGTGCGTATACATTCAAAAGCACTCAAGCATTGCTGCATGGGACGTGTATACACTCAAATCATTCAAATACATGCACAATAAAAAAGAAAGGAAAATCAATCTCTTTTCAATCGCAAATCAAGTGTGTTGTCAAAACTAAGAATCGAAAAAAGTCTTTTCGGGTTGTAGTGTAAGGCTCTTTGGACGGGTGTGGAATATATAAGTCGTGTGGCTAACTCATGATCTAACATGATCAATACTCTACCAACCTATTCTAACCAAGAAGCAATGTGCTTCACCTCATTCAAAAGAACTCACTAAACACTCATAACGAAGCATTTAACATAGGCTATTCCTCAACTCAAAACTCGTAAACCGACTGTAAGTTCAAACCACTTAATCAATTGAAGCTCATAATGTGCTTCTTATTACAACTCAACTCTTTACCTTTTAAACATTAGGCTTCATAAACAATAATAAACAAGCCTTTATTAGCGCGTAGGCAATGACTAACACAATCCAACTTAGACTCACCATCCTTCCTTTTCTTCTTTTTTTATTTTCCCCTTTATTATTTTTTATGGGGTCTTTTTTTTATTATATTTTTTTTCGGATGGTGGTCCTAAATTACAAAGATTCATAAACATCATAAATTCCTAATAAAATCTTCAAAGCACTAATAACCAATAAAAATGACGAACTCCTACCCCACGCTTTTAATGGGTTGTAGGGGTCGACTCAATAAACAATCATGGCTATATGCATGGATAATTTGGCTATGATTGGCTCATTCGGAATTTATAGTGGTTAAAAATATATGGATATGGCCGGAATAGGGCTTTTTCTGTGCCTTAACGTCATTTTCAAAGTCAACTACATACAACGGTTTCAAAGAGATATCAAATCAAAACACATTCAAGTACATGCAATGATGATAAACACTCAGGCTACTCACTAGCTTTTGCATTAAAAAGTTTTAATTGACGCTGCTTTTTAGTGTTTGTGAAATCAATTGCGTCCAAGTACCATTTTATAATATATAAATAATAATAAAAACTTTGAAGTTTTATGCACTTATACACGCTCAAAAGACAAGAACATCAAATCATACGTAGTCAACTTTGACAGGCAAGCCATACAAACATAATTAAGCGCAGAAATAGCAATTAATTACGTTTAAAAATTTAATTATTACAGGCTAAATATTAAAAATTACACAATTAAGCAATAATAATCACACTCGACCACTCCCCTCTCTAAAAATCCCGGCAATCTCCTGATTTCCACAAATACATCAAAAATTAAAAAAAGAAGAAGGTAAGGAGAACATCCCTGAAAATAGAAGGTCGAGCCGCTACTCGTTGATTTGTGCAATTGGCCGGTGCTCCATCGTATGTGATGTGAGATGTCCTAGAGAAAACGAAACAAACAAAAACAAAGTCAATAAAAATATTTTTGGATTTATTTATTTTATTTTATTTTTTTATTTTTATTTAATTAAAAACATGAAAATAAAGATACAACGATGTCAAAACTTGCGGGATTCATCATCCACGGGAGCATCATCGACATACATGCCTGGTTGGGTAAACGATGCCTGAAAACGCTCCTCGAGCCTCGAGATACGAGCTCACATCTTCCTCAAGCCTCGACGGTTTTTCTCGTGGTTCGTGTCTATCTTGTCGTCAATGATTTGGAGCTTGTCAAACATCTTCAATTGAAATGCTTGGTTGTCTTCGAAAAATTTGCCCAAATCGGGAATCGGGCCCGAATTGGTACGTGGGGACGGCTCCATTGTCGTGTCGCCATACTCATCGTTCAGTCGAGACGAAGAGCCTCCTTGAGTCGTAGACCTCACTCGAGGTGCAGGGGCACGTGTCAAAGAAAGTGAAGTCGTCCCGAGTGGATGCAAGCCGTTTCTGATCGGATCAAACCCGAAGTGACGTGCGAGGCCGGTAATGTACGGTGCGAAGGAGAGAAGTGGATTTTTACTACCCGACGTACCCTTAGTAACATTGTAGAGTCCGCTCAAAATCAACGGGTATAGCCGGACTTGACGACCGTCAACGAGACACTGTAGAACGTAGAGCTCGGACTTGGTCGCATAAGTAGCCTCGTTCTAGCATAAAATAATGTGGGCGAGAATCTTGTAGGCGACATAGAGGGCTTCGTCTTGAATCTTTGAGCAAGGAAATCGCTTGCAATCGCCAGTGTTTCACTACAAAAAAACCCGGCGATACTGACGGATATGCTGACGGGTAAAAAGCCGTCAGCATTGCTGGTGGACTTACTGGCGGAAATAAATGCTGGCGGCTATGCTGACGGCCTTGGCCGTCAGCAAAAGAAGCCGCCATTAAACCGTTAGCAAATGAGAGGGAGTTTATCCCGCTTCATTATACCGACGGCCATGACCGTCAGTATATCATTTTGGTGTCGCTGACGGCCATGGCCATCAGGATCCTGACGGTCATGACCGTCAGGATATAATTGTTAATTAAAAAAAAAATAATAATATATAAGCTGACAGTCATGGCCGTCAGGATCCTGACGGTCTTCCCGTCAGCATATAATTTTTTAATATATATGTACGCTGACGGCGTAGCCGTCAGCGTTCCTGACAGCCTGTGGCCGTCACGATTTTAACCTAAAATTCGGCCCCAGGCCCTTCCCCCCGCCTCACTTTCTCTCCTTCTCTTCTTTCCTTCTTTCTCTCTCTGCCGAAAAATGCCGCAGCTCCACTCGCTCCGAAGACCAGCCCTCCGTTGCCGTGCTGCGCTACTCCGCTCTGAAGCCGCGACCGCTTCCCTCCACTGCGCCAGCTCTCATTATATATTGAACACATAACAAAATTGATTAAAATGTCGTCGCCGCGCCGCGCCTGACTGATCCGCTCCGAACCGGCCGCCTCCCTCCACCGTGCCATCTCTCCATCATCGCGCCGCGCCTGGCTGCTCCGCTCCGAACCGGCTACCTTCCTCCACCGTGCCGCATCCAAGCCGATCCCAGCACAAGCTCCACCACCACCGCCTGCCTCCACCGTCGTCCACCGCCGCTGTCGCCCTGCCAATGTAAGTTTCCTTTTTTTTTAAAAAAAAAATTGTATATATATTGTTCATGCATGGGAGGCCGTGGTGATCGGTCGGGTTTAATTTTGTTTATATATATTATTGTCATTGGTGTTTTTGGTTGTATACCATCAGATGTTGATGTGGGTTACGGCACCGACCGGGAGGTGTTGTCCCTCCAATAGAGGGTTTTCAAAGTTTTTTCTAAAAACGTGATAGGGTGTCACGTGGTTTTATTTATGTTTTCAAAATATTTTTCAAAAATGTGACGGTGGTAATTGCCTATTTGGAACCTTGGCGAAGTGACGCGATTCATATAGATCACTTGTTTGAGAATTAATATCAAATAGAAAAATATTTAACTAAGTTTTGAATTATTTCAATATTCCTTAGACCCGTTTGAGATTTAGTATCAAATATAGAGTTTGATACTAAATTTCAATTGTCCCATTTTTGGACAGTTTGAGAATGTGACTTGTAGTATGGTTATCTTATGTGTATGTTTTTTTTTTAGTTTTGAAATTTTGGTTTCTGCATCTCTCTAATTGTTCTCGGGTGCACGGAAATATACGTGCACTACGAGAACTGAGGGAAGATGCTGCCAAAATTTTGAATCTAAGAGAAATGCATATTTTAAAATAATACATACTACTAAACGTCACCTTCTTGAATGGGATAGAAGCCTTACCAATTACAATTCGAATTACTCATTCTTCTCGTAATGCTGCCGA
>BMAC01000006.1:676034-691168 GCA_014905375.1 Phtheirospermum japonicum | reverse complement strand
TCGGCAGCATTACGAGAAGAATGAGTAATTCGAATTGTAATTGGTAAGGCTTCTATCCCATTCAAGAAGGTGACGTTTAGTAGTATGTATTATTTTAAAATATGCATTTCTCTTAGATTCAAAATTTTGGCAGCATCTTCCCTCAGTTCTCGTAGTGCACGTATATTTCCGTGCACCCGAGAACAATTAGAGAGATGCAGAAACCAAAATTTCAAAACTAAAAAAAAAACATACACATAAGATAACCATACTACAAGTCACATTCTCAAACTGTCCAAAAATAGGACAATTGAAATTTAGTATCAAACTCTATATTTGATACTAAATCTCAAACGGGTCTAAGGAATATTGAAATAATTCAAAACTTAGTTAAATATTTTTCTATTTGATATTAATTCTCAAAACAAGTGATCTATATGAATCGCGTCACTTCGCCAAGGTTCCAAATAGGCAATTACCACCGTCACATTTTTGAAAAATATTTTGAAAACATAAATAAAACCACGTGACACCCTATCACGTTTTTAGAAAAAACTTTGAAAACCCTCTATTGGAGGGACAACACCTCCCGGTCGGTGCCGTAACCCACATCAACATCTGATGGTATACAACCAAAAACACCAATGACAATAATATATATAAACAAAATTAAACCCGACCGATCACCACGGCCTCCCATGCATGAACAATATATATACAATTTTTTTTTAAAAAAAAAGGAAACTTACATTGGCAGGGCGACAGCGGCGGTGGACGACGGTGGAGGCAGGCGGTGGTGGTGGAGCTTGTGCTGGGATCGGCTTGGATGCGGCACGGTGGAGGAAGGTAGCCGGTTCGGAGCGGAGCAGCCAGGCGCGGCGCGATGATGGAGAGATGGCACGGTGGAGGGAGGCGGCCGGTTCGGAGCGGATCAGTCAGGCGCGGCGCGGCGACGTTAATTATTTGACATATATTGAAATAAACTTATTAATTTTTAGGTTACGAAGTCCGTCGAAGGACTTGCCGACCTATTTCAGGACTATACACGAGGCTCGTATCCACCCAGCAGGGTGGCAATACGAGCACATCCCGGACAGCTATCGTCAGACGTGGTGGCCTCGTTTTAGGGTAAAGTATTGTTTTTATTTATGTTAAGTAAATTACTTAATTATTTTGTCTAATTGTATTTCTTTTGTAGGGATTGGTGTGGTCGGACACTCGTATGTATGACGAGAATGCCATCAGGATGGCATTCTATATATCGATGCGGGAGTCTTATAAGAGTCGTATATACGAGTGGAGGAAGGCGTATCGAATGAATGGGACGATACCTGCTATTGTAGGGGAGATGAATTGGAACAAGTGGCTATTGGAGTTTCAGCGGCCTGAGGAGGTGGAGAAATCTGAGAAGGCCAGGCGGAACAGGATGAGCGAGCCCGATGGCCCTTCGACTGGTATAGCTAAGCATCAGGGCGGGTTCATGCCGGCTAATCGACAGGCGGCCGAGATTGTAAGTCAATGATGATATTTTAAGTAATTAATTATATTATTGAACATGTACAATTTTATGTTTTAATTAATTCATTATATTAAATACAGGCTGCACAGACGGGTACGCAGCCCAGTAACTACGAGCTTCTACTGAGGTATCATCGAAATCCCGACGACACATTTACGGATCCCAAAGCCCAGCGGATAGCTGTAAGTTTTATATGTTATATATACATATATGATTTATTATAAAATCTGATAAAAGTTGTTTAGTATTAATAAGTGAATATTATGATATCATGAGGACTATGAGAGGGCTTTGGAGGAGAGGCGTGCTGCGTCGTCTGATGATAACAGCCCTCAGGTAGACCCGAACAAGGTCTACCTACAGGTTGTCGGGAATAGGAAGAGTCGACACTATGGCCTTGGATGCTTTGGGAAGACTCAGAAGGGCTGCAGTACTTCTTCCACCTCCACCGCCGATGTTCGTCAGCTCCAGACGCAAGTGCAGTCCCAGCAGGAGCAGCTTGAGCAGCTTCAGCGGATCCGCGAGGAGCAGGCGCTAGAGATTCAGCGGATTCGTGAGGAGCAGTAGCGTACCCAGTTGTCGCTCTGTCAGCAGATTGAAGAAGCTGTTGCTCGGGTCATGGCTCGTCAGCCTCCCCCTGATCCGGATGGCGGTCATATTTAGATGTGGATGGATAGTTCAGGATTTTTTTATACATTCGATTGATGAATTGATTTTTAATTTTTGAATGATTTGTTTTGATTTTTTTATTAGTGTATAATTTATTTTGGATTATCTAAAATTTTATTTGTTTATTATTTTTAATTTAAAAATTAATTAATATATCACAATTATAGCAAATTGTTTCCAGAAAACTAGTCTAATGTCGAATGCAAAAAATTGCCACGAATGCTGACGGAGGACCCGCCAGGACATCCTGGCGGGTTATGACGCCAGTAATTCTGACGGCTTCTCCGTCAGGAATACTAGCGGGAACAACCGCCAGTAATGCTGACAGCCTATCCGCCAGGATTTCCTGGAGGGTTGTTCAGCCAGGAATACTGACGGCCCACCCGCCAGTAAAGCATCAGATATTCCTGGCGGGAACACCTGACAGCAATACTGGCAATTTCTTGCTGGCGGGAAAAGCCGTCAAGGAATCCGTCAGCATTCCTGGCGGGTATATTTACCCGTCAGGATACAAGAATCCTGACCGCGAAAATACTAGCGGCCATTATCCGTTAGGAGGCTGTTAGTATTTTCATATACTGACCGAATCCTGACGGATATGGCCGTCAAAATCGCTGGATTTTTTTGTAGTGTTTCCCTCGGTGATCATCCCCCAAAAAGAGGCTAAATCGAAGTCTTGAATGCCTACCGGGTGGTCCCCTTTGGTCAGGAAACCAAAAATGTTGCCAAAAATTCCTTCATCCACAAAAACGTCGTTACCACTTAGCCTATATGTGAACGTCTTGTCATTCCGGATTGCCAAAGTAGCGAAAAACTCGAGCATAAGCTCGCTAAATCGGGGTAGGTGCATGCGGGCGAAATACCCACAACCGAGGCCATCGACATAACGAGAGAGGTCGGTGTGGTGCTCCGAACCATTTGAGGCTTGCTCCTCAATTCCGTCAACATTAATCATCCGATGGGTCGCGAACCTCCATTGTCGAATATTCTTAAAAATGTCCCCTTCCTTTTTGTCATAAATTGGGAACGACGTTCAGTATTTCCCCGAAATATCCTTACGTTTTCCCGCTCGAGACATTTTCAATCAAATAGAAGTAGAACGGGAATGAAAAATCTTGAAAATAAAACTTTTTGGTTCTTTGGGGAATTTCGTTGAACACTTGGCGTGCGTGTTCAACCAACTAAGAACTTGAGTAATTCTTGCACCAAAAGCTTCCCAATACAAACAATCAACAAATATAATAGTCCCAAGAGAGTTTTAAGTGAAGTACCTCGTCGATTACCCTTGAAAACGATCAATTCGCCCGAGAGCTGCTCCAAACCCACCTACCCCATTTTGGAAGTTTTGCTTGAATAGAATTGTGGAGGTTGGAATTCTGGGAGTTCTTGGTTAATTGGGTCCTGTGATTGCAAGAAAATAGAGAAAGAAGGAATTCAAAAACAAGAAATAAAGGATTTTTGAAGAAGAAGGAGGAATTGTAAGTTGAAAGAGGGAGAAAAGAAGGGTTTGGGCGATTTTAAAGCAGTTTTCTGGGCTATTCCCGCGGGTCAACCGAATATGGGTCGGGTTGGTGGGTCAAAATCCGATTTTAAACGCTTTTGGGCCGGGTACGGGGTTCGCGTCGACGCTGTGTCGATCGACGCGAACCCAATCGATGCTACAGAGACCAATTCCTCGGCAGTTGCATCGACGCCGCGTCGACCGACGCGAGCAGTCTCGACGTCGATGCGGGCAGAAATTCTGGGTGGATTTTTCTTCGCTTAGTTTATCAGTTCCCCTCGTTCGAGTTCTTCCATCTGTTCTAAAAAGATAAAAACTAAAATAAAACATTAAATAAACTGAAAATAAAATACAAAAGGATACAAAAGCTTGGGTTACCTCCCGAGAAGCTCAAATTTTAACGTCGCTTTCTGGACGCTATATTTTTTGTTTAATTCCAACCGTGCGGTGGATCTCCAAACCCCACCAGCTTGCGATCTCAATTCTTCTTTCCTCCGTCATGATAAGGTTTCAGTCTATGTTTGTGAACTTGAAAAGATGATTTTCCGACCTCATCATAAAACGTGGCTATTCCATATCGTCCATCTCTTTTATCAAGAATGGCCCACTCCAAGCAACCTCGAAATCAACCGAGTCAAACTTACGTTCATGATTAAATAGCACTAATTGCCCAACGTCATACTGTAGTTTTTAACTTCCTTGGTGCGAACCTCCTTCGATTTCTTCCTATTTGGCATCTAAGTGCTGTTGAACGCCTCGCCCTTGTTCCGTGTATAGTCAAAAATTTTGTTGGGGTCGAGGGAATCGTACATCGAATGATTTGTTGGTGGATTCAACTCCACCTTTTCCTCAAATTTAGGTGCTTTTCTCTCCATATAAAATTCATCTCAAAACTCTTCAATAATATCATTTATGTCAATCCCTAGTAACTCGATCAAATCTTCTCCACTCAAATGCTTCTCGTCTTCAAACTCATCGTACTCCTCACCGAAGTCAACTTCTAGAATATCCCCCTCCTTTCTTGGAAATCTAGCGTTGTCCTCATCGCCCAATTCATCCACAACCATGACTCCCTTTAGCTCGTGAATGCATGATGCAATGGGGTCAACGAACGAACAATCATCTAGCATGGCGGGGGTAGGAGTATTTTGAATATCTTTTAGAGAAAATGTCACTTTTTTGCCAAAAACGGTCATCGTCACCCTCCCCTTGTGAACATCAATCAGAGTATGGAAGGTAGACATAAACGGGCGCCCCAGTAAAATGGTATGCTCCGTGATCTCCAAGTTGTACTAAAACATCCTCAACTATCCCCAAAGGTAGTCGAATTGAGCGATCAGCCAACTGTAGTCGCATGGTCGTTGGTTTCAGTAGTCCAAGATCAAATTCTTGATATAGCGAATAAGGGATTAGATTAACTCCTGCTCTAAGATCTAACATTCCTATTTCTTTTTGTCTATTAGCCAATGAAATAGTGATGCAGAAAACTACCAGGACCACGTTCTTTAGGTGGTAATGGCTTCTTAAAAACCGCGCTAACTTCCTTTGGCAGTGTTAATTGGTTTGACGCCAAGCGTCTCTCCCTTGAAGCAAGTTCTTTGAAAAAATTCACATAGACAGGCATTGTTTTGATTACCTCCAAAAGTGGCAACTTGATATTGATGTTCTTCAATAAGTAATATAGTTCCATGAACCTTTTGTTCTCTTTCGTTGGACGCAAATGGCTTGGAAAAGGAATAACATCCTTGATCGGCGTCGTTAATTATTTTGGATGTGATGGTTTAGGAACATCGTCTTTGCCAGGGGAGTTATTTGGAATCGTCCCATGAATGGATCTGGGAACATATCGATTAGAGGATTTATGCACCTGATCTACTTGTTTAGAATCATTGCCCTTGTTAGGAGTTGGTGTTTTATTCTCGACCTCGACCTCATCATCTCGGTCAACTACTCCATTATCAATCTTCGTTCCACTGCGAAGGACATGAACTGCTGACACCTGTTCTGCTTGACTTGGAAGTCTCCCTTTCTCATCTGAGAGCTTGGCTAGGTGAGTCGATAATTGACCTATTGCTGTTTCATGTTTCCTCTACCCAGCCGTATTCTCAAGAATAGCCTTTTTCATGTCAGTGATTTCGTTTCAAACGTTCGCGAGTCCATCTTGGTTTTTAATAGTTTCGGCCACTTGATTCTGCTGCCAAACCAAAAGCTGGTCGGTCGATTGAACTGTTGTAGGCACCTGCCCTTGCGTATGGAAATTATTTTGTGGTGGTGACAATGGTGCTTGTGCATGTGGTGGTGGGTATTGCGGATCGGGTGGCATGTAATTCGGACTTCCTCGTCCCCACTTAAAAAGAGGATTATCACGTTGCGTGGTAAACTTCCTGGGCCCTTGATTTGAATAATTCTTGATTGCGTTAACGTCTTCATGTTGTTCAACATTATTTGGGCACATGTCTACTAAGTGTTTGGGGGACCTGCATTGGTGAAACGTCACAGCAATCTTCCTTGAAGAGGCCTTGTTTGCCCGCTCGGCCTTCCAGGCTGCCATTTTCTCATCAAATATCTCCTCGCATTTTGCCTTGACTAATTTGCCTTCATCTAAATCATGATCGGGGATGGATATCTCATTAACTTTTAATTTACGAGGCCGAGAGTTGGTTTGTCTAGATTTCTCACTTTGCTTCTCCAACACTCGTCTTGCCTCGGGGGCTGTTAAATCTCCAAAATCTCCTCCTGCAGCTATCTCTACTTATCTTTTCCCAAGGTCCAACAATCCATCGAAGAAAAACTGGTTAGTCATCTCCGGAGAGTAGTTGTGGTGGGGGCAAGCTTGCAAAAGCGTCTTGTAACGCTCTCACATTTCATGAAATAGCTCTCCATCCAACTGTTCAAAGATAGCAATTTGCCTCTGAAGATGCCCCATATTTGCCATGTTGGGTTGGTGATTGACTACGTTGCGCTATTGGTTGACTCATTCGTTTCTCCCCGCGTCTTGTCTCAAATTCTCTACGTTTTGCTAATAATAAGCCCAATAAGCTCGGGGCTGTGGTTGTCCTTGAATAACGATTGGTTCACTACAATACCAATTTCGCATTGGGCATGGAGGTGATCTTGGCGGGGAATCACCATTTTGAACCAATTGTGCTCCTAACATCGTGTCGGGAACTCGGTCACAAACAAAATTAGTCGCTGTTGAAGAATCGTTCTCGGGAATAAGAAAGGGCCTTGGTCTCGGTGGGTTTAAATGATGGATGTTGTCAATCAATGGTGCAAGATCGCGTTGAAGTGATCGTCTACCTTGCATAAACTTAACAACAAATCAACGTACCAAGTGGCAAAAACCCAAACCAAGTGCGAAAAGTAAAAAGAAAATAATAACTCAAAAAGTAAATAAAATGAAAAACAACTTTAATTCCTACTCGTTGTCCCCGACAACGTCGCCAAATTTTTGATCCAAAATTTTGTGCACCCCTTTTAAGATATTTAATTTAAAAACACGTAAGTTTGCTCGCAAGAGTACGAGGAACTTGTAGGGTGGTGAGTTTGACTCAAGTCGATTCTCTTGAGGACAACTGTTCGGTCTTTTGGATGTTTTTCTCAATTCACGAACTATCGTAAAATACATGTACATTAGAGTTTTTTGAAGATTCTCTGAATTGATCATTATAAACTAAAGCAGTATTAAAACTAAGACCAATTAAACTAATTATTCTAAACTAGATTATCAACTACGAGCAATAACTAAATTATCAATAAAACGCAACGAAGGTTTAAACCTAATTAACGAATCTAAGAGCATGAATATAAGAAACTACCATGAAGCAATTGTATCATAAGAATCTAAAACGGGAATATAAAGCATGAACTAATTCACATAAATAAACTAGATTAATCCAATACCCAATATCCAATATCCAAACATGAAATAATTAAACTAATTAAACTAGTTCTAGAATTAACTAAGAATTTAACTACAAAATTAACTAGAAAATTAACTACGAAATTAACTAAGAGTTTAGAAAACTTATTGTAACTACTGAAAGCGGTAAAAATCTCCAGCTATTCCGGAGTTGAGGTGAAAATCTCGAATTGATGTGAATCTTGAATTGTACGGACTTGAATCTTCAATCTCGATCTCCAACTTCGTAACGGAGTGTGAAAATGCGTTGTTTCTACGCTAGATAACCCTAAGTACTCGTCTCTTTTCTTTGGTAGTGGTCTCTCTCCAAAAAACCGAAATATGTAGGGTATTTATAGATATAGCATGTCTTGGCGCACAAGAAACCCTAAAAATGCATTTCTGGGCAGCCACATCACCGTCGCATTGACCGTCGCGTGCCGAAGCTTGGTGTCGACGCTGCCTGTGTGCTCGCGTCGATTGGGCGGGGCGTTGACTGTCGGGGTCATGGATCGACGTAACAACAAGTTGCGTCGTCTTGGCATTGATAGACGCACTCTTGGATCGACGCTTCGGAGAGTTACGTCGGCTTGGCATCGACAGAGTGTCGACCATCATGTTCAGGATCCGCGTCGAAGTAGCTTCGACGCTCATGTTGAACGACAGGACTGAGAGTACGCCTCATTTTCCTCGATCTTTCTGCTACTCGTTCAGCGGAAAGCTCGTTCTCCTCCTTTGAACATCGAACTTCATCTATTTACGCGCTGAACTCTTCCAGTTACTTAGCTGTAAGGTGAAAAACAACGAATAATTACCTATTCTCATCAATTATGATCAAAATACGGTAAAATAAGTTGGAAATATAAAATACGGAATTAAGCTTAAATTACCCAACTTATACCAAAAACAAATAGAAAAAAGAACTAAAAAGCTAATAAAAATAAGGACAAATCTACGTTAATCAACGACCCCAATGATAATAGCATAGATGAACTTAGTGACGAGGAACATGATGATGCAAAAGAAGAGTTAGTCACCGATCATGATACAGATTAAGACACATATGAAGATGAGTTTGGTGATAACTTTAATATCGAAAGTGTCGGTTTAAATGATTTGTTTGGTTGAAATATATGTAAATTGTTCATAATGTAAAATGATCTTATTTTAAATAATTTATTTATATTTTGATTTATTAAAATGGATAATATATATACTGGTATTTTGTAAAATGCTCGTATTGTATATACTTTTATCAGATGCCAAGAGGTCTTGGACACGGATATAGCCTAGGTCGATTAGATATGGGGTCGGTTACTCATTTAGCTGATATTTATGACAATTATGTGGGCATTGGTACAGATCATTCAACACCGACTACAGATACCACCACACCGACTCCGAAAGTAACACTGACACCAACAGCGACACCGATATTGTTTGATGTAGGTACATCCCGATAGGACTTGGGCCCACCACAGAGGTGATAACTTGTTTATATCGTCGGGAAGAAGTAAGTAAACTAATAATTTAAAATTTTTAATCATCATTATTATGAAATTATATTTGTACCCACAAATACAATTACAGGCTACGTAGCAGGGAGGTCAGGCTGACCAATGTATTACAGGAAATCATAGAGAAGGACCTCCATCCCGCTGGTTGGTAGTTTAAGACAGTCCCTGAGGAGACACTTCAATTCTGGCGGGAAATATTTTAGGTAATTCTTATTTTGTGTCCAAATTTATTAATCTTTATTGTAACATGAGAATAATGTATCAATTAAATTGTAATTATTATTTTGTTTTGTAGGATATTTGTTATTAGGACATGGACCTGTATACTCCACGAGATATATAAATGGCATTTCTCCACACGATGCAGGATAAGTATCAGAAGCGGCTGAATGAGTATAAGTAGTATCGCGATGCTAATGGTGGTCAGCCACCGAGGATCGTTGACAAGGGGGTCTGGAGACAAATGATTCTATTATGCTTTCAACTTCTTTCATTTATGCTTGGTGAATATAGTGATAATTTATTCATGCTTTTTTAATCTTTAATTGCCTTTTAATTTCAAAAATCCTAAATCATATCTTGTAATTAATTAAGACTTTTAAAATTTAAGTTGGTTAAATAGTTTAAGATAATTAGTTCAAGTTAATTAGTTTTAATTGTTTGCTTTTGCTTACGATTCGTAGTTTATAAATTCAAAAACAACAAAAAACTCCAATTATACTTGTTCGTGTGTGACTTCGTGATAAAACAACATTGAAAACTGTCATTGGTTGTTACTTGAGAATCGACTTGGTTTAAACTTCATTTAAGATGTTTGATCATATTACCTTTTGTTTATCCGTCTATTTGTATAATTAAAATTAGGAAACGTTTTTCCATTCGATACGTTTGATCTGTTGTTGAGTCATGGAAGGCAGACAATCACTTTGACTTGAGCTTGCACCATTCATTAACAATATTCATCGTTCCAATCAAGCAAGATCAAAGCCTATTTCTATTCCTACTAGTGATTCTTCCATTACTACTAATTTTGTGTGCGACGAAATTCCTGAAATAATGCCAAGAGGAGCAAATTCTGTTCATAATGAGATCATAAATATTGAACCACCCAGACACCCTCCACTCCGCAATAGGGGAGAATACGGTAGCGAGCCAATTCATTTCGGAGGTCTGGTACAACCCAGAGCTTATTGGGAAGACCTCCAGCGGAATATGGAGAGTAGAAATGAGGACAAAGAGGGAGTTAGAGATGGTCAGCATAACGAACGTGCTGATAATTATGAAAGAACCGCCTCTAGAAATGGACGCGTAGACCAATAACTGAACAAACAGAACGACCGTTATAATTTTTATGAGAGGTACGAGAATGAATATTATTATGCGAGACCTAATGACATAAATAGAGATCCGAGGGGTGCACGAGTGCCTCGACAACACACGATTTGGCATGACCAAGGTTGGCCCTTACAGTTCTGTTATCGTTTTGAGACAGATTGCTAGAGACTTTGAGTTAAAACCACACCACATTACCCAGCTTCCGACATTTCATGTTCATGCTCATGAAGACCCATTGGTGGGAGTTTTATGCCAAAGTTAGTAGAATTCCGGCCTTGGGACTTCATCGTGACGAGTTACAAATGATATGTTTCCCAAGAACCCTGAAGGATAAAGCTAAATCTTGGATCCTCTCTCTAGATCCAAGATCATTGACACACTGGGATATGATTTATAAAAAATTTGCGAACCAGTACTATTCAACCCAGACGACGGGGGCACTAAGGAAGAAAATCACGAATTTTGATCAGCAAGATGGGGAGCTATTCCACGAGGCATGGGAGCACTACAAATAAATGTTGCAAGGGTTCCCAAATCATAACAACACCCCTGGTATGGTTAATCATTTCTTCTATGAAGGGTTGTCCTCGATTTCCAAACCACATTTTCGACGACCCGTCAATGAACTCTCAGTTGGTCTGGTAGATGTCCCATCGATCGACGCCCTTGGTGGACGAAATCTCTGTCATTCTGGTCGATCGACCTGTCGATCGACGCCGACGTTGAAAAGCTATTTCTGGAAGGAAATTCTTATAGGAACTTATAAATATCCTTCCATACTTCAACAAAACTCAGTTTTTGAAGATTCCTAGGGTTTAAAGGCAAATAAAGCACTCTCTTTTGGAAAGGAAAAAGGAAGTATACGTTAATTTACTCCAAGGCTCAAGAAACAACGCATCAACATTCTTACTCCTCTTGTCTCTTAAAGAAAAAATGTTTTCTTATCTCTTTTTCTTTTATATTTTCATGAACACTATGTGTGAGTAGTTTAATTAATTCTGGTCCTTGTGATGTTGAAACCCATTGATTGATTATGTTCTAATTAATTTCTGTAATATTTATTTTGTTCTTCATATGAGATTATTTGTGTTATTCTGTTTACATGACATGATTGTTTAATTTCTAATTTAGACTGATCACCTAGATTAGGGTTAGATGTCAATTGTTAGAAATAGGGATACAATCCGTAATTGTTGTCATTTTTTTTTCACTTGTAGCAACTAATGGTAACTTACTATCAGGGATAACACAACATAAGTTAAATAAACCGAGCTTATGAGTTTATTTCTTAGATTAGCCTATTTGCCTAGCGTCTAATGCTTTTTTTAGGTTAAGTCTAGAGAGCTTATTCTAGGTTGTCCATTAATTATTTGATCGAAGATCTTGTTTCGATTAAATATTCGGTAAGGGTAAATTCGAGTAGCAGAGCTTATTGCTATTTAGAGCTAGTAGTTTCATATGAAAAGTGAGTTATAATATTACAATTGGTTGGATGAATCAATCGAGGGTGGAAACTGAACTTGGACTGGAGCTTTCTCATTGCTATTAGTTTCTTATTAATTCTCTTACGTATTCGTTTGTTTGAGTTTATTTAATTTGATTTTTACCTCTTTCTTTATTTGGTTATTTCGTTATCATTAGTTAGTTCATCATTTTTTTACCACTTCTATTATTTAATTAAATACAAATAATCAAAAATTAATCCACACTCCTCGTGAGATCGACCCTTACTTACTGCTTCTATTAGTTAGTGGAGGAAAGCCGAGAAAAATAAAATTATTAAATTTATCGCGTAATGATGGGAGGTTAGTGTCACATGTAATTCATGAATAGTCATTGGTTCAGCTGTCCATAGACTCTGACTACAAAATCAAAATAAAAAAATAATGATAGTTGAAATTTTACATAATAAAAGGAAAATGAATTCACAAAAACAAATGATTAAATGATTGATATGTATTTTGTTTTAAACGGGTTCGGGTAATATATTAATAATCAACTCTTGTCATCAAGTGAATAAAATAAAAAGGATAGGATAAATCCCCCTGCCTCAATCGTTACATAGATTCCCCATTTAAAATTAGAGCCAAACACAAAACGACCAAATAAAAACAAAACGAGATTCAAAGAAGAAAATATCAGCTTTATAACATATTTCTATATGATAATGATATGGAACTTGATCATTTGCTAATGGGTTTCAAACAGACATAGATATTAAAATTAATATGGATTAACTCCCACCACCCCCTGCTTCAATCTATGGAATAATGGAGCATAAAATGGATATGCATTGAGATGGAAGGATGTGTACCTCCGAAAAGAGGGACCAAAACTTGTTGCCTAACCATTGGCCATGCCCCATTTCAATTTATAATATACGCCAAGAAACAATAATATTGGTATTGGTTATTTGTCGACTCTGGTAGAAATATCTATATCTTGATAGAATAGATTGGTATTGGGATTTTAATACATATAAATATAGAATTCAACTTAATTTATTGATCATTGCATAGAATTAAATTAAGATATTATATGAAAGTGTGGTTTCTTCTATTCTCCTTTGAGAATTGGAGGGTTTTTTATTGGGTGGATTCAAAGAAAATAAAAAAATTCTTTGTCTATCTTACTAACATTCTTCCTTTTTAATTATCTTAAAAACTCAATAAAAATGCAATTATCTCCCCGAACAAAATGTATGTTATGCTTAATATCATTAGTTTGATCTGTATTAACTTTACCCTTTACTCGAGTAGTTTTTCCTTCTTCAAATTTCCCGAAACCTATTATTTTTTTAATCAAATCGTATATGATATTCCAGTCATACATCTGTTTCATTTTTCTCTTAGCTATTTTTTTTGGAAAGCTGCTGTAACTTTTTTATGAGATTGAAAACTAAATAATAATATCATATATAATGCATGATTTTTTTGAGAAACAACTTCTATCAATTGATAAAATCAACAAATTTTGAGAGTATAAGCCCTCGATACACACAAGAAATTCTTGGATAGTCGCCATAAATCTGGCTTACTCCCATTTTCTTATTTTTAACCTTTTTTTCTGGCGAAATAACCTAACTCGATAACTAGATCTAGGGTCTCCTACAATTTCCAATTTGGTTTGGATATAAACCAAAAAAATATTTTAATGAAAAATAAATGAATCTGTGATAACGTATTTATTGTTCTAGAAAAGCATTATTTCTTGGTGTCAAAACTGGATATGTGGTAGATAATGGAAGACTTATTCTCTTTTTTTTTTGTTCCCCTCACAGACAACACCGAGGACACCAAGTTTGGACTTTCTCCTCTGATGGGCGGGTTATGACCAAAGCAGCATACCAAGATCTTCGTGCCTCATTTCCACCGTGTCTTGGGGAGCTTGGCTTTGGTAAGCTTCACTAGTGCAGAATTGGCTTTTCACGGCGGCTCATCCACGGCGGTTCTGGAAAAACCGCCGTTAAATACTTTTTTACGGCGGTTTTCCAAAAAACCGCCGATAAATTGGTCATTTAACGGCGGTTTTAAAAAACCGCCGTAGAATCGGACATTTTACGGCGGTTTTAAAAAACTGCCGTAGAATCGGACATTTTACGGCGGTTTTTAAAAAACCGCCGTAGAATCGGACATTTTACGGCGGTTTTTTGAAAACTGACGTTAAAACTGAACTAATTAACGGCGGTTTTTAAGAAAGCGCCGTGAATTAAAAAATATTCACGGCGGTTCCCTAAAAACCGATGTTAATTATTCCATACGTTAATTATTGCTGTTGATTTAACGTCGGTTTTATGAGAACCGCCATGAATAAGATGACATTTAACGACGGTTTCTTAGGAACCGCCGTAGAATAGTATGCTGCCATGTCACCGATCCTCATCCTTATCAAGCAAAAATTTTGGACCGTTGATCCGTATCTGATCCGACAATCTGGATTAAATATTAAACTAAAAAAAATATTAAATCGAAAAAACAATTATTAAATAAAAAAACAATAAATATTAAAATAAAAAAACCCTAATTCACTTTCACTCTCGTTGGATTCTATGAAGCTGTAGTCTGATTACCTTTGCAAAAGGCTCAAATCTCAACTCTTACCTTCCAAAACTATGGACACCGCCACGGTCCGCCAACAGACCGCCGCGAACCACCCGTACCAAAATCTTCGCCCAACCCCCGACGCTCGCAATCCTCTCAGACCCTCACGTCCTTCGGATGGTAAGAGACTCTCGAAGATTCCATCGCCTCATCCTCCTCCTCCGTCTCTCCGTAATTTAGGGTTTTCATTTACCTTTGAACTCCAGACGATCCCGTTCCCAGTGCTTAGGGATCATCTAATAAGATGCTCAAGAAATTTCTTCGAGGTTTGCTCTGTTTTCTTAGTTTCTAATGTCCCAATGATCTAAATAAAACTCACTCGCGTGTTTGTTTGTTGTCCCAACGATCTGGTGAGTTCCCCGTTTAGCGCGAATATGAAATTGTGTGTGATGTTTATGCAATTGCATGCGCGAGGATAGGGGTCGTCGATTGTACCATTGTGTCATATTGGAACTGAATTGATAATTTTATAATTAGGTCATAACTGTGCAATTGTATTGCCTGGTGGTGATAAGAACACAGGCGATTTCGCATTGTTGTATGTTCAATCATTTTTATTTTTATTTTTTGCAGAGTTTTTTATTTAGTGAATTTTGTGGTGGGAACCTACTTT
>BMAC01000006.1:664778-675560 GCA_014905375.1 Phtheirospermum japonicum | reverse complement strand
AAAGTAGGTTCCCACCACAAAATTCACTAAATAAAAACTCTGCAAAAAATAAAAAAAAAAATGATTGAACATACAACAATGCGAAATCGCCTGTGTTCTTATCACCACCAGGCAATACAATTGCCACAGTTATGACCTAATTATAAAATTATCAATTCAGTTCCAATATGACACAAGGGTACAATCGACGACCCCTATCCTCGCGCATGCAATTGCATAAACATCACACACAATTTCATATTCGCGCTAAACGGGGAACTCACCAGATCGTTGGGACAACAAACAAACACGCGAGTGAGTCGATAATGGGCTTCTTGATTTACTTGAGGGGAAGCTTGCTGTTCTTCAATTTCAGATGAAGATTAAAGATGAATTGGAGGCCATGGTTTCAAAATTGGAAGCTTCTCCTGTCATGACTGAGTCTAACAAAAATGAGTCAATACCTGACAACGGCCACACTTCGGATGTCAATTTTCTTAATGCTGTTCGGGAAAAGGCAAAGGAGATATCATTAGATTTAAAGACCATCACTCAATTGTACAATGACTATGCCGTTCCATTCGAACTCTGGGAGGTTTGTAATCTTCTGTATTCTTGTTAAGAGCTTGAGGCAATTATCCATGGCGATTTTTTTATTTGTCTTTTAATTTTTGCAGATATGTTTGGAAATGTTGTACTTTGCAAGCTATTCTGGTGATGCTGACAGCAGCATTGTTCGAGAGGTCTGGGCTAGACTCATCGATCAAGCCACTCACGAGGGGTGGTATTGCCGAAGCTTGTGCAGTGCTTAAGAGGGTCGGTTCTCACGTTTATCCTGGCGATGGAGCTATTTTACCATTAAATACACTCTGTCTTCATCTTGAAAAGGCCTCACAGGTGAACAGTTACATTCCGCAGTCTCAGCCTACTTGAAACAACTCTGTTGATCGTTTGTGAATAGTTCAATAATATGTTCTTGGGATAATTATAAAAGTACTCTTGAGGTTTGACGTAATTAGGGAAAAAAGAAGATAGCTTCCAAAATTATGAAATACCCCTGAAGGGGGTTTTCAAATGTTTTTTCCTTATGCAGGGGGTAGTGCAAGATGAGATAAAATCTCAGGGATAGCTTTTGTAATTTTGAAAGTTAGCTGGGCCATTTTTTTCTTACCTTTTTTTTTTTTTTTTTTTTTTTTTTGTGATTAGGACAAATCTCTGAGTTTGTTTTTGTAATTTTGATAGTTAGCTTTTTTTTTGGCAATTTGGTCAAACCCCAAGGGTACTTTTTTATAATTAATCCTAATATTTCAGCTGATCTTTTTTAGCTCCTTTTTGACACAACTATCATTTTCATGTTCTTTGTAGGAGAGAGTGATTTCAGGGGTTGAGCCGTTGGACACGACGATATCGCAAGGGCTCTTCTTGCTGCATGCAAGGGTGCAACAGAACCTGTGCTGAAGACTTACGATCAGTTGGTATCGAGCAGGGTAATTTTGCCATCTCCAAGATTGAGGTTACGCCTGCTTCGGTCTGTTCTGACAGTACTTCGCGAGTGGGCAATGTCGGTATTTGCACAGAGAATGGGTCACGAGTTCGGCCGGAGCTTCTCTGATTCTTGATGGGCCATACTCGATGGGGCAAACAACGGTTCTAAATCAAGGTGTTCGTGATAAGATCACAAGCGCGGCAAATAAGTGTGTTGTTTTCTAAGTGTTTTGACCTTTTGCATACTTTCAAGACTTTTGATATACTATTTTTTTAATAATAAATTTTAGGTTCAATTATGAAAATATCCCTGATGTTTTGTCTAATTTCAAAAGATTTCAGTTAAATTTTGGAATTAAAAATTCTTTATCCTGTTAGGACTGCAATTTGTGAGAGAAACAAATATTGAAGGATTATATTTGTAAAAGATAAAGGTACTAAGGGACGGGAGATGGAGCAAGCAAGAAGCCTCGATTCTGGTCCCGGGTTAACAGTTAGCTCGTACGAGGTCTCGATGTGGCGTTCGCTATGCGAAAATGTTTCATTTTATTTTTAGTCTCTTGTTTTTAGTGTTGAGCTGTTCATGGATGCTGTTGATGGAAATTATTAATTATATTGAAGTATTAATTCTTAATTTATTTATTTGAAATAATCAATATATTCATTATTGGCAATTTTGGTGCACCTGCTTTCATTTCATTATTTTAAATTTTTTTTACTACTTTCTAGAAGGTAGTTCTCAAAAACCGACGTAAACTGTTTGTTCTGGAAAACAGACTTTCTAGAAGGTATTTTTAAAAACCGCCATAAAAATGCTGCATTCTACGGCAGTTCGAAAACCGCCGTAAAAATGCTGCATTCTACGGCGGTTCCAAAACCGCCGTTAAATGTCTTGCAGAACCGCCGTTAAATCCCACTTTTTTACGGCGGTTTTGAAAAAACCGTCGTAAAATTTAACGGCGGTCGATATAACGGCGGTTCAAAAAACTGCCGTTAAAACCCTCCAAAAATCGCCGTTAATTAGCTATTTTGCAGTAGTGCTTTCAAGCCGTAGCTTGCTGGTTTTTCCATTATCCAATCCACATCTAATGAAACCTGGAAAAATAGAAGTGAACACTTTGCTGAGACTCTGACAAGATGTGTTTGTTTTACTTCAAACCCCCAATCCGTTATCGGGAGCTAGTTAAAAAACAATCATTAGATTTTCTTTCTTGCTCGCCCTTAGCAGCGGGAAAGGAGTCTATCTATCTGCCTAGCTTTGGTAGATTTCCCCCAACGCAATCCACAGAAATTCCACGAATCCCTTGGTGAAGAGTGCACGTCCGAAGATAAGACCTCAAAATAAACCCTGCAGTGAAAAGGGTGGACTACTCTACATTCATCCACACCACAGTGACCCCCGAATCCATCTTCTTCTAGTTGCGGGACCTAATTTAAAAATATGATGCGAGAAAGTGGAGGAGATTACCCCAACAAACTCTGGAACAATCGGTAAAGCTCAACTCTTCCTTAATAAGCTCTACAACAAAACTAAGGACATTAGGAAAGAATGGGATGGAAATTCTTGATCTCAAGGCATATCATCCTAATTATATCCGCTTGAGCTTTCTGGATCACATGGTAGCAAATAAATCTTCGATAACTCTCAATTATTTGAAATTCATTGAATTTTCCCTGAGTACTGCTTCTAACCCCAAAAACCCATCCTCAATTCGGATTGCAGGCTGCAACTCGCCTGCATGAAGTTGGAATCGCTAGTAATAGTCGGTCATCCATACGGCGGTGAATTCGTTTCTGGGCCTTGTACACACTGCCCGTCACACTATGGGAGCTGGACATGCCCGGAGTCGTTACCTTAAACGGAAGGATTGGGATGCCAAAGGTACCAAAAGGGGTCCTTTTCCCCGATATTAGAGCTTGGTTGCGTGCTTCCATCAATTTCATTTCAATAGGACCATGAGAATAAACTGAAATGCTTCCCGAGAAGTTTTATTGTTATTTTTATAAAATAAATTTGGAGATCTTGTAATGCTTACGCTGAAATTCTTCGTATATACTGTACTTTTTTCTCGTTGTTGTTGTTTCTCTCATTATCTTTGGATGCCTATCTAATGATCTAGGGCATAACTCTGGACGTGAAGAATAATATAAAAAGAATTTTCCTCAATTAATTTTCAAATTTTATTATGGTTTTCTCTATTCCACTCATTTAACTAATATTTTCAAATTTTAAAAAATAAATAAAAATCAAGTCATCAACGAAAATGGAAAGAGAGGTATCCAAACCTTCGGTATGAATAATTCGTACTGTGGATTAACAATCTGACGCTTTAGTCCACTTATCCATCTCTCCCAAGTGAAATTACTACATTACACATAATGTAATGTAAGGAGTCTTTGTATCTCTCTCTATTTTCTTTATAAAATTATATTCTTTCTCTATTCTAATAGATAGAGACAGATTTACAAATTATGAATTATCTTTATCTAAAACAAGTGTGCGCCAAAAATTAAAATAAATAAATATAAGGAAGGCCCATTTGTAATATATTAATTTTGTTCGAAATGCCATTCTTATGCTGATGGCCCGGCCTGACTAGTACCCAACTGAGCCTTTTTGTTCCAATAAATTATGAATTATAGATAATAATAATAATTTATCTTATCTGATATTTAATGTAAAAACAAAAAATACTTGTTTTTAGTTATCTTATTATATACAATTGAATATTTTATATTCAAGCAAGAACAAAAATAAGGACTATTTCCTACTCATTGTCTAATTATATTTTTTGAAATAGAAAAGAAACTGTCGAATCTTCCCAATGCACTTTTATGTTATGATTTTAATGTTTTTTTATCTATATCTATCAGCAAAAGAGAAAACTTTATTTATGTAAATTAAATTAAGTCTCTTTTCAAAATCTCATTAAATATGGATCTCCCCGCGAAAAAGCTCAACACTAATCAATTTGATGATTCTTTAATGATCCAATCTTAATCATACTCAATTATCTAGTTCGACGAAAGAGCTATTTGTATACAATAACCGGATTGTAACGGTATAGTTTATTAATAAAAGGGCAATTCTCATACAATTTATTAGGAAAGCATTTTGTCCTATATACCCCATTTAAAAAATTGACTTCCTATTTAATTCATCTAATTCCCATTTAATATTTAATATAAACTATTATATAAGAGTATTGTTTTACCCTTTACCATTTTTTACTATCAATTTTCTTTTTTTTTCTTTTTTTCAAATTTAATTCAACTAAATCCATACTACCATGTTAATTTCATACTACCCCTTTTTCTTTTCTTTATTTCAACTAAATCCATACTCCCTTGTTAATTTCATACTATTCCTTCACTGTCACTGATCTTCGTCGTCGCCGACCGAATTTCATATCACATTGATTTGCACGTTTTTGTACATATTTTTCTTACCGTTTTTGTATCACGTTGCGTGTGTTTTGCTTGCTTTTAGGTGTTTTAGCAGTCAAGTTGGCCGTTTTTCGTTATTTCTAGGTTTTTGTATTTTTGTACGTTTTATTATTAGTTTTCGTAGTTTTCACTCTTTCGTTTTTCTCTTGGCCGTAGGAAGTCCAAGCGGGGCCCGCGCTCGTTTAGGATCATTTTCACTTGACTCGGAAATGGACGGACAAGCAAGGAAGCGCAACGGACGAGGCTCGATAAACCGGCGGACGTGAAGAGAACGAGGAATCGAGCCGGGTGCAGCAATCCAGTCGGCCGACTGGAAGTTCAGTCGATCGACTGCCCTTCTAGTCGATCGACTGAACCCCCAAAATCGACTGCATTCCAGGGACTTTTGGACATTTTGGACAACGTAGTCGATTGACTGCCGACGTGGCCGATCGACTGCAGTCGATCGACTGGAATCCCCCGAGATCGACTGGATTCCAGGGCTTCTAGCCATTTTTGACAGAGCAGTCGATTGACTGCCGACATGACCGATCGATTGAAAAGCAGATTTTTGCTACTTTTTAGATGATTTTGCCCCTGCGTGATGTATTAATCAACCAATGTCATTTCACCAGGAAATCAACTTGCAGCAGGCTCTCTAGTTCAGGGATCTTGCTCCCAAACACTTAAAAACACTTTCCTTTTCCATTTTTAATTATGTATTAATTCCTAGTAATTAGTAATAGTTTAGTTAAGTGTTAGATCTTCATTAGCTAGTTGTTGAAGCTTTTGTTTAGCATTTCTTTTGTGAAGAAACTTTGAAGTTGCCATTGCCATTGTTGAGATTTGAAGCTTTTGTGGAATCATAAGTTTGGTAATATCTTTCTATTAATCTAGTTTGTTTTCATGTTATTTCTTTTAATCTTGTGGTGATGCTTGGATCATAGTTTAGTTGTTATTTTGATTTCCAAAACTTCCACTTTCATTTTATAGCTTTCTAGCTTTTGAACTTATGCTTTTAAGTTGTTTAGTTGTTTAGATCAATTTCTAAGTTTTTAGAAATTTTATATAATCTTCCTTTTTAAAACTTTGATTTTTGTTAAATTAATGTGGACTTTTTCAAATAAGCAAGACTTTAATTTTCAAATAAGCAAGACTTTAATTTTCCCTCCCTTTTCCTTAATTCAGTATATAAGCTTTCTTAGTTAGCTAGTTTAGATTAATCATTTTTAAATAAGCTTTAATTTCCTTTTCACATTTTAATGATTTCAAAACCTTTATTTTCAATATAAAGTTTAGTTATAAAAAACTCAAACCAAATCAATGACTAATGCTTTCTTAGTTTGGATTAGTTTAGTTTAGTTTCAATCGACAATAAGAGCAAATAAGAAACCGATAAGCCGATAACATCCATCCTCGAGAGACACGACTCGGGAAGAACTCGCCACCCTACAACCTGCTCCGTACTCTTGCGGAGATAGATTCTCAAAATAGCGCGTCGAGGACTCGTCGATCAAAAGTTTGGCGCCGTGGCCGGGGATGGATTAAGGCCAATGGTGTTCTTAATTACTCTTATCGTTAACGTAGTTAGTAGTTAGATTAGTTTGTTGTTTTACATTCGATAATCGTAATATTTTGTCGTTTGTTGTGTATGCAAGGTGGGTCCGACGTCCCGTTACCTCCGCTATTATCACCGATAATCGAGGAGCGAAAGATGGCAACTCCGTTCGAGAGCCCGATTCCGCCCGCCCACACTCTAGACGATCAAAGGATGCCTCCACCGCTTAATTGATCCGGCCGAGGATGGAAGACTACCGAGCTAGTTTGCCATACGACAACCCTTACATCCAAACTCCCGAATATCCAAATCCATACAACACTCCCAAATATGACGACCCGTATGCTTCGATCGGGAAAGAAAGGATCTACTCTTCCGATCATTATGACCCAAATCATCCACATTCACCTCCATTTTCATATCCCCATAACCCGAGCATAGATCCGTATGCACCGACTCGTAATCCTTTTGATCCGGGTTTTGACGATCCATATATTCCACTCGCCCTTCCTTCTTCTTACGATCCATACGATTCTTACAATCTACCCACCTCGAGCTCATATACTCCGAGCAATGACCCTTATACCTCACTCTTTCAAGATTCGTCTACGTCCCAACTCCCGGACGTGGAGTCTCTCTTAGCCGAGCTCACGGAACGCCTCGCTCACATGGAGACTCACGCTAAGCAAATTGTCAATGACGTGAATGAGCTTAAGAAGCCGTGCCTTGACGAGATGCCCATCTTTGATGTGGTGGTGCCCACGGTCGTTGATGGAAATTCGAGATTTGACGATCTTTTGAAAGAGGAGCGCTATGAGGTAGATTTAGAGGACGAGGAGAATGGGTCGGAAGACAATGTAACCCCTCTCGAGTATTGTGAAGAGGTTGTAGTGGAAAGTGAGGGGGTGTTATCTTGGAGGTCTCCAATGGCACTTAGATTGTCGAGCCTACCTGCTTTAGGCAAGGAAGATGTAGTTGTGCCGGTCTTGGAGGATGTGGAGTTGATCGAGCCTCTTTTGCCACCACCCGACGCTTTATTACTACTTGAACAAGAGGAGGTGGAAGAGGACAAGGAAGATGTGCGGGGTCCTACTCTCTCGTGCCCGACTACGACTATTTCTAAATTCGAGAGAGAGGAGATGACGGACGGCGAGACGGAGAAATACGTCGACCCATTTTGGGATGATCACGTTTGGGTGGTCGACTACTCACCCTTACGACCACCGAAGCAAGCCAACGTTCTTGATGTCTCGACCTTCCGGCTTGCCCGACGCGCCCGCCTTGGTGATTTTGATCACTCGGTGTGTCTACTCGAGAAAACCAAGGCGTGGCATGATCGTCACCTCTTCTTGGATCCTGGATAACATTTTTGTATAACCGTCGAGCGAACGACGTTAACCAAACGCGCTACGTGGGAGGCAACCCACGACGTTCTAACCTTTTCTAACTCTTTTCTTGTTTTTCTTTTAATTTTGGTTATATTCTATCTTTAAGTAGTGTTAATGGAGTTTTTGGGTTTGTGTAGGTTCAGCCATGGAGTCTTGGGACAAAAGAGGATCGAAAATGGAGAGTGGATGTTGGAATTCAGTCGATCGACTGGTAGATTGCTGATCGACAGCCAATCGATCGACTGGCGCACGATCGACTGAGACGGAGAAATCGACTGGATTCCAGAAATTTTCAAGCTTTTGACAAGAGCAGTCGATCGACTGTCGGCAGTCGAACGACTGTAGTCGATCGACCGAGGAGGGTAGTCGATCGACTACTCGGACTGCCCAAAGCCCTGCGGATCTATATAGAGCAGTCGATCTTTCCCAAACCCCTCCACCATTCCTGTCGATCTAAAACAAAAAAAAGAGGGCCGGAAAATTTTCATTTGAATGTTTAGTTTAAATTGCTATTTCTGAATTACTTCTTGGTCATTGAATTAGTTAATTATTGCTTAAGTTTATTTTGTTAATTAGATAATTTAGTTTAGCTTAGTTAAATTAATCTAGTTTAGTTCTTTAAATTCGTAGTTAATAAATCTCATAAAAATTCCCCCCATTTGTGTGTGTTATCTGAAATTGAACAAAACTGTTTAAGAATTCCGATTGTATGTTCCTCGAGAGACGACTCGAGTCAATTTGCCAACCTACGCGCGACCCCGTTCTCTTGCGGGCAAGCTTTTGAATTTTTGACACATTTCATAAGTAGGCAACCAAAAAGCTTGAATCAAAATTTGGCGCCGCTGCCGGGGAACTTCAAAGGTTTTCAAAAATATGTTTGTTCATTCTTATTTTTATTTTAGTCGTTTATTTGTATAATTATTTTCTCTAGTCGATACGTTTGATTTGTTGGTGAGTTCATGCAAGGTCGTAGATCGCTTAGGCTCGAACTTGCACCATTCAACGACAACGTTCATCGTCCGAACCAAGTGAGACCATCTCACTTACCCTCAAGTGAATCGTCTGCCACGACTGATTTTATTTGTGAACCTGTTCCGGAAACGATGTTACGGCTAGAAAACCAGTCACACAACAGCAGGGACAACCAGTCACCAAGGCACCCACCCGTGCAACAAAGAATTGGGAACGAGGATGAGCTAAATCGTCCCGACGGACCAGTGCAACCTCAAGCATACGAGGAGAATGTTCAACAGAACGTTATAGATCAGAATGAAGGCCAAAGAAGAAGGGATAATCGGTACCGCCACGTTCCGGACAACTATTCCGAAAGATCGTACCATGGTGACGAGCGGGTCGATGAGTGGCTTGCATAAGACGGGCACCATGAGAGGGACGAATACGAGAGGCGAAATAACCAAGTAAGATACCGATGGGAGGCGCGCGAACCGAGACAAAGGGAGTTCATGACCCCTCAAGTGGGTCCCTATAGTTCGGCAATTGTGTTAGGAAGAACCGCGAGGGACTTCGAGTTGAAACCTCATATCATCAACAATCTCCCGATATTTCACGGCCTTGCCAACGAACACCCACTGACGTTCCTTAAAGAATTCTATGCTGAAGTTAGCAGGATTCCGTCCCCGGGACTCCATCACGAGGACCTTCAAATGGTATGTTTCCCGAGTTGCATGAAGGATAAAGCCAAGTCTTGGCTACTATCACTAGAACCGAGATCTCTAGTCGATTGGCCCATGGTGAGCGACAAATTCATTAACCAGTACTATTCAGCTCAGACGACGGGCCACATAAGGAGACAAATAGCCAACTTTGTCCAACAAGACGGGGAGTTGTTTCATGAGGCGTGGGAACGTTTCAAATCTTTATTACACGCCTGCCCCCATCATCACAACTCCCCGGGTATGGTGAATCAGCTCTTCTACGAGGGACTTCTAGATTCTATTAAGAATAACGTAGAAGTAGCTGCTGGAGGAGATTTTGGAGATTTGACAGCGACGGCTGCAAAGCAACTGTTTGAAAGAATGAGCGAAAAGTCGAGGCAAACGAGCTCTCGACCACGAAAGATAAGAGTCAATTAGGCAACAGAGGTACCAGGTAACGAGACCGTCGAGGCATGTAAACATTGTGGAGAGCAAGGCATTCGGTGGAGTTATGTAAAATGGGATATCACGAAGATACTGACGCTGAAGCATACGCCATCAAAAACCAACTCCACTATCAAGACGTCCCATCTTACGAGCACAGCCAATCTACTAACTTCGATGCACAACGAAATTCTCCTTACTTTAAATGGGGACCTGAAAACCCACATTTTACCCCAGCACAAACTAAAACAACACCGCCACCACCAAACAAATCACCACCAGTCGGGCCGACACCTGCTCCTATTCAGCCAAACGATCAGCTGTTGATTTGGCAACAAAACCAAGTCACCGAGACAATCAGGAACAGGGATGGACTGTCAAATCTGACTACGCAAGTGAATAAGCAAGGCGAAGTTTTGGATAATCTGTCTAAGAGCGTGAAGAACTTAGAAAAGATGATGGGTCAAATGGCAACRTTCATGGCCAAACATGACAATGAAAAAGGAAAGTTACCAAGCCAACCCGAGCAGGCTTCCGCGGTTCATATTTTACGAAGTGGAAAGACGATAGATAATGGAATCGAGGAAGAAAAGGGAGAGGACATTGATATCACAAATGAAGGACTACCTACGAACGATGATCCCAAACCAGTTGACCAAATGCATAACTCACCAAATCCTTACATCCCTGGATCTTTAAAATTTTAAAGATCCAGGGATGTAAGGATTTGGTGACTTATGCATTTGGTCAACTGGTTTGGGATCATCGTTCGTAGGTAGTCCTTCATTTGTGATATCAATGTCCTCTCCCTTTTCTTCCTCGATTCCATTATCTATCGTCTTTCCAC
>BMAC01000006.1:586464-659622 GCA_014905375.1 Phtheirospermum japonicum | reverse complement strand
ACAATCAGGAACAGGGATGGACTGTCAAAATCTGACCACGCAAGTGAATAAGCAAGGCGAAGTTTTGGATAATCTGTCTAAGAGCGTGAAGAACTTCGAAAAGATGATGGGTCAAATGACAAACATTCATGGCCAAACATGACAATGAAAAAGGAAAGTTACCAAGCCAACCCGAGCAGGCTTCCGCGGTCATATTTTACGAAGTGGAAAGACGATAGATAATGGAATCGAGGAAGAAAAGGGAGAGGACATTGATATCACAAATGAAGGACTACCTACGAACGATGATCCCAAACCAGTTGACCAAATGCATAAGTCACCAAATCCTTACATCCCTGGATCTTTAAAAGGGAAGTCCCCGATTCAACAAGTACCCACTTCTGTAACAAATGACGATTCCTCTAAGTCTATGACTCCGCAGCCAAAACCGTTGGCATCACCTATAAGAGACAAAGTTCCTTTTCCGAGTCGTCTGCGCCCAGCCAAGGAGAACAAAAAATTCATGGAGCTTTACAATTTGCTAAAGAACGTCAACGTTAATCTTCCTCTTTTGGAAGTGATCAAAACGATGCCCGCTTACGTAAAGTTTTTTCAAGGAATTGGCCCGCAAGGGAGCGGCGATTGGAGAACTATTTGACAATTTCCCTTTATTTTTATTATATTTGGCCTAACCTTAATAGTTTTTTTTTATTATATTCTGTCTTATTCAATAATTCTCTTTTATACTTCTAATATAAAAATATAAATAAGTCATATATAATTAGTAGAAATAATATAAATTAATTATTTTAATTAAAAGACAAATTACATAAGAAATAACTTTAATTACAAAAAAAAAACTTATGTATGAAGATAATTAAATAAATTAATATTTATAATAAAATTTAAAACAATAATTTAGTTTTAAAATCTTAAATATTCTGTATATGTAAATTATGATATATTTACAATAATTAGAGTATGTAATTAAATATTGATAATGAATTCAATCTAAACATAAATAAAATTATATAATAATAAAACACTCAGGCTACTCACTGGCTTTTTGCATGAAAAAGTTTTTGAATTGACGCTATTTTTAAAAGTTTTGTGAAATCAATTGCGTCCAAGTACCATTTTATAATATATAAATAATAATTTGAAAAGAATTGTGCACTTATGCACGCTCAAAGACAAAAACTTCAATTCATAAATAGCTAACTTCGACAGGCATGCCATACAAACACAATTTAGCGTAGAAATAGCCAACACAATCACGTAAAATTCAAAAATTTGCACAATAAACTCCTCAACCATCCCCCCCCTTTTGAAAAACCGGCAATCCCCTGATTGCCGTAAATATAAAGAAAAGCAAATCAAACACAGGAAGGGTAAGAGAACGTCCCTGAATTGACTGGTCGAGGCTTGTTCATTGAAGTTGTGCAACTTACGTTCCTAGAACCGCGTGAATGGAATCGTCCTCAAAACAAAACAAAAATAAAATAAAATAAATAAGAATCAGCAATAATTAATATATTAGATCGTTGCCACTGCTCCTTAGCAAATCATCGAACGAAATGGCCATTGAAGTGTCCGCCCAGGGTAGCCCGATCGCGAAACGCAGGCGGCGTCGACATAGCGCTGACCGACGCGAATCAGCAGTGCGTCGACTAGGCGTCGATGCTAGCGTCGGTCGACGCGACAGCAGGGCGCGAAAAATGTTACTGTCCGTATTCCAACGATTGTCCCCTTGTTATAAGTGATAATTAACCATGGACAACTGCACAATCTCAGAAAATAAAAACGTCCAATGCAAGAAATATGAAAGAGCAAGGCATACGAGAAATAAAATTTATTTATTGCTAAAATAAAATACGTAGACAGACGAAATTAAACGAAATTGAAACTAAACGAAATAGGATAAGGTGGAAGGACAATTCCACGACTCGATAATGAAAAACATGATAGATAAATAATGGCAAGCCCCTAAAATCTAAGGGAATTAGGGGCTCAAAAGCTCTAACGCGACGATCTTCTCGCTAGCCTCATCCAAGCGTCGCTTCCAAAAATCCAAACTCCCCTCGTTCGCTTTGGCCTGCACGTTGAACTCTTCGATGTAGGCCTCCAACTCCTCGATTCGSTGCAAAAGGGCAACCTTCTCCCCACGGAGTGTATGGTTACGTTGTAATAAAYGTATGCTATCTTGAGTCACCATCGCTATCTCTGCTGCCGCCTCCTTTATCTCGATCATCTCRGCCTCCGCTTCCTTCAGCCGCTTGTCCTTCACATCGTTTTCCCCCGCTAAACTCATCATTTCCCACATCATCTCATCGTTGCTTTTAGTCAAGGTGGAAATCGTCTCTCGAGCTAGGAGAAGTGCGTCACGGAGCTCGTCTTTGGTCAAGGTGCGTTCGTCAAGTGCCTCCCTTTGCTGTGCGAGGTCGTGCTCTATCCCCCTCAAGCGCTGAATGGTGGTCCTTAGTTGAAGATTCATGTCCCTCAACCCATCGTTGATTGCCTCCTCCCTTCCCAACTGCTGCTTAAAAGCTTCGAGTTGGAGGGTATAGTGAACCTCATCTAACTGATAATTTCTGACCAAATCGTTCACCTTCTCGACCTCATCATGCAGCTGGTCCACCTTCTTGTCGTGTTCCTCCCTCAACATCCACCTCTTCTCTTGGTTCCTGGTGTTTCTTGGAACCAGCCTCATGTTGAGGAAAAAGGATTGGAGGTGTCAAAAGACCTTAAAAGTAGGAACCCTAAATTCACTCCAATTAAAGATAAGGGAGAAGATATTTAGTTTCCTTATCTAATTAGAACTCCATTAAGACACAAAATCTTGACCCCAATCTTGACAAATTTCGAGCAAATAAATCTCTTAAATCCACTCTCCTAATTAGAATAAAACTCCCAAAAATCGCAGCTAAAACTTACCAAAATTTTTCACGCACACAGGCGGCGTCGACGCCGCGTCGATGCTGCGTCGGTCGACGCGAGCACCCGGCAGCTTCGTTTCCGCATCATTGCCGCGTCATTCGAAGCGTGCGCCAGGGACGCGTCAACGGCGCGTCAATGCTGCGTCGGTCGATGCGGCTGCAGGTTTATTTTAGCGATTTTCCTTTCTTCAAAATGAATTTGGACTTATCCCTGACCCAAATCCTGTTCAAAACTTACAGAAAGTAGAGAAAAAGAAATAAATAAAATAAAAGAAAATTAAAAATAAAGAAAATACAGTAGCTTGGGTTGCCTCCCAAGAAGCGCATCTTTTAACGTCGTTTGCTCGACGCAATTGTTCCGTGATTAAATTTCCAGCGGAGGTGGGTCTCCCACCGCCCATTCTTCACAATCTTGATTTGATGATTCTCCGTCCTAGTACAACTTCACTCGGTGCCCATTAACTTGAAATGTTGAGTTTCGCTTCTCATCGTAAAGGGTAACAGCGCCAAACTCGTTGATTTCATTTATCACGAACGGTCCACTCATCTTTGATTTTAGTTTCCCTGGAAAGAGTTTAAACCGTGAGTTAAAGACTAGGACTAACTTACCGACTTCTAAATGCTTGTTGACGAGTCTCCGGTCATGGTAGACTTTGGTCATTTTCTTTTTCCTCCATGCAGTGTCATAAGACTCGTTTCTTATCTCCTCTACTTCAGTTAGTTCCAACTTCCTGTACTGGCCAGCCTCGTCATAATTCAAGTTCAATTTCCGAATTGCCCAACCAGCTCGATGTTCCAGCTCAACGGGCAAATGGCAAGCCTTCCCATAGATTAGGCGAAAAGGGCTCATTCCGAGCACTGTCTTGTAGGCTGTTCGGTATGCCCACAGTGCGTCGACAAGTTTGACTGCCCAATCCTTTCGACTCGGCCCGACTGTTTTCTCGAGAATGGCTTTAAGCTGACGGTTTCTCGTTTCGACTTGGCCAGACGTTTGAGGGTGGTAAGGCGTAGCTACCTTGTGTCGAACTCCATACTTCTTCATCAACTTTTCGAAAGCCTTGTTACAAAAATGGCTCCCTCCATCACTTATTATCGACTTCGGCACCCCGAATCTACTGAAAATATTTTCTTGGAGGAATTTGAGAACAACTTCTGCATTAGCTCTTCGAGTAGGAATTGCTTCCACCCATTTTAACACGTAGTCGACACCAACAAGGATGTACTCAAAGTCTCCACTTTTAGGGAAGGGTCCCATAAAGTCTATCCCCCAAACATCAAAAATCTCCACCACTTGGTTGGGTACCTGAGGCATTTCGTCTCGCTTGCCTATGTTTCCGGTCCGTTGGCAACTGTCACAAGTTTTGCAGTATTCAAACGCATCAGCAAATAAACTTGGCCAATAAAACCCGGCTTGTAACACCTTGAACGCCGTCTTTTGAGCTCCAAAATGCCCTCCAAGGTCATGGAAGAATTGGAGAATGCTTCCCATTTCGTCGTTCGGAATGCACCTCCTATTTAGACCATCCTTGCAGCGTTTGAAAACGTCGGGGTCATCCCAAAAGTAATCCCTGCATTTACTCAAAAATCTCTTCCTTTCTTGGTAGGATAAATGGTTAGGCACAATTTTGCAAACAAGATAATTCACAATATCAGCATACCAAGGGGTGACTAATTGCTCAAGATTAAAAACATTTTCATAAGGAAAAAGATCATTAATCATGAATTTCTCCCCCTCATTCTCCTCAACTACCATTCTAGACAAGTGATCCGCCACAACATTTTCACAACCTCGTCTATCTTTTATTTCTACATCAAATTCTTGTAGCAACAAAATCCACCTAATAAGACGTGGCTTACTTTGCGGTTTTGAAAACAAATGTCGTAAAGCAGCATGATCAGTATGTACAATTACCTTAGCTCCAACTATATACGGTCTAAATTTGTCAAGCGAAAACACGACCGCCAATAGCTCTTTTTCAGTTGTGGTATAATTACGTTGAGCATCGTTTAGCATATAACTAGCATAGTAAATAACTCTAAGCAATTTTTCCACACGTTGTCCCAAAACAGACCCCACCGCCTCATTAGAAGCATCACACATAATTTCAAAGGGTAGGGTCCAGTCGGGAGCAACAACCACAGGGGCAGACGTAAGACTCGCTTTTAACTCATTAAACGCATTCAAACATTCTTCATTAAAAATGAAAGGAGTATATAAAGTCAAGAGTTTGCAAAGTGGACGACTTATTTTTGAAATTTTTTTGATAAACCGTCTATAAAAGCCTGCATGACCAAGAAAACTCCTAATCCCCTTAACATCTCGAGGCGGAGGGAGAGTTTCAATTACATAAATTTTTGCCTTATCAACCTCCAGCCCTTTTTCAGAAACAACATGGCCTAGAACAGTGCCACTTTTCACCATAAAATGGGATTTCTCCCAACTCAAAGTTAGATTTTTTTCAATGCATCGTTCTAGAACTCTTGACAAATTACTCAAACAATGACCAAAACATGACCCAAAAATTGAAAAATCATCCATAAAAACCTCAAGAAAGTCATCAATAAAATCACTAAAAATTGATAGCATGCACCTTTGAAAAGTCGCTGGTGCGTTGCACAGGCCAAAGGGCATCCTTCGAAAAGCGAAAGTGCCAAAGGGGCATGTGAACGTCGTCTTGCTCTGATCTTCCGGAGCGATGGCCACTTGGTAGTAGCCCGATAGGCCATCCAGAAAKCAGTARAATTCGTGTSCCGCAAGTTTRTMYAGGAGTTGATCGATGAACGGTAGAGGAAAATGATCCTTTCGAGTGGCCGCATTCAACTTCCTATAATCGATGCACATACGCCATCCGATAGTTAGACGGGTCGGCACTATCTCTCCCTTTGCATTTTCGGCAATGGTGATACCTCCTTTCTTTGGAACCACATGGATTGGGCTCACCCATTTACTGTCGGAGATGGCGAAAATGATTCCTTCGTCTTTAAGCTTAAATATTTCTTTCTTGACCACCTCGTAAAGCGTTGGCATCAGTCTCTATTAACTGTCCCTCACAGGCCTGGCATCGGGTTCCATCTCGATTCTATGCATGCACGTCACGGGGCTTATTCCTTTGATGTCGCTGATGCTCCATCCAATTGCTTCCTTGTGGGTGCTTAACACCGCAACTAATTCTTTCTCCTCTTGCTCCGACAAGGCTGAGTAAATGATGACCGGTTTCGTTTCGTTGGGCTCTAGGAAAACATACTTCAAGTGGCTCGGTAGTGGCTTTAATTCTATCTTTGGACCAAGCTCGGGCGCAGTGGCTATTTCACACAATTCTTCAACAGAATCGTCCATCTCTTCATGGTTTTCGTCGATCTCATTCAAGTCTATCTCTAATATCTCGGCCACCCTGTTCAAAAACTCCGTGTCGTCCTCGACGCGTAACTCATCTAGCACGGTGATCCCCTTTAGCTCGTGAACACAAGAGGCAATTGGGTCCATAAACGAGAAATCTTCATTCATGTATGGCAAAGGGGTGTTGTGGATATCTTTCAGCGAGAATGTGACTGTTTCCCCCATCACGGACAATGTCAACCTCCCTCTGTTTACGTCAATCAGTGTACAAGAAGTGGACATAAATGGCCGACCAAGCAAAATAGTATGCTCAGTGCCCTCTTTCGGAACCTTGCCGACATCAAGTAAGACGAAATCGACTGGAATCACAAGCTCACCAACTTGAACTAGAACATCCTCGACTATGCCAAGTGGTTGTCTAATTGATCGGTCCGCCAGTTGTAGCCGCATCGTCGTTGGTCTCATCGTCCTCAAATCGAATTCCTTATAAAGGGAATAAGGCATCAAATTTATTCCTGCCCCAAGGTCAAGCATGCCTCGTGCTGTTTGCCCGTTTCCCAAGGTGATGGTTATGCAGAAGCTTCCGGGATCTTTCTCCTTTTTGGGTAGAGGTCCTTTGCATATGGCGCTCACCTCCTTTGTTAGCTTAACTTGCTGAAGTGTCTTGAGACGCCGCTCTCTTTCTACTAACTCCTTGAAGAATTTCACGTACGCGGGCATCGTCTTGATTACGTCTTAGAGAGGGATATTAATGTTGACGTTTTTGAGCAGATTTTAAAGTTCCATGAACTTTTTATTCTCTTTTGCTGGGCGTAGGCGACTTGGGAAAGGAACCTTGTCTCGAATAGTTATTGGCGAAGCTCTCGGAGGCTCGGTGGAATCGTCATTCGTCACTTGACTCGGGGGCTTCCCTTTCAATGACCCAGGAATGTATGGATTCGGTGACTTATGCATTTGGCCAACCGGTTTAGGGTCATTCTTCGTGGGAAGGCCTTTATCTGCAACATCAGTTTCCTCTTCGTTTCCTTCTTCGACTCCATTATCTATCGCCTTCCCACTTCGTAGAATATGAACAGCGGAAGCCTGTTCGGGTTGACTTGGAAGTTTCCCCTTTTCGTTATCATGCTTGGCCATGAATGTCGCCATTTGCCCCATCATCTTTTCCAAGTTCTTCACGCTCTTAGATAGATCATCTAAGACTTCTCCTTGCTTGTTTACTTGAGTGGTCAGACTGGTCAATCCATCTCTGTTTCTTAATGTCTCGGTGACTTGGTTCTGTTGCCAAATTAGCAGTTGATCATTTGGCTGTATAGGAACAGGTGTTGGCCCCGCTGGTGGTGATTTGCTCGGTGGAGCGTGCGTTGGCTTATTTTGTGCTGGGGCGAAATGTGGGTTTTCAGGGCCCCATTCAAGATATGGAGAATTTCGTTGTGCATCAAACTTAGTAGATTGGCGGTGCTCTTAGGTTGGGGCGTCTTGATAGTGGAGTTGATTTTTGATGGCGTAAGCTTCAGCGTTGGTATCCTCGTGATACCCCATTGTACAAGAATCCCCCGCATGCCCTTGCTCCCCACAATGATTACATTTCTTGAAGATCTCATTGCTTGGCATCTCAGTCGCTTCGTTTACTCGTATCTTCCGTGGTCGAGAGCTCATTTGCCTCGACTTCTCGCTCATCTTTTCAAACAGTCGTTTGGCCTCAGTTGCTGTTAAATCCCCAAAATCTCCTCCATCAGCCACCTCTATATTATTCTTGAAAGAATCTATAAGTCCCTCGTAAAAGAGTTGATTCACCATTCCTGGAGAGTTGTGGTGATGGGGGCAAGCTTGCAACAGTGATTTGAAACGTTCCCATGCCTCGTGCAATAGCTCCCCGTCTTGCTGGACAAAGTTGGCTATTTGTCTCCTTATCTGGCCCGTCGTCCGAGCTGAGTAGTATTGATTAATGAATTTATCGCTCACCATGGGCCAGTCGACCAGAGATCTCGGTTCCAGTGATAGTAGCCAAGACTTGGCTTTATCCTTCATGCAACTTGGGAAACAAACCATTTGAAGGTCTTCGTGATGAAGTCCCGGGGATGGGATCCTACTAACTTTGGCATAGAACTCCTTAAGGAACGTCAGTGGGTCTTCGTTGGCGAGGCCGTGAAATGTTGGGAGATTGTTGATGATATGAGGTTTCAATTCGAAGTCTCTCGCAGTTCTTCCCAACACAATTGCCGAACTATAAGGACCGATTTGAGGGGTCGTGAACTCTCTTTGTCTTGGTTCACGCGCCTCCCATTGGTATCTTGCTTGGTTATTCCGCCTCGCGTATTCCTCTCTCTCGTGGTACTCGTCATATGCCAGCCACTCGTTGACCCGCTCGTCGCCGTGATATGATCTCTCAGAATAGTTGTCCGGGACGTGGTGGTAGCGATTGTCCCCTCGTCTTTGGCCTTCATTCTGGTTCATCACGTTACGTTGGATATTCTCCTCGTGTGCTTGAGGCTGTACTGGTCCGTCGGGACGATTTAGCTCACTCCCATTCCCATTTCTTTGCTGCACGGGTGGATGCCTTGGTGACTGGTTGTCTCTGCTGTTCTGTGATTGGTTTTCTAGCCGCAACATCGTGTTCGGAACAGGATCACAAATAAAATCAGTCGTGGCAGACGATTCACTTGTGGGTGAGTGAGGCGGTCTCACTTGATTCGGACGATGAACGTTGTCGATGAACGGTGCAAGTTCGAGCCTAAGCGACCTACGACCTTGCATGAACTCAACAACAAATCAAACGTATCGAATAGAGAGAATAATTATACAAATAACGACAAAAAATAAAAATAAAAAGAACAAGCATATTTTTGAAAAACTTTGTATAATCCCCGGCAACGGCGCCAAAATTTTGATTCAAGCTTTTGTGTTGCCTACTTATGAAAATTTGTCAAAAGATCAATAGCTTGCCCGCAAGAAAATGGGGTCGCGCGTAGTTTGGCAACTTGACTCGAGTCGTCTCTCGAGGAACATACAATCGGAATTCTCAAACAGTTTGTTCAACTTAAATTCACATACATTGGGGAGGGGGGGGTATTTGATTGTTTTTATTAACTAAGAATTTAAAAAGCATGAACACTAATTAAAATTAAGTAATCTAATTCAGCAATAAATAACCTAGAGTAATTATCCTAAGAACTTTGAACAAAATCAACCAACAATAGAGCAGCAATTATCTAGACGAAAAGTAATCGAAGTAACCAATCCAAGCATGAATAATAACTAAGCAATTAATTAAACTAGGATTACGAGTTTATCACCAAAAGTAGCTAAGAGTTGAAACATAAAATAACTCAAGAACAAATATTAGAACTACCACTTAATTGCATAAATTAAAACTAAGAAAGCGAATAAAAGGTTTAGAGTACTTATTAAACTAGTAAGCGTAGTAAAATCTCCAGCTACTCCGGAGGGGTGAATGATCTTGATCGAAGAACGGATCACGAACGGACAGTTGAGGCTTGATGATCCACGAATCTTCAATCTTGATCACTTGTTATTAACTGGATGTGATAGGTGTTGTTCTCCAACCTCACGATCAAGGATTCAGTGTATATATATAGGGGTATATCTTCTGGGATGGACTTGGAAAGGTTTAAATAGAAGTCTCTTGACTTGGAGCATAAGAAACCCTAAAATTCCCGATTCTGGGCCGTCGCGTCGATGGAGCGTTGACGGTGCGTCGACCGACGCGTGCCGGTACTCGGCATCGCTGCTGCCTGGCGCGCGCGTCGGCTGGGCAGGTGCGTCGACGGTGTGTGTCGACATCGACGCTTCAGCAAGTAGCGTCGACGCTGCGTCGACAGAGATGCGTCGACATCGACTCTTCAGAAGGTAGCGTCGACGTTGCGTCGACATAGACGCGTCGACATCGACGCTTCAGTAGGTAACGTCGACGTTGCGTCGACGCTGCGTCGACCGACGCAGGTCATGACTCGCGTCGACGGTTGCGTCAGTCGACGCGGCTGCGCGCCTGCTCCCGTCTCTTCCTATCTGCTTGCTACTCGTTCACCAGAAGACTCGTTCTTCATTTCGTGAATATCCGATTATGCGCTGAACTTGTCCGGTTACTTAGCTGTAAAGTGAAAAACCACAAATAATCACTTATTTGCATCAATCTAGATCAAAACACGGTAAAATAAGCTGAGAGTTCAATTATACGAAATAGAGCTTAAACTACCCAACTTATACCAAAAATAATAAGAAAAACAAGTAATAAACCTACTAAAAATAAGGACAAATATGTGCTAATCAGGCTCGCTAGTTCATGGATCTTGCTCCCAAACACTTAAAAACACTTTCCTTTTCCATTTTTAATTATGTATTAATTCCTAGTAATTAGTAATAGTTTAGTTAAGTGTTAGATCTTCATTAGCTAGTTGTTGAAGCTTTTGTTTAGCATTTCTTTTGTGAAGAAACTTTGAAGTTGCCATTGCCATTGTTGAGATTTGAAGCTTTTGTGGAATCATAAGTTTGGTAATATCTTTCTATTAATCTAGTTTGTTTTCATGTTATTTCTTTTAATCTTGTGGTGATGCTTGGATCATAGTTTAGTTGTTATTTTGATTTCCAAAACTTCCACTTTCATTTTATAGCTTTCTAGCTTTTGAACTTATTCTTTTAAGTTGTTTAGCTGTTTAGATCAATTTCTAAGTTTTTAGAAGTTTTATATAATCTTCCTTTTTAAAACTTTAATTTTTGTTAAATTAATGTTGACCTTTTCAAATAAGCAAGACTTTAATTTTCCCTCCATTTTCCTTAATTCAATTATAAGCTTTCTTAGTTAGCTAGTTTAGATTAATCGTTTTTAAATAAGCTTTAATTTTCTTTTCACATTTTAATGCTTTCAAAACTTCTATTTTCAATATAAAGTTTAGTTATAAAAAACTCAAACCAAATCAATGACTATTGCTTTCCTAGTTTAGATTAGTTTAGTTTAGTTTCAACCAACAATAAGAGCAAATAAGAAACCGATAAGCCGATAACATCCATCCTCGAGAGACACGACTCGGGAAGAACTCGCTGCCCTACAACTGGCTCCGTACTCTTGCGGAGACGGATTCTCAATATAGCGTGTCGAGGATTCGTCGATCACACATCATTGTATTTTGTACTATATCGTAAAATTTAATACTAATTTGTGTAATTTCATACTACTTTGTGTAATTTCACACTTACTCATCGAAGTTCCGTACTACATATAACAAAATTTAATTTTTAACAACATAAAAAATCATACTACACATTTTGTTTTCTTAAAAATTTAATTTCATACTATACCATTTAAAAGTTTGAGTGACAATATAAACCCTCATACTAATCTTATAAAATTCCGTACTAGTTCTATTAAATTTTGTACTAACTATATTAATTTTCATACTTACATATATTTAATAACATACTACAATATTAAATTCCATACCACCCCTAATTCATATAATGATTAGGACTTGGTCAATGCATGAGTAACCTTTGCTCATCAATTCATCCGTCAAAATAACTATTTGATATTACTTACCCCAAAATTACTTTTATGATACGACATAGTAGTTTGCAATAAAATTCTCCCAAAAGTACTCCTTAACAAATTGTTGATATCAAGTAACGAACTGCTTGAAATGTAAAAAAGGAAAAGAAAAAAAAATTGTATGTAATTTCCATGGGGTCCGACGAGATTTTGAATTTGATTTGGAATCGAACTTGGGTTCAAGAAAAGTCAAGGAAGACGTGAGCTCTGAGGTGCATCCATCGAAGACTCTCTAGATCTGTAAACACGTCGCGATTGGTGGCAGACCAAAAAAACTCCCACAACTATTGCTGCCTATTCAATCGAACGGAGATGATTCATGATCTCTTTATTTCATATTGGGTCTTGACGGAGGGGTGAAGACGTTAAGCGGCGAACATTGGTTGGGGATTCGGCATTGGTGAGCAACGCTAAATCAATGGAAATTGAGGTGGTCGGCTCGTGTCAGTGCAGCAGTGATAAAGTTAGTTGTCTTGGTGGCGGCGAGTGGGAAGGGAGATGTAGGGTTTAGTTTGTAAGGGGGCCAAGAAAGAGACAACAATATATATGTGTATTGGGTATTTTTGATAATTTAAACTTAATTTTTGATTAAATGGGATTCACGTGACTAAATAGGATTAAAAGAAAATTTGATGATTATTTGAGAATATATTGTTGATCTAGGTGTATTAAATGGGAATTATCCCTTAATAAAAGTATTTTTCATTCTATACAACCCTTTAATAATTAAGGGTTCTTTCGATTTAATTCATATTCCGATCAAAACTTTATTTCTTAAAAGGAACAAATCCTTCACTTCTCAATGAGAAGCTCGAGAAAAAAAATACGCATTCTCGTGATTTATATCTATGAGTCAGTTAGAAATTGCAAAGTTGGATTATGAATTGCGAAACAAAAAATTTTCAATTGGACCAAGACTTGAAATTGAATTAAGTATTAGTAAAGGATCCATTGCGGAAGATTAAAAGTCAGTTTCTAATCGTAACTAAATCTTACTTTTTTTTATAGTTCCGAAGAAAGAAATTGAATCAAAATAGCTACTCAACGATGACTTTGGTTTACTAGAGACATCAAAATATTGTTTTAGCTCGTTGAAAAATCCTTATCCTTAGGATCCTCTCAAATTAAAATAAAGAGCGAAAGAACTAGAAATATTGTTAGAATCACCTTCTTCTAAAGTGATCAACTAGAAAGCGATTTGTTTTATATGTATTCAGACAAAAAGCTGACATATAATTTTTTATCATTTTGTTCACATCTTATATCTAGGAATTTACTTATCTTCCATAAAGGAGCCGAATAAAACCAAAGTTTCATGTTCGATTTTGAATTAGAGACGTTGAATCAACGTCGACTATAACCCATAGACTTCTATTCTAACAACACGGGTTCACCACAGAAGAACCTCCACAACATCTTCCATTATAGAGAATAAGTTCACATACTTAGTTTGTATAGTACGACAAGTTTTAACAAACAACCAAGTATCATTAAGTGATGCTTATTCAAATTTTATGACTAAAATATGAAAAAGTAAAGCCTAAACACATAGAAATTGAAATAACATAGTTGCTACAAAATACAGTCCCGGATGTGATGACATCCTAGATGACATTCATTCACAAAGTCAATGATCTGAGAATACTTAACCTTGATTAATGATATAAAAATTTTAGCTGCTTATGATTATTCTTATTTCTATTCTGAGAGCCAACATTTATTCAGCAAGTTTTACCTTTGATCATTTATTCACTTGAAGGAATTGTAGGCTTCAAATTTGCAAATTATAATATAGAACACGTATTTCAGTGTAGATTTTAAATAATAGGCAACATAGAATAAAACATAAATTAGTTTAAAACTTATACTATAAGAAGTCATTCTTATATTTGAGCCAATAGTGCAAACAATTTTTACTATTTAAACTTGTGCTTCATTAATTATGATATGCCCTGAATTGATCCTGACTTAAAATTCAGACCTGGTTAGAAGAGACCTGGTTGAATATCACCTTGATCTGAGCTAACGCTACTAGAAATTGTGGGGTTCGAATTGTCCTGATCTGGCTCACTACGAATATTACCCTTATCTGACCCCTCCTAGAATGAGGGTAAAAGATCTAGTACTTTCCTGGTCTGGATTTTCTTAGAAGGAAAAGGGATGACCTGGCCATTATGAATAACGGCTCGAGATTCGTGGAATTCTATTTTTGGGATCTCGGAAGGGCCACACTTGATGAAAAACTATAAATACCCAAAACCTCAGGGTTAAGAGGTACGCAATCTCAAGCATTCTTCTTGCTTTCCTAAATTTGAGAATTTACTGCTTAACTGACTTAAGCATTGGAGAGGTTTCCACCCGAAATCCTCTGGTGGTCCTTTCTAATGTGTTTTTGTAGGAAACAGGTCAGGGAATTCTCAGGTGAAGGTGCAGGTTCTCTTGGGGTAATTTTTCAGGCGAAACAATTGACGCTATCTGTGGGAAAAGTCGGGGCTAAGACATGAGAAAAAATATGGCATCAGATGGACTTCAGCGGAATTTGGTGGCGGAGCTGGGTATTACGTGATTCGAACTTTTGTGTTCCTACTTTATAAATATTTGTCAATTATTCAAAAGCTTGGTCGCAAGAGTACGAGTTCACATATAATTTGGTAAGTTAAACCGAGTCGATCTCAAGGAAAATGCAATCAGAATCTAAAATGTTTGTTTAATCACAAAGTAACACGAGAACTTGTACAATTTGGGGGTTTTATTTGTTTTGATTATCTAAGAATTTAAAACACAATAACATCAATGAAAACTAAGTAACTTCAACTAATTAATCAACTAGAAATTAATATCATAATTTCAATCCTAGAAATCAATCTAGAAAGCATGTACGAATCTAATAACTATAACGAAATCAATCCAAGAACTCAAATGAGAATAACTAGCATAAACAAAAAGCAATTATCGTAACGTAAATGGAATCAAATAACGTGAACGAATTAAATAGCATCAAAGCATGAACAATATCAAATCTCTAATACCCAAGTATAAATTTATCAAACTAAACTATGGTGAAAGATTATGAATCCAGATATCCAGAGTAACTAAGGGTTGAAGCATAAAATAATTTAAGAACAATAATTAAAAAGCTACTACTTAATCACATAAATTAAACTAAGAAAGCAATTTAAAAGTTTAGAATACTTATTGGAACTTAAGAAGTGCAGTAAGTTCTCCAGCTATTTTAGAGAAATCGCGTAGATCTTGGCCAAAAATTGAATCACGAACTAGAATCGGAGCTTGGTACTTGTTACTCTTGAATCTTCGATCTTGATCTTCTATTATGATATGTGATGTAAAGGTGTGTTCTTTTTGAGCCTAAGGACCAAAAATAAGGTTATGGTGGTGATGTGTGTGTTTTGGGACGGATTAAGAGAGGGGTTTATATAGTTTTCCCATGTATTGGACACAAGTTAGGGTAAAAACGTGTTTCTGAGCAGGTAATGGTATGACTTAGCGGTATGAGTTTCCGCTAACTATACCGTCAACCCTCTCTTAGTAGTCTTTGTCCATTCGTAGCGGTTCTAGTAGCGGTAAGAAAGTAATCGTTAAGTAAACTGCTAAACCTCTCTGTCATTTCTTAATGGTGTAACTAACGGTATAAAGATACCGCTAAAGTCACCGTTACCTTAGTCTGGGAGCTCTCTGTCCATCTTCAGCGGTAAGTTAATGATGATGGTAACGGTAATGGGTACCGCTAACTCCCAATTTTGATACTTCTTCACTGGAAAGCTCGATTCTCACCTTTTACTCATTAAACATCGTCTCTTAAGCGCTGAACTCTTTCGGTTACTTAGCTATAAGATGGAAAACAGAGAATAATCACCTATTTGCTTCAATTTTGATCACAATATGGTAAAATAAGCTGGAAGTATAAAATTACGAATTTAAGCTTAATCTACCCAACTTATATCAAAAACAATAAGAAAAACTAACTAAAATACTAATAAAACTAAGGAAAAATATGTGCTAATCAGTATGCCAAGCTCTACCACACCGACGGGTGCGCAAGAGGCGGCGGGACCGTCGGCGGCAACTAGACCAGGAGTAGCGCAACCTCCTCCTAGCGGAGCCACACAAGCTGACGGCAGATTGATGAATGATTCCTTCCTAAGGAAATTATCCGACCTCAAAAGCAATGCGGTGGAGGTAGTTGTGGATAGAAAGTTCGTCGAGCTCTCGACCCCCCCTTCCAAGGCGGCTCAGTCGCCAGATATGGAGCCACCGCGAACAACCCAACGCACGGTCATAACTCCCCTTCAAGAAGAGGAGGAGAGTTTCTCTGCTTCATAAATCGAAACGTCGAGTAAAACCAACCCATACCTCACTGAGCAGTTGCAAAACCTACATAAAGAGGTCAGGGAGGGGAAGAGGAAGATGGCAGTCACGGGCACGGTGCCGGCGAGGCGAGGTACCCCATTTACGGATGCAGTTATGCACGATGATTTGTCGACTTCTTACCGGTCCATGGGATTTAAATACAATGGAACAATGGACCCGTGGGATCATCTGAGCTGATTTGAGATCGCGGCTACTTTACATAAATTCTCAGATGCGGTCATGTGTCAGGTCTTTCCGATGACCTTTACGAAGTCCGCTCAGCTCTAGTTTAGCTAGTTGCCTCCACGGTTTATAAGTAATTTTGATGAATTTAGCTCGGCATTCTTGCACCAATTTTACCAGCTGCATGAAGTACCAAAAAATTCCGCTGGAATTATTTAGCTTGAAACAGAAGAAAAATGAGAGTCTACATGCATACATCAAGCAATTCACTGATGCACAGCTAGAGGTGCCATTAGCATCTGAGGAGATCTTGGTTAACGCTCAGCTCAGGGGCTCAAAAGAGGAGAATTTTTCCAGACGTTGGTTGTAAAACGAGCGCTAAAATCTGGAGAGCTCCTGGAAAGGGCAGAAAATACATTCATCTGGAGGAGGCCTTAAAGATCAAGGAGGATGGAGAGAAGAGAAGGGAACGACCTGATAGGGAGGACAAGACCCCAATGAAAAAACCCAGGGCTGACTTAGTTAGAGGACGACTCCGTTTTGATAGGTACACACCTCTGGCCACACCTCAGGGGGAGATTCTGCAGGCAATTAAGCGACATCCTAATCTCAAATGGCCCGGAACTTATTCCCAGAAGCCAAGGAAAGAAAGATCTGACCGATTTTGAAAATACCATAATGAGTATGGTCATGATACAGATCAGTGCACCCACCTAAAGGATGAGATAGAGAGGCTGGTACAAGCAGGGCACCTCAAGGAATTTGTACAGGCGAGACGGGAGGAGTCCAGATCTAACTCTCGCAGGCGAGATCAACCCTAAGGAAACAAGCATGAGAAAGATATTGGACGAAACAGTGGAAGGAGGAATGACCAGACTCAGGAGGTACGAGGTGAAATCTTATGATTACAGGGGGTGAGTTGGATGAGCATTGCAGAAGAACCCTAAACAACTATGTTCGCACTGCGAAAGACCTGGCAAGAAAAGCAAGTGAGGTCGGGTAGTTAACGCCAATCCTGAACATATATTTTGCATCTGAAAATGAGAATGGCATCTTGGCCCCTCACATGGACGCCATGGTTATTAAAGCCATTATCGCCAACTACACCATAAGACTGATCTTCATGGACTTGGGCAGTTCGACTGATATCATGTTTTATGAATGCTTTCGAAAGTTAGATCTAAATGTGGACCCGGAGGAGGTCACAACCTCACTAGTTGGCTTTGCAGGGGAATCCCTAAAACCGTTGGGAACGGTGAATCTCCTGGTAACGCTTGGGGATGGTCTGTTTAGATAGACCTGGTCAGTGCATTTTCTGGTAGTAGATTCACCTTCCTCGTACAATGTCATGCTTGGGCGACCATCGCTGAGCCAATTTCAAGCCTTAATCTCCATTTACCATATAAAGTTGAAATTCCCTACCCAGGACGAAGTAGGGGAGGTCCACGGGGATCAGTACGTGGCAAGATGCACATACATAATTATTGTTCGGTGCAATGAAGATTAGGGAAGGTGTAAAAGAGCAAGGATGGAAGATACCAGACCTGACCCAACTCAGAGAGAGGAGAATCTGATGGCAATTGAGGTAGTCCCAGGAGACGACAGTCGAGTCCTGCACGTAGGAACGACCCTCAGCCCTGAAGTGTTGGTGGATTTGGTAGCCCTGCTCAGAAAAAGCATAGATATCTTTGCCTTGTCTCCCTAGGATTTGGTCGGGATAGACCCAGTAATAGCTAAGAACCTCTTTAACATTAGCCCGAAAATAAAGCCGGTAAAGCAGAGAAAGCGCAACTTTGGACTGGAAAAGGAGGCCATTATTGAGGCTGAGGTGGAAAAATTGCTAAAGGTTGGGCATGTGCGGGAAATACAATTCTCGGAATGGATCTCTAATGCAGTTTTAGTACCGAAAATAGAAGAGGACTGGAGGATGTGTATTGACTTCCGCGATTTTAGTAAAGCCTGTCCTAAAGATCACTATCCGCTGCCGAGGATAAACCAACTGGTCGACTCTACATCAGGTTGTGAGTTATTGAGTATGATGGACGCCTCGCAGGGATATCACCAGATCAGGCTAACCAAAGAAGATCAGAAGCGAGTTAGTCTCATAACTCCAAAGGGAACATATTGCTACATAGTCATGCCGTTCGGACTTAAGAATACGGGTGACACATATCAGAGGCTAGTGGACAAAATGTTCAAAAATTAGCTCGGGCTTAACATGGAGGTCTATGTGGACGATATGTTAGTCAAGAGTATGAAAGAAGCCTCACATGTGGATGACTTGAGAGACACCTTCGATACTTTGAGGAAGTATAAGATAAAGATGAGACCCAAAAATGCATGTTTGGGGTAAGAGTTGGAAAGTTGCTGGGCTACATGGTCACGAAAAAAGGGAATGGAAGCAAATCCATAGAAGGTCAATGGTATCACAGATATGCAGCCTCTGAAAAATGTTAAAGAGGTGAAATGCTTGGCCACGCGGATAGCAGCCCAGAGCAGGTTCATTTCACGCTCGGCTGAGAAGAGTCTGCCATTTTTTCAGGCCTTACAAAAAAGAGCCCCGTTCCAGTGGTATGAGAAATGCCAAGACGTATTTTAGAATCTAAAGGAGTACTTGGTCAGGATGTCATTGCATACCAAACCTGTCAAGGGAGAGCCCTTGATCTTGTATTAATCTGTGGGAAGGCAAGCTATCAACACGGTCCTGGTCAGGGAAGAAGGCAGGATGCAGAGGCCAGTATACTATTGGAGCAAAATCTTGCATGATGCCAAGCTACGGTACGTAGAGGTGGAATGAGCCATGCTGGCCTTGGTCGGAATGGCTCGCAAGCTCCGCCCTTATTTCCTCTCACAATGTGGTGGTTAGAACTAACTTACCCCTGAAAGCGGCCATGGATAAGACAGAAGCCTCGGGACGCTTGGTGAAGTTGATATCGAGCTCAGTGAGTTCGATATCAATATCGAAGCATGAACAGCAATTAAGGCCCAGGCATTGGTGGACTTCATGCAGGAGATGACCGGCTCTTCCGAGGAGGCAAAGGGATGGACGATCTACACTGATGGCTCTGTTGGCAACCTCAACTGTGGTGCAGGGATAGTGTTGATAAACCTAGAAGAAGTAACCACAAAGTATGCGGTGAGCATGAATTGCCCTTTATCCAATAATGCAGCAGAGTATGAGGCCTTGCTAAGGGGAGTCCAGATGGAAAAAGTTGAATTTGAAACCATGGAAGAGCACCTGCAAAGATATTTGACTCAATTTTGCGAGCTGGTCAGTGCCATGAGCTCTTTGACAGTCCATCAAATTCCCATAGAAGAAAATGGCCTAGCTGATTACCTGGCAAAGGTGGTTAGCTCAGCAACAGACTGTCAAGAAAAAGTGATCACCCTCCTAATGGCATACTGTGAGTTTGGAAAGGAGGAGGTTCATGCGTTAGAAGAGGAGACAGACTGGCGTCACCCGATCATATTATATCTGGAAAAAGGAGAGCTACTAGATAATAAAAAAGAGGAAACAAAGGTAACGATCAGATCCTCTCGCTTCTGCCTGATCAAAGGAGAGTTGTATAAGAGAGGGTTTGGACAACCTCTTCTGAGATGCCTGAGCTAGAAGGAAGGCGCCTACATCCTCAGAGAAATCTATGAGAGCTGCTGCGATAACCATTTGGGCGCCAGGACTTTGTCGAGCAAGGTCATGAGAGATGGCTATTCTTGGCCATTGTTGCAGAAGGAAGCAGAAAACTTCGTTAAGAAGTGTGAAAAATGCCCGAGTATATCTCCCTTAGTTCACAGGCCGACGGAAGAGCTTATGACAATGAGCTCTCCCTACCCCTTTGCAAAATGGGGGATAGATCTGGTCGGACCTTTCCCTATGGCCCCGACCCAGAAGTAGTTCTTGATTGTTGCTATTGATTATTTTAGCAAATGGTTAGAGGCCGAAGCTCTCGCAAAAATTACTGACGATGCAGTGATGGGATTTTTATGGAAAAACATAGTGTGTCGATTTGGCATCCCCAAGATCCTGATCTCAGATAATGGCACGTAGTTTATGGAAGCTAAGATCAGAGCCTGGTGTACTAAGATGAAGATAGACCAATACTTTACATCTGTCTATCATCCTCATGTAAATGGTCAAGTCGAGGTGACCAATCGCATCCTATTGCAGGGGATCAAGGCACTCCTGGAGAGGTCAGGCGGCAAATGGGTGGAGGAGCTCAATTCAATTCTCTGGGCCTATCGCACTAATCCTAAGGAGAGTACTTGAGAAACCCCATTTAGCATGGTATATGGCATGGACGCTGTTATCCCCGCTGAAATAGGTCTGGAAATTCACCGGATCCAAAGCTTCGATACGGATCAAAATGAAATATTTGTACATGATGCATTATATTTGGTGGAGAAAAAAGAGAGAGCGCAGCCGTTGGGATGGAACACATGCGAGGACGAGTTCTAGCGGCATATAACAAAACGGTAATAAAGAGGTGTTTCCAAGTGGGAGATTCGGTGTTGCGTAGAGCTGATCATGGAAAAGCCAAGGGAAAATTGAATGCTACTTGTCAAGGACCCTTTAAGATCACAAGGGTTCTAGCAGGCAGAGCCAATGAATTGGAACAAATGGATGGAGTCGCAGTACCCCGAGCCTGGAATGTATCAAATTTACGAAAATACTATGTGTAAGATTGTTTAATGAAACTTATTTATATAATGATAGTTTGAGACTATCTATATTTTATTACGAGCTAACCTAATGGTCAATAAATTTTCAAAAGCCAGGATTGGCTAAGGGAGGATGCCCCAATTTCCTGACCTGATTTTCAGTAAAGCCAGGATTGGCTTAAGGCAGATGCCCCAATTTTCCGGACTTGATTTTCAGTATATCCAAGATTGGCTAAGGGCGGATACCCCAATTTTCCTTACCTGATTGTCATTAAAGCAAGGATTAGCTAAGGGATAATGCCCCAATTTTCCTAACCTGATTTTCAGTAAAGCCAGGATTAGCTAAGGGCAGATGCCCCAATCTTCTTGACCTGATTGTGAGTAAATCCAGAATTGGATAAGGGCGGATGCCCCAATTTTCCTGACCTGATTGTCCGTAAATCCAGGATTGGCTAAAGGCGGATGCCCCAATTTTCCTGACCTGGTTTTCAGTGAAGCCAGGATTGGCTAGGACGGATATCCTAATTCTCCTGACCTACCTGTCTGTATAGTCGAGTTTGGCTAAAGCTTACCCTGCGGAGCAAGATCTAACTATCAACAAGGGTTTTTTGCCCACAAAAGATCATTCATTACAAGTCAAGGCCAGAATTAAATGAATGGAAAATAGTTATGCCACTTTTTATAGCAAAACTTGATGAGTTTAATTGAAAGTGCGAGAAATAAGAAAAGGAAATGTTCATGAAAATAGTAAAAATCTGGGAAACACATGAAGAACATAATTTAAAAATCATCCATGGGAAGAGGAAGCCCTCTTGTCAGAGTCCAGAATCTGGCGAATACGCCATAACTCTCGCTCGGTTTCAAGGAGGCACTGGCGATACCTATCCGCCGCCCAGAAACAGCATGAGCCTTGCTAGTGACGGTAGTCAGCCGACCTACTAATTCAACTAGATCGGCCTTTTCCTACTCCGGTTGGCGGTTGAGTTGGCGGAGCTCAGCCCATTCACGCTTGTAATAACGTTTTTCCTAACTCTTCCTTTCCAGAAGCCGGCACACTTGGGAAGTTTTCTCCCAAAGAACAGAGAGTTTGTCAGAAAGTTTGAAAGTTCTCAGTGAAAAGTTAGAGGTTTTTTCTCTTTACAATATCAATTTCTTCAAGCAAATAAGAGGAATCTATAAAGAGAATAAAATGTGTAAGTATGAAGCACGTATATAAAGAAAGCAGTTGCACGTGATTTGTAAGGAAATAGTACTAGTATCTTCTTAAAACCAGGAAACCTTAAGAACAAAAGTCATTAAACGACAAATTAGTCAGTTGCAGGCAAAAGACAGATCAGCCACATAGGCAAAACAAACAAGATCTATCTATGTACAGAACAAACAAATACAGAAACAAGCCAATCTGCGCCTAACTCTCGGCGTCCAACTATTCATCAAGCTGATCCACCGCATCTTCGACAGTCAGGGCCCCAGGAGATGCCCCTCCAGATAGCTCACCCATACCAGTGAAGGTTGGGGAGGGAGTAGACATAGTAAGAGAAAGATTTAGACCCTGGTCTTGTTGAGTCAGCTCTTGAACAATGGCAGGAGCATGGAAGGCTGCAAGGATGTGCTTGGCAAACTCGTGAGCCTCGAGTCTGTGCAGACAATCCTGCTCTGGCATGTAAGAGAAGAAGGTAGGCTCAGGTGGCTATTTGAGTGGTGCGGTCAAAGGGAAGAGCGGGTTGATCCTTGGCCCACTTGGCCTGAGCGTCCAGGCCAAAGTGGTAATAAACCTCGACCTCCGGGACGAGCACTTGATAGAGCTCCTTAGATCTCAGGAAGGCCTGACGAGTCATCTCCCTGGTTATCTGGGTCAGCCTTGTCCCCTCCTTGGAGTTAAGGAACTCCGTCTTTTCCTCCTCGCGCGCCTGAGCCACAGCCTCATCCGCCAGACTCCAATCTTCAGCCAAGGCCTCGTCTCGTGCCTCAGCTCTAGCCATCTCCAAAACCTTCTTCTCATCTTTCTTCATCTCCGCCAGCTCCAACCTGAGTTTCTTCAGTTCGTCTCCCCTTTCCTTGCACAGATTGAACACCCTCCTCTCCTTCTCCTGCAACTTCTTGTGCTCCTTGGCCAGGTCCGCATTCATCAGGGACCCCCTGGCCCTGGACACAAGGATGGGCCTCTTGGCCGCAACCTAAGGAGGAGGAAAAACTTATTAGGGTATAAAAAGAAGGGAAGAAACGAGAAAAAGAAAATACAAGAGAAGAGGACTCACCCTGGCCTCATCTTGGCATAATAACTCGATGAGTTCGGGATCAGACCACTTCTCCAAAGTGGCTCTATCGGTGCCCGGGCATTGTCCCTGGATAAACTGAATTGCTATTGGCCCAGGACAGTTTAGGACGGAGGCGTGGGTGAAAAAGGTAGCATTGGGGTTAGTTACAGTGACCCCTTTGGCGGACGCCCCCTCCAGTGTGAGCCCTCTTCACCGGCGGGCGAGTCCTCCCCTCCCCCGAGTCTGCGGGGACGATCACCTCCACCTTGGGATGAGGGAGGTCCCGGGAGGTTCCTAATCCACCTGCCTCCGCATGGAGAAGAACCACCTCTGGAGTTCGCTGTTCTGACCCCGCCTCTACCTCCCTCTATCGGGCAGCCATTATCCTTTTCATCATATTTATTAAAAAAAAGGAGAGATAAATTAGTCAAATTGACATGAGATGTAAGCCAACTAAGGAGCCAGAAGAGGTCAGAGCAGTAAATGTTTCTTTACCGATCTCAGGGGTTAAGGGACTCATCTCCTCCCGATCGTTGAAAAAATCTAGGACAGAGGGGAGAAGAAGTTGGGAGAGATGGAAAACATTCTCATTTAAAGTTAAAATTATTTTTTGTATCTGAGGAGATATGTCCCCTATGTATAGGTTAGGCTGAGCAGGAAACTGTCCAATGTATCGTGGAGGGAAGCCCCAATTCCTTTAACAGCGCACGAAGAAAAATCTCTTCCTCTAAGCTTTATTGGAGGAGGGGATGCCAGTAAGGAAGCGGACATCAGCTCTGCCGCACAAATAGAAGTAGCCAGGAGAAGAGATCTTGTCCTGAAAGAGATGGTAAAAGGTCTGGGCTATAGGGTCGAGACCAGCATATCTGATTAGCACATATTTGTCCTTATTTTTATTAGCATTTTAGTTCATTTTTCTATTTGTTTTTGGTATAAGTTTGATAGTTTAAGCGTAATTCCGTATTTTATACTTCCAGCTTATTTTACCATATTTTGATCGAAATTAGTAAGAATAGGTGATTATTCGTTGTTTTCACCTTACAGCTAAGTAACTGGAAGAGTTCAACGCATAAATGGATGAATTCTGATGTTCGAGAGTCAAGAACAAGCTTTCCATTGAAAGAGTAGCAGAAAGATTGAGGAAATAAGACGTGTAGCGAAGATACATCGGTCGACGCAAACGTCGACGCGATCCATGCTCGCGTCGATCGACACTTTGTCGATGCCAAGCCGAGGTAACTCTTTGAAGCGTCAATCCATGGGTGTGTCCGTCGACGCACAAGTCGAATTTACTTTCTGTAGCGTCGATCCATGCCCACGTCAGTCGACGCCTCTGCCCAAACGACGCAAGCACACCAGGCGCGTCGACTCCGAGCCCCTGCTCGCGTCGGTCAATGCGCAGTCGACGTGACGGACCGGAAATGGATTTTAGGGTTTCTTATGCTCCAAGCCAAGGGAAAGCTATAAAAGCCCTTCTCCAAGTCCGTCCCACACACACATGATACACCACTACGACCCTACTTACGCTCCTTCAGCTCTAAAACAACGCACCTTACGTTCGATAACAACGTCAAGGATCAAGATTGAAGAATCAAGAGTCACAAATTCCGAGTGCAACCTATTAGTTCGTGATTCGATTCTCGACCAAGATTCGCCCAACCTCTCCGGATTAGCTGGAGATTTTACTGAAATTCTTAGTTTAAATAAGTATTCTAAACTCTTTTTTTTCTTTCTTAGTTTAATTTATGCAATTAAGTAGTTGCTTTTCAATTATTATTCTTGAATTAATTTATGCGTCAAACCCCAGAAACTATTGTTATTCGGATTTGTAATCTTAGTTTAGTTTATGTTTGGTTATTGTTCATGCTAGATAATTTATTCCGTTTATCTTATGTTGTAGATAAATTACTTTTCGATTATGCTAGCGATCTTGATTACTTCTTAGATTAATTTCTCAAATTCACATGCTCTAAGTTGCTGAATTAAATTACATAGTTTTAATTTATGTTCATGCGTTCCAATTCCTTAGATAATCAAACAATCAAAACCCTCCCCCAGTTTATATAAGTTACTTGCAATTGAATAACTATTTGAGATTCCGATTGTATGTTCCTCGAGAGACGACTCGAGTCAACTTTGCCAACCTACACGCGACCCCGTTCTATTGCGGGCAAGCTATTAAATTACTGATAAAATTTATAAGTAGGCAACATAAAGGTTTGAATTGAAAATCGGCACAGTTGCCGGGGAACATAGCAAAGGTTTCAATAATATGTTTGTTCATTTTATTTTTAACCATTTATTTGTATAATTTTTTTTCTAGTCGATACGTTTAATTTGCTGTTAAGTGTATACAAGGTCGAAGATCACTTAGACCCGAACTTACACCATTCATCGATAATATTCATCGTTCCAATCAAGCAAGACCTCCTCACATATCCGAAAGCGAATCGTCTGCACCCACAAATTTTGTTTGTGATCCAGTTCCTGAGACGATGTTGAGGCTAGACAATCCTATCCACAACAACGAAAATAATCAACCACCATGGAACCCACCTATACGACAAATAAACGAGTACGGTAGTGAAACAATTCATCCCGACGGACCTCGAGAGTATTGGTAAAATATTCAACAGAATATGATGGACCAGAATGAAGAGCGAGGAGGAGGAAATAGAAATCGCCACCACCAAAACCTAGATAAATATTCTGAGAGATCTTACCATGGAGACGAGCAGGTTGACGATTTGCTCGCTAATAACCACTACAATGAGAGGAACGAGTACAATAGAAACTACGCGAGGCCTAATAATTAAGAGAGACACCAACGGGGGGCGCGCGAGTCAAGACAAAGAGAGTTCACAAATCCTCAAGTGTGTCCCTATAGTTCTGCCATTGTGTTGGGTAGAACTGCAAGAGACTTTGAGCTAAAGCCTCATATAATCAACAACCTCCCGACATTTCATGGCCTCGCCAACCAAGACCCATTAACTTTCCTCAAGAAATTTTATGCCGAAGTCAGTAGTATTCCATCTCCGAGACTTCATCACGAAGACCTTCAAATGGTGTGCTTTCCAAGCTGCATGAAGGATAAAGCCAAATCTTTGCTACTTTCACTAGAACCGAGATCTCTGATTGACTGGCCCATGTTTAGTGAAAAATTCAAAAATCAGTATTACTCAGCTCAGACGACGGGCCACAATAGAAGGCAAATAGCCAACTTTGTCTAGCAAGATGGGGAGTTGCTTCACAAAGCGTGGGAACATTTCAAATCACTACTGCAAGCTTGCCCACATCATCATAACTCTCCAAGAATGGTAAATCAACATTTTTACGAAGGGCTTTTGGACTCCTACAAAAATAACGTAGAAGTAGCTGCTGGGGGAGATTTTGGATACTTGACAGCAACGGAGGCCAAGCAACTGTTTGAAAAGTTGAGCGAGAAATCAAGATAAACTAATTCTCGACCACGAACGATTATGGCCAAAGATGTCTCTGAGATGCCAAATTACAGAGACATAAAGTTTGAAGAGATGGACAAGGAGTTGGCCGCCCTAAAAGAAAAGATGGAGAGTATAAAATTATCAAAGAAGATTATGGAGTAATGTGCATGATGTGGATTACAGGGACATCTACCGAGCGTGTGTACAACTGTGTTTGAAGAAACGGGGGTCAAAGCTATTCAAAATTTCCAACCTCAACCTCCAGAGGGAAATACGTATCATCCAAGACTTCCCAATCATCCAAACTCCAAATATGTCCCCGGACAAGCGCCTACGCCTGTACAAGCTAATGATCAACTTTTAGTATGGCAACAAAATCAAGTAGTGAAGACTGTAAGAAATCGAGAAGGACTAACGCAATTTACTTCACAAGTGAATAAGCAAATAACGGATCTCAATGCAAGATTCGAGTCAATGTTTGATGAACTAGTCAAGGCTGTACAACAAGGTCATGAGCTTGTTAAGGCTGTGCAGCAAGAGCAGCAGCATTCAGACATGATAATAGGACAACTGTCCGCGACTGTAGAAACATTGTCGAAGGAGAAAAATAAGTTTCTGAGCCAAACGGAACACGCCTCGGCTATTCATGTGATGAGAAGTGGAAAAGAGGTAGATAATGGCATAGATCTAGAAAAGGAAGAAGAAACGGAAAAAGACGAGACCCAACTGCAAGTAGATACAACCGAACTGGCCGATCTCATGCATAAATCAACCAATCCATATGTGCCGGTAGCGTTGAAAATAAGGGACAGTTCAACAACTGACCACCCAAAGAAGTTGACTAGTTATGATCATGTTCCCTTTCTAAGTCGACTTCGTCCGGCGAAAGAAAATAAGAAGTTGATGGAGTTGTAAAATTCATTGAGGAACGTGAACATTAACCTTCCCTTACTAGATGTGATAAAGACGATGCCCGCATATGTTAGATTTTTCAAGGAGCTACTCGCGAGAGAACGACGATTGGAGACGACACAACGAGTAGAATTAACCAAGGAGGTAAGCGCCATATGCAAGGGTCCGCTGCCTAAAAAGGAGAAGGACCCAGCGAGCTTTTGCATCACTATTGCCTTAGGAAATGGGCAAACGGCACGTGAAATGCTCGACCTTGGTGTAGGGATCAATTTGATGCCGTACTCACAATATAAAGAATTTAACCTTGGAACAATGAGGCCGACTACAATGCAACTACAAATGGCGGATCGATCAAATAGACAACCGCTTGGAATAGTTGAAGATGTATTAGTTCAAGTCGGCGAACTTGTAATTCCAGTTGATTTTGTCATATTTGATGTCGGCGGAAATCCAAAAGAAGGCACGGAGCATACTATTCTGCTAGGTCGTCCATTTATGTCCACCTCTCACACATTAATTGACGTTCACAAGGGGAAAATAACCTTATCCGTTTTGGGTAAGACAGTCAAATTTTCGCTAAACAAAATCAACAACATTCCTACATCGTTTGTGAAAGACGAATGTTCTGCTGTTAATTTAATAGATTCATGCGTGAATGAACTCCTAAGCATTACCACTATAGACAAATTTGACATCGGGGATGTCGAGAAGCATTTGAGTGGGGTGGAATTAATCAAATTACCGGGAATTGACATAGGAGAAATCATAGATGGAATTGCTGATTGTAATGCTAATTTACGCAAGGAGAGCGACGCACCTAAAATCAAGCCAAAAGTGGAGTTGAAACCACCACGAAATCGTTCGGAGTACTTTTCCCTCAACCCCTACAAAAATTTTGACCATGCGAAGAACAAGGGCAAGGCACATAACAGCAATTGGACGACGAAGAAGTTGAGCGAGGTTTATGACAAGAAGTTTCATGATGAGAAGTTCAAGATTGGTAAACCAGTGCTCTATAATTCCGAACGGAAATTTGAACCAACCAATATCAAGGCCGCATGTAGTGGACCATTTATGATAAAGGAAATGGATGAGTACGGAGTTGCCACTCTATACGATGAGAGTAAGAAGTCAAAATTCTAAGTCCAAAAGCATAGAATCAAACCTTTTTACAAGAAACATGGGCTGAATAGCGATCTGGATAAGGAAGAATTAGTGGAGCCTCCACGGGCTAAGATTTAATCGCGTGAAATCACGTCGAGCATAAGACATTAAATGTTGCGCTTCTTTGGAGGCAACCCTAGCGGTAGTTAGTTTTCCTTTTCCTTACTTTATTTTATTTTTCCAATCTTTTTATAATGTGTCAATTGCCGTGGTACGTTTATGTGTGTGTTGATGTGTAGAAACTACGATAAAATTGCTTTTTCTCGATACCTAACAGTTATATAGCGGTAGCTTGCTACCCCCAAAGCCTTACCGCTAGTTCCACTTAAGGCGTTAACAATCAACAACTGAACCTACAGCTAGCCGCAGCAATCAGGGATAACGATGAGCTTACCGCTAGGCAACCTACCGCTAGTAGTTTCTGCCTTCTAATTTTTACGAATTTCATTTTCGTCGATCGAGGTCGCAATCCGACCCAAGTAAGCCGCAGTCCGGCATCATTTTGATGAGCTGTAACCCAGCCATTTACACTGTCAAGCCACAATCCGGCCATTTCAAATCCCAGAAAGATGTGCCATCGGGCACTTGCTCGTGGCAATTGATCGAAATCGTACTTTTTTTTGTTTGTTTGTTCGTTTTTAATAGGTTTGTTCAAGGACAAATCCAATCACGAGACTCTAGACAATGGCCAATTGCACGACTCCAATTGGAGAAACTCGACCATTAATTCTAGGGACGTTTTTCCTACTCCTTTCCTCTTTAGATTTGTTTTTCTTGATATTTATAGCAATCATGGGATTGCCGAGTTTTTCGACGGGGGATGGTTGAGTATGATTGAAATTCATGTGCAATTTTTAAATTTACGTGATTGTTTTCTATTTTCGCGCTAAATTGTGTTTGTATGGCATGACTGTCAAAGTTAGCTAAGTATGATTTGAGGTTTTTGTCTTTGAGCGTGTATAAGTACATAAAGTTTTCAAAATTATTATTTATATATTGTAAAATGGTACTGGGGCGCAATTGATTTCACAAAACCTCAAAAGCAGCGTCATCTCAAATCTTTTTCATGCAAAAAGCCAGTGAGTAGCCTGAGTATTTATCATCATTGCATGTACTTGAATGAGTTTTGATTTGAGATCTCTTTGAAATCGCTGTGTGTAGTTGACTTTGAAAATGAGGTTAAGGCACAGATATAAACCCTATTCCAGCCATATTCATATATTTTAGCCACTATAAATTTTGAATGAGCAAATCATAGCCAAATAATCCATGCATATAGCCATGTGGGTTTTGAGTCAACCCATTAAAAGCGTGGGGTAGGAGTTCACCATTTTGTTGGTTATTAGTGTTTTGGAATTTTATAGGTATTTATGAATTTAAGGATCACCATCCTTCAAATATATATATATAAAGGAAAAAAGAGACCTCATCAAAATAAATTTAAGGGGAATAAAATAAAAAAAGGGAAAAGGATGGTGGATTGAGTTATGAAATTACCTACACGTTTATAAAGGCTTGTGTTTTATTGATTATTCGCTGATGAGCCTATGTTTAAAAGGCAAGAGTTGTGTTTGAGAAGCATATTATAAGCTTCTATATTAAGTGGTTCGAGCAAAAGTTGGTTTTGAGTTTCGAGTTGAGAAATAGCCTAAGTTTAAAGGTTACGTTATGGTGTTTAGTGAGGTTTTTCTTGAATAGGGTGAAGCAATTAGTTTCGTGATTAGAATAGTTGAGTGAGTTATTGATCATGTTAGATCATGAATTAGCCACACGACTTATACATTTCATACCCGTCCAAGAAGCCTTACATTACAACCGAAAAGACCTTTTCCGATTCTTAGTTCGACGACACACTTAATTCGCGATTGAAAAGATTGATTTTCGGTTCTTGTTTATTGTGCTTGTATTTGAATGATTTGAGTGTGTACACATCCTATGCAGTAATGCTTGAGTGCTTTGAGCGTACATCCTTATATGTTACCTTTTTGAGAGGATGCATGAATTTAATTTTGGAGCGATAATGTAATAAGGGTGGAGTGTTTGAAGTTGCGTTGCAAGTATCTATATTTTCAAACTTATCTATGTAGTATCGCACGACTCATTTCTTGGACTAATTTTCATTTTTTTTTTTGCTATACTTTGAATCTATCGTTCATTCGAGGACGAACAAACCAACAAGCGTGGGGTGGTTGTGGGGTTCGGATTGTTCTGATCTGGCTCACTTCGAATATTGCCCTGGTCTGAACCCTCCTAGAATGAGAAGGAAAGATCCAGTACTTTCCTGGTCTGACTTTTCTTAGAAGAAAAAGGGACGACCTGACCATTATGAATAACGGCCCGAGATTCACGGGATTTGGGTTCTTCTTGCTTTCCTAAATTTGAGAATTTATAGCTTAACTGACTTAAGTATCAGAGAGGTTTACACCGAAAATCCTCCGATGGTCCTTTCTAACGTGTTTTTGTGGGAAACAGGTCATGAAATTCTCAGATGAAAGTGCAAGTTCTCTTGGGGCAATTTTCCGGGGCGAAACAGATTACATAAGTTTTAGAATACACTTAGTAAAACCCTCTCAACTCTCAAAGTTTAACCCTTTATCTTTAATTCATGGTGTGTGTTGTGAACATGTCTGCGCCTTTAAATAATCAGAGATTGCTTGTAAAAGAAACCTACGAGAAGAATTAAGTAATATATAGTTATATCTCATTAATTATATATATAAACAAGAAAATATCTTAGAGTTCTAAGGAATATGTATTAATATATGAATACTAAATTAGGGAAAGAGAATTATACCCTAATATAATTGTAATATCTTACAAAATAAATACCAAAAAATGATAAATATCAATTTTTTTTTATAAATAATTAAAATCTATTACACTTGGAAACATAATCAAATCATATTTAAACAAAGTAATTTCTCCAAACATTAATTCACCTCGTCTTATATGTACGATTACTATGACTCAACATGCTTGTCTTTGTCAGGGTATGTGTTTGAACAAGGAAAAAGAGAAGGGATGGTTGGATATTTAGCAAAAGAAAATCAAAAGTTTCCATGGGCATGGAATAGGATTTGTTGTCATTTTGAATCCTGGTATTCAAGATCTTTAGCTATTGAGAATTACATGAATGGCAAGAATTCATGTTTGTTGTAGGATTGAAAATTATTTACTTTTTAATGTACTTATAAAATCATGTGTCAAAAGTAAATAATATTTTATTATTATAATAATATTTTATCATTATATTATATTAATTTAAATTGAAAATAAGGAAAAGGGACATGATGTGACTGAAGAAAAATAAATGAGAGAAGATATTGTTATATTATAGATACATAGTTAGATATTAATCGTAGGTCGGGTATTTTCAGTTTTGAGGTTTAGAAAAAATGACTATTTTTAATTCGGAATCCAAATCTGTTATTTAAACTACCAGTCCAAACATAGCCTAAAGATATAACGGATATATTTCTTATGTTACATCAATAAATAAAAAGAAGATAGTCGATAAAGAAAAACATTCGGGTGCGATTAGCCACACCCTTATAACATAGTAGTTCATTTACATGTGTGATGCATGTGAGACCTAACTACTTAAATTATACAACGAATACATAATAACTTATATATAATTTATAATATATCTATACCCAATGAAAATTATAATAACGAGTAAAAAAGTTATATGTTACGAAATACATCATTATTTCGATGTTTTGGTCTGCTTATATTTAGTATTTTCGTCCCATTGTGACTCATGAAATTATAAAATATAAAAATTGTTAAACTTCAAAGTATTGAAAAAGGCTAAAGTCTTTTTACTCGGCAATTTGATCCATAGCACTTCTATTATTGTATCAGTAAGTCTTAAGATGCGGAACCCCTTTATTAGGATTTTTCGGTAGAAATTAATTAAAATTAAACCATCAAACACAAAATGACATAATGGGGACTAAGCAAACATATTTCAAAGAAGGAATTGGGAATCGCACATATGAGACTTCTTGCTCCTTCTTGCTTAACGTAAGCTCTGATCTACGACCACCCTGCCCCTTTCTATAATAATAAGGCAAGCATCAAAGGGAAGATCTAGGATAGGCGGCCAACCTCCTGGAGAGAGCGATGTGCATAGACCAGGTGAGAATTTATTTTGATAATTCTAATACTTAATCACTATAAAGATATAGTATCATGAACATCACACATAACATTTTATTTTTGAAATCAAGTTTGTTTATTTTATTTTTATTTATTGAGGAAAATTGTTATTATGAACATCACATGAAAAACATTCTATTTGTGAAAAAAAAAATTGAGGATACATGTTTTTTCATGATAACCAATTAGATATATCATTTGAAATGTCACTTAATATTGAGTTTAGAACGGAAAAAATTGTTACTCTCGACAATCATATACACATGAAAATGTATTTCATTGTCATTAATTAAAAATAGTTATATGGAAAATATAGAAAACATATGAATTATGACCAATGAAAATAACATATATCAATAATTTAATGTTCTAAAATAAGTTAAACACCCACCCACCCACACACACGTTAGATTTATACTATTCTTTAATGTGTACTTTTAAATATTAACAAAAATAAATCTTTTCATTTTGTGAAATGATTATGTACATTCTTCTTGTATATATAAAAATAAGATAAATAACAATAAATCAATTTTACATAAATAGATATATTAAATATTATATACACAAAAAATAGATATATTAAACTCTCAAAACAATTAACAAATGGACTTTGTGGATTGTTAGTTCACTTAAGCAAAAATGTGTAGGCTCTAATAAGGTCTTACTTAAAGCTTCTAAAAATTTGTGTTGAGTTCAATATAATTAATTTGGTGAACCAAATGATATTGAGTCCGGTAGAATGCAATAATATGCAATTATTGCACTTTCTACTTCGAGTATGAAAATAAGAAGAAAAAGAAAAAGAAAAAATTGAATCGTATACAAAAAATACACTTCCACCATTAAAAAAGAAAACAAAACTTGAAAGCGCATGATGAAATTGCATTTTTAAAATTAAAAAAAAAAAACGGCATACTCAAACTGCGATTTTACAATTCATTTAAAAAAAACACAAATTGAAGATGCGCTCCCACCAATTTAAAAAAACTAATAGCAATTGTATATTACTTGAAAATTGATGCAAGACAACTACGGCAAAAATGAAAAGAAAGATAAATAAACATGCACAAAAATTTGTTTCATTAAATTTGGAATGACAAAAAAAAAACAAAAAAAAAGTTGCAATGAAAAATTGTTTGTGTTGAAACCCAAAAAAAAAAAAATTGATGGCATAAATACTAAATGCTATATTCTTAAGTAATAAGAATAAACATATTCTATATGTTTATTATATCAACATTATAAGAAATTTAATGTGTTAAATATTCTAATATAATTAAATGCGTTATAACAATAGAATTAGAATATACTTAGTTTCGGCTGTAAAATATAATTATTTTATATAAAATGCGTGTGGAACATATTTTAAAACTACTCCACCATAAATCAAATATAAAAAATATATTTTAAAAATAAATAGATATCTAAAACCAGCCTAAAATTGAACAACTACTATCCACCTTAAATCACATATAAGAATATAATTTAAAATAAATAGATATCTAAACCAGCCTAAAATTGAGCAACTACTATGTTTTTTTTAGAAGCATTATAAATCGCCACAAGCACATTTTAGCAGCCATAATTATTAATTATTACCTTAGTTGAAATAACCCATTATTCATGCTAGTCGGTATGTGTGTATACATATGTGTGTGTTCAAACAGATGAACGGTAAATCGTTAGTTGATAAAATGAGTTATTTCAAGTGATCAGATTGTCCACTACATATAGGGCTTATGTTCTCGATTTTAATGATCGAAAAAAATGTTTGAAAGTGTTTTTTCTTTCTTTCTAAATAAATTAGGTTATGGGTGTTTAACCCGTGCGATTCATTTGCTCTCTATGTTAAACTTTATACTATAAGTGATAATATTTGTACAATTTAATGTTATAATGATAGACTAAATTATACTTTTTCTCAAATTATATCGACCAAATGTTGTAAAGTCAGTAACAACTTGCAACTAACTGACAAAAATGTTGTAAGTATTTACTAAAAATTTTAGATTTTCATGGTAAATACTTACCGATAATAATTTTACCTAAAATTCTCAATTTTTATAGTTTTTACTAACAACTTTTATAGGTAAATTTATTTTCTTGTAGTCGAACTTTGAACTAATCGAAGTTAAAATCACCACACATCTGAATTCTGATTCTATAAATTTGAGTATTTTTATATAAGTCACATTTATCTATATATTTTTGTGAAGCAATAAAATTTATTTATTCATATTTCTTAAATAATATTTATAATATTTAGTCTTGTCCTCTAGAATGATATTATATCATATTACTCGGTTCAAATCGTGCACCTATCTCGATTTTTCATAGTTCATAATTTTCAAATATTTGATTATACTCGTTCATCAAGGTTATGAAAGTATAGGAGTTATGGAATTCATATCCATGTAATGCCTAGACCCTTCCAATTACAAACTTATTAAAATATACTCCATTCGTTTATTTTTAATTGTCATTTTTTTTAATTTATGTCAGAAAATAAGAAATATAAAATATTGACTAATACACCTTAATGAATTAACGACATTCCTAATTAACCTCTCACCCTATTTCCTCACAATCATCTCACTATCATACACTATCATAAGTTAGTATTAATCTCCTAAATTAATTAGAGAACAATTTGGAAGAAAGTATTAAAAAGTTCTAAAATGATAATTAATTTTCAACAAAATCAATCTTCTAAAATGATATTTAATATGAACTGGAGGGAGTGGTTAAGAAGAATCAATTTATTGAAAATGTTAAATTTTACTTGTTTAAATTTAGAATGTTGTACGTTGTCACTTTAATTGTCAAATAGATATGAAACTATGCCAAAAGCCAAAAAGAAAAAAGAAATTACTAAAAATAAGGATATAATTAATATATTTTATTTTTCAAAATATTTATTTGTTTAATACCATAAAATATATTTAGGTTTTTAAAATAATTTTAAATCTCATGTGAGTATTAAATTACAAGATTTCCACTTTCCGTGTGGAAATCGTATAAAATCTCATAACTAATTGTTCATCATTATTCCAATAGGACAAAAACACGCCGACATCAATAAGTTTTAAATTGAAGTGTATGCTATTATTTGAGTATATATTGATTATGAGTTTACATACATAAAATCTAGCAAATTAAATGTTTTGGGCTCTTTCATATTTATGGGGTTGCCTGCCTTGTTGCCTCCAAACCTTAACCATCGCCAATTATGTTTGATGTTGTCGTGTAGTTCTGATCCGTCGCCTTACGTCGGATTCAATTAAGGTCCACCATCCTACTCACACCTTAAATTCAGAGTTGGTCGAGCAAGGAGTTTGAACCACTGTGCTCCGTCTTATGCTCGAGAACCTGTACCAAGAAATGAGGTTAGAAAGAGGATCAGAGGGTTTTCCGGTGAACCCTCTCTAACGCTCAAATTAGTGCTTCAAAATGCGTAAGACTATATAAATTTAGATCTATGAAAAGTGACACCTCTTTCGCTTTAGGGTATCCTTACTTATCCACTTGGTTGAGCGATTTGAGAAAGTTGATTGCTTATTCATCCTTAATCAACACATTTATACGTTTGATAAAATATTTTATTAAACTCCTGATATTTAAGACTTAAAAAGGTCTATTTCGAAAAAAGTTACAAATTGTAGTTTTTTCTAATCAGTTGATAGTTGATTAATAATCTTTTTCAATTATTTTTTGTATATAATTTTTTATATGCTAATATGTTAATTTATAGTTTTACATAAGTATTATTTTAAGACATAAGGAAATTATTATTTATCAATATAATTATTTTGGTATCGTTTTTTCTCTTAATTTTTTTATATATTTTCTTAGAAATCTATATTTATTATTATTTTATATTTTTCTTGCTTTTTATGTATATTAGTTGTATATCACTCAGTAATATTTATATCGCTAAATCAGTCTTCAATCACATATTTCCAAACAATAATATACAATCAACTATCATCTACTAGTTATCTCAACTCCTTTAATTATCTCAATCAAGTAGATCTTAAATAAGAAAAATGAATCATGAGAATTGTTCACAATAATAATAATAAACTGATTTAGATTTTGACTAGTTTTATGATTAACACACATTTCTAATATTACTTATCATCACAGTAAAAGAAACAGATTTACTCTTACTCTCGTTATATTATAGATAAGGAAGATTTAAATCACAGTTTAATAGTCTTAAAAGAAAATTCAATTTAATTGATTTGATTATTATTGTGAATATAATGAAGCAATTATGAAGATTTCTTTAAAATAATTCAATGTCTATATTGAGAAATTTAATAAGTAATAAGGAAGATTTAAACTCATATTTAATAGTTTCTGAAGTTTAATAATTGCAATAGAATTAAACATAAGAATCACTATTTTATACCCGTCCCGGCCCAACCCGACGAATTGACCTGAAACCCGACGAAACTGAAGCACTGCCTGATGGGAGTCGGCTTAATAAACTGTTTCACAGTCAGCCTACTTTAGACCCGGCTACTTGGGCTGGCCAGGCATCAATTGCTGACCCGCAGCCCGAACATACCATTAATTTGAAACTGAATTTCTTGTTATCCTTGGACCATTAATTATTGTAACATTTCCAATCCAAACAACTTGTTTAAATTCGATGTGATACACAAAATAATTACACGTCAAATTTTTTTATCGGCACTGAAGGTTGTAAAAATAGTACGCAACAACTTTTTTTATCGGTACTCAATATTGTAAAAATTATGTAGGTGTTCTTATTCCTTTTTTTTTTTCTCTTTTTTAAAAAGTTCAATTTTTTCTACATAATTGAAAAATTATTGTCATTCTTTTATATTCACTTATATATCTCTAAGCCTATGTAACCATATTAATAAGATTAACTTTGTTATTTATTCTTTTTTTTTTTCTTTTCACTTCCTCTTTATAATATTTGGAAATTTGATAAGTCATAAATAGACATTCATATGTTTCATGAACATGAAAATATTATCCTATAAACATATCAATTCATATATTAAATTTCTTGGTTTTTTCACTTCGTCTTTAAAATATTTGAAAATTTAATATATAAATTTATATGTTTGAAGGATAATATATTTATTTTACTGAAATATATGAATGTTTGTTTATTACTTTTAAATGTGATTTATATGTGTATAAAGTTATTTAATTTACTTATTTTTAAGTTACAAAAAAATATAGATTTTTTTTTTGCCCGGGTAAGTAATTAACTCGATGACCCGACTGTTGACTCAGTAACCTGTAAACCGGTATGCCAATTCGGGTTAGTGTACGGGACGAGTTTCAAAACATAGATAGAACATTAATAATTTAGAAACACACTTTTGGCGGGGCAACTGTTGTATATACTATTTGTAAAACGTATTTTTTTTTTATATTTTTAAAAATACATACATACGTACATACATATATATATATATTCTATAGATCAACTACAAAAACTGTGAAATATGGATTATCCTACTAAGAAAAATAATTAACACAATATAATATAATATCTACCCTAAAATGTAATGTAATTATTATAATCATAGATATTAATTAATTTAATATTTATATAAATGTGTTTTAGAGACAATATGTATATAGGAAATTATAGTTATGGAAACATCCTTACATATCTCAAATTATTATCAAATTATTTGGTAAGTAATTAAATAATATCTATAACCATAAATATTTATTTAGTAATTAAATTAATGATTGAAAGTTTCGTTAAAATGTGTTACCCAATTTAGGAACACATTTTGGCGGGAAAACTTTCAGGCTACTATTTATAAAACGCTAGCCTTTTTATATATATATATATATATAGATATCATCACAAATAATTAAATCTTAAATTTAATTTTAATATCCTAAAATGAAAAATTAAACCCAAAAATAGAAAACTAAACCTAGAAATTGAGTATTAAATAAAAAGAAAAACTAAAAAAACCCAAAATTTATGTCAGATATCATAACACATAACTAACATCTATCATCAAATAAAACTGATATGATGATAGTTTTTATGGGGACCCCAAAATGGAAATTGAACTCGGAAATGGAAAAATAAACCATAAAAAAAAACTAAACCCTAAATTATAAGATTTTATCATATATAAAATCATTAATAACTGTTATATATCATCACATATAACTGACATATTTCATCACATATTATTAAATGATAATATATTTTTCACCAATGCACAGGGGTGGAGCCAGGGGGGTGCTCCTCTGGCCCAGGTTACAGCTCGAATTTTTTGGGCCCATTGAAACCAAAAAAAAAAATTATATTAAAAATAGTAGAAAAATTATATTTGGGTTAGGGTTAGTAAATTTGGGATAGGAGTAATATAGCGGGCATACTACGCCCATGTCAATGCACATAGTAAGTACATTCAGGTCCATTTAATAAATGATTTAATTCGGCCCCACACAAATTCACTGATCACTAGTTCCAGATGGCGGGCTTAATATATATATATAGGGTTGTGTTCAAATGGAACCCTATAATTATATGTGAACCTAGGGACCATTCCAGACTGTAGATTTTTTCAATCCAACGGGTATATTTGATTCCAATTTTGTGCCTCGAATATGGAAAATGAGATTTCACACGCTGGTCAAACGATTCATAGGGTCAAATTAGTCCAAAAAAACCACGTGATAATTGGAAGATGAAAAGGCAAATATCATATCCTTCTCTCCATAACAAAATATACATGCAAAAAAAGCTTCTGGGTAGGTGTTACCGCTATAAAAAATCTCTGCGAACATTCTTTGCAGAAAACAACCATAAAAAATTTCGACAGCGAGGCTCGAGAGTAAAGCTTGAGGTTTCTTGATGGGGAATGACGGAAGACCATCCAGAGGTAACCGGTGGATTTAATCTTCTGGTGGAGCAGGTATAACTTCTACCGAATATATCTGAATTTATCTGCTAACCCTAGAACTTTGAAATTAATTGGATTAATATTCACCCGCAGTTCGATAAGTGTATTTTTAGTGAACTGAAAGCACTCCGATGTAGTTTATCTCTTCAATTTTGATGATCCTGTTCTCAAAAAAAAATTCTTTTTTTTTTGTAATTGGGCATCCCGAAAAATAGGGTTCGCCGGTGATGGTTTGGGGTAAAACTATTTTTTACTAATTCGGTTTCAATTCATTGTAACTCTATATTTCTTGGGTGTATTGAACCAAGAAAAAATATAGAACACTGCTTTGTAGACCTTTGGTAAGGTGCTGTCATTATTTTTGGTCGCATTGAGCACAGAAAAACATTTTGGGGTTGGGATATTTGATATCGTTATGAAAAAGTGCTTTTTAATAAAACAATGGTTTTTTTATCTGTATTGCGGTTCTTTTATCATATATGGATAATATGATAATCTTTTTGTAGTGATGTGCAAAAATATTAGTATCATTGATTTTTGGGAAAAATATATAAAGTGCATTTATATTATACCATGTATTGAGAATGCTCTTTGTGGTGCTTTTTAGCTACATCTACAGTGCTATAAATATTATAAGTTGTATAGTGTTTGCAATAATGGTTTGGTTCAGATGTAAATGTTATTGTTTAAAATGTGGTTGAATTGTTTGTTTAGTGATTGTATTGTGTATTGATATTTTTTTGGGTTTATAACATTATGTGTACAAGTTTTTTCAATATGTTTATACTATTGCTTTTTATTGTATGGTTGTAGTGATTTCGTGTTTTAGTATGTATGCGTAAAATGTTTTGATTATACTTTAAATGTTAACTCATGTATTAGTAGTCTGGTTGATTGATAATATATTTTTATTGCTTTCAGTTATCATATATATTTTAGCCACATGTACATTGCTATATTATTATATATATGTCCATAGTGTTTCAACAATGTTCAATGGTGCTGCATATATGATGTGGTTGGTGATTTTATTTACATGTTAAGTCATCTTATATGTTTGAGCTACATGTAAATTGTTGCAGTCTTCTATATATCTTTACATTGCTTTTTAAAATATTCTATGGTGCTGAATATATGTTGGTCTTTTGTGCTTTTGATTTACATGTTACTCCTGTCATTGTATATGCCTGGTGTGCAGGGGTATATGATGTTGTGTATGTTGTGGTGTGAAATATGTTTTCTAGTAATGCTTTTTAGTGTGTGTTTGAGGCTGTGTCAACAATTCTTATCGAGCTATATATATGATTGTGTATGGTCCTTTGGTTTTAGAAGTTAATTGTTTTAGAAGTTAATTGCTTGGTGTACGAGGATGGTGTTCCGTGAGTATGGTAGTGTGTTTCAACTGACTTGAAATGTGTCTTGTGGTTTTGGCTTCTAGAGATTATTATAATTGCTATAATCGTTTCAGAATGTATTCTTATCAAGAAACTGGTGCCTTTGATAGATTTGCATGTGATTTTTTTTCTATGTGAAAGAAGTCTATGTATACTGTTATAATTATTGGCTTGTACGACATTTATCTATTAATTTGTAACCTTATTAAATCGTCCAGGTAAGCCCGATGAATCAAAAAAGCGCAAGGCAGGCAAAATCAGCAGAAATTTGGACGATGGTTTGAACAATGGTGTGGCAGTTGACAATAATGCAGATAATAGTGACGCGTTTGCAGCCGATTTTGCATCGGTAAATAATAGAAATCATGCACCACCTGAAAGTATCATTCTGCATCAATTGACCAATAAATTAGATGTGGCAAGCGAAAAATTTGTTATGAACATCATTCGCGTTGAGTCCCGAGGCTACCTGTCACATATGTGTTGAATGTGCCTGAGGTGCAGGATCAAAGCGACAACGAGGACAAAGAATTTGTCGATCAAGATTTCCCATTACTCAGAACCAGAACATCTCCCAAAATATTAGTGACTGTGATTAAGCAGCTGAATCCGCGATAGATTGAAGCGGTGAAGAAGATGGGGTTTGGTTGCCTGCTACATTTGGATATAACTGCGTTGCCGCAAAGACTATGTTATTGGGTTTTAGATAATTTTGATCCGAGGAATTGTGAGTTGAATTTACAGAAGGGCAAGATCATCCATATTGATCAAAGAGATGTCCACGTCAATCTTGGCCTGCCGAAGGGTTAAGTGAGTATCCAGAGAAAACCGAGGCACGAACAGTCGGTGTTGTTGGATGAATGGGCTGGTTACTTTACGAAGAGGAAGGATAAGATTTTGCCCAAGGAAGTTGCAAAACAGATGGTGGATGAGAGCGATGGTGGCATATGGTTCAAGCGCCAATTCCTGATATTGGTGACGTCTTGTCTGATTGATGCTGCACACAATGGCTATGTGCTTCCACAAATCATGGATTTCTTAGATGACGTTGACAGCATTTCAAATCTGAATTGGTGTGAGTACACGTTGACAAGGCTTATAAGCTGCAAATTGGACTGGGATAAAAACAAGACGAATGAATTCCGGGGCCCAATACTATTCCTAACGGTAATGTCTCCGCACTAAATAAAATATCATATGTTGTGCGATAATAAATGATTTGTACTTTTTTGTACGCATTTTTGTTACCTTTTTGTGTTGCGTTTGCATGTGTTTTGCTTGCATTTATGGGTATTAGGAGTCATTTTGGCCTATTTTGTTAGTTTTATGTTTTGTAGTGTTTTTTTTTTTGTTTTTAGTAGTTTTTCTTATATTTTCTTAGTTTTTTTTATTAGTTTTTGTTTTGAAGGTCAACTTTGGTCAAAGTGGGCCCAGGACAAGGTCAGAAGATGATTCAAACCCTAAACACTCATTGCCAATCCACGACATGTCTTTGGTGCGAGGACCGACTGGGAATGACGAGAAATGTGGCTATTTTCATTGTCACCTCATGCATTCGCTCGGTGGATGTCTCAGTTGTCGTAATGCAAGCATAACTCCAAAACCACTTATGCCATTTTTCTCCACCTTATATTATTGGAAAGATGTGAGAAATGACTAAAACTCTTGTGTTTACAACAATCCCAAATTCTGAGTTTAAAAATGGTAAAAAGCATCTTTAAGTGGAGACGGTTCGCCGTGGCCTTGCTTGTGGCAGGTTTTGGTGCGGAGCCCATAACTCTCGTATGATAATTCCAAATGATATAAATCAAACGCCAAATGAAAGACAAGGGTAAGGGCTAGATTTCATATGAATACATTGATAGTTAATTCCATGTTTTTGTCAGTCGATCGACTTAATTTCAGTCGATCGACTGCTCGGCAGAAAGTTTGGGGTGTTTGAACAAGTCAGTCGATCGACTGCACTTCCAGTCGATCGACTGAAATGCTGAGGTTGTGTATTTTGGCAAAAAAAAGGACCATTTTGCCCTTGATTGACCTATAGATGCTTCCCACCCATTATCCACAAAAAAAGAGACCTCTCCTTGTTGGGTTTGGACCTAGTTCCATCTCCTCCAAGCATTTCCTTTCTCTTGCAATTAAAACCCTAGATTAAATCTTATTTAATGTAGTTTAGTTAGCTTAGTTAGGTTAGTTTTAGTTGGCAAGTGTTGGAGAGGGTTACAATCTCCTTCACTTGTTGCTCTTTGTTGTATTGAAGATTTGGTTGCTTTTGAAGGTTGTAATTTGGATTTGAAGCTTTTGGTGTTCAATGAAATTGGTAGTTTTCTTTCCCTTTACTTTTATGCTTAGTTATTGATTTATTGTTCATGTTGGTGTTTTGTGTTTGTTAGTTGAATTTGATTAGGGTATGTTGTTAGATTTGGTTTGTCTTGTTGTTCTTGCAATTTAATTCCTCTTTCCTTTGTTTTTCTTTCAAAACTCCATGGATGTTGGTTTGAAGCTTTTTACCTCTTTAGTATAAACAAACTCTTGGTCTCTTGAAAGATGTATGAAGCTTTCCTCTTTGGTGATTTGAATTTCTTTTCAATTTAATGCTTTTGACAAATTTCAATTTCAAATGCTTTGATTTTCCCTCCATGACTTCTCTTTTAATTGTAAGCTTTTCTTGATGCAACTAATTTAGAAATTACGGGTTTAGGGTCAAGGTTCGTTTAGAACCATTAATCAGAGCTTGTTGAGAATTGGGATTGACGACCCCAACACTTGGTTGATAATTTAGGATTGACAACCTTGAATTGTGGATCAAGTGCTCGTCAAAAACCGATTAATCGTGGAGACGAACCGAACACCCTAAACCCTCATTTTCATTATTTTTCATAAAAGTCTTCTTTTAAATTCAAAACTCAAATCAAACCAATGACTTAATGCTTTCTTAGGAGTAGATTAGTTTAATTTAGCTTAACAAGAGAATAACTAAAACCACCGACCGCCGATAATATCTATTCTCGAGAGACACGACTCGGGAAAACTTACCGCTCTACAATCGACTCCGTACTATTGCGGAGAAGATTTCTTAGAGTGCTAAGAAATCTTCGATCAAATTTTGGCGCCATTGCCAGGGATAGATTAAGGCTAATGGTGTTTTTAATTATTTATATTGTTATTTTAGTTGGTAGTTAATTTAGATTTTTATTTTACTTTTGATGCTCGTAATCCTTTGTTGAGTGTTGTGTTTGCAAGGTACTCATGCGGGAAGCCCGATGCCGCTCGCCCACACTCACGACGATCAAAGGGTGCCTCCGCCGCTTGATTGATCCGGCCGAGGATGGAAAACTACCGAGCTAGTTTGCCATACGACGACCCTTATATCCAAACTCCCAATTATCCGAACCCTTACATCCAAAATCCCGAGTATCCAAATCCGTACACCACTCCTTGGGTCCCCTCGACATATGATGACCCGTATGCTTCGATCGGTCGAGAATGGGCCCAAATTTTCGATCATCCCGGCCCAAGTCCTTCTTATTCTCCACCGATTTCATATCACCATAACCCAATCTTGGATCCTTATTCACTGCCTCATGATTCTTATGATCCGGGTTTTGACAATCCATATGCTCAATTCGGCCCGCCTTTTTCTTACCCGAGCTTTGACTCGTATGCTCCACCAATTCATGATCATTATTCTTGGATCTACGATTTTTATAATCTACCCACCTCGAGCTCGTACACTTCGAGCGATGACCCTTACACCACACTTTCTCAAGATTCGTCTATGCCCCCAACTCCCGGACTTAGAGTCTCTCTTAGCCGAGCTCATGGAACGCCTTGATCGCATGGAGACTCAAGTAGAGCAAATTACCAACGATGTGGACGAGCTTAAGAGACCGTGTCTTGACGAGATGCCCATCTTCGATGTGGTGGATCCCACCGTTGTTGTTGGTAATGCAAATTTTGACGGTCTTTTGAAAGAGGTGTGCACGGAGGTGGAGATAGAGGGTGAGGAGAAAGGTTCGGAGATCGGCGTTACCCCTCTCATGTTTTGTGAAGAAGTTGTAGAGGAACGTGATGGGGGGTTATTTTTTGGATCTCCAACGGAACTTGGATTGTCGAGCTTACTTGCTTTTGGCGAGGATGATGAAGTTGTGCCGGTTTTGGAGGATGTGGAGTTAATCGAGTCTCTTTTTCCACCACCCAATGCTTTGTTGCTACTGGACCAAGTGGAGGTGGAAGAGGTAGTGGGGCATGTGTTGGATCCTACTTTCTCATGCCTGACTATGACTACTTCTAAAGTCGAGAGAGAGGATATTACGGTCGGGGAGACGAAGGAGTACGTCGACCCATTTTGGGATGATCACGTTTGGGTGGTCGACTACTCCCTCTTTCGACCCCTGAAGCAAGCCCTCTCTTTTGTTGCTTTGACCTACCGGCTTGCTCGACTTGCCCGCCTTGGTGATTTTTGTCATCCGGTGTGTCTACTCGAGAACACTAAGGCGTGGCACAATCGCCACCTCTTCTTGGATCCCGGATAGCGCCAATTGTATAAACCGTCGAGCTATAGACGTTAAAGTAGTGCTTATTAGGAGGCAACCCAATGTGTAAAAAAAAAAGAAAAAAAAAAAGAAAATCCAAAAATAGAAAATTAAAAAAAAAGACTTTTTATTCGTATTTTATTTTTGCAACCCCCTGTTTGGTTTGTTTCTTGTAGGTTGCTTTCCTCAACTCCCGGAGAGGACTTACGCACGACCACGTCACCACAATCTCGGAGATAGGGGCGTTTCCTTTTCCCTTACACTTTTTACCGCATTTCTCTAGCTTAATATGCAATGAGAATATTGCTAAGTTTTAAGTGTGGGGTGGTGGTTAGGGTTCGTCTTAGGATTTTTTAAGTTGATGCATGCTTGCTTGTGTTAATTTGAGTAGCGTGTGTGTTATTTTACTTGGATCCTTGGCGAAGTGACGCGGTATTGATGATTTGGTTAGGGAGTTTAGATATTCGATCGGATTTAGTGTACTTAGGTAATTTGACTCGTTAAGAACTTTGTTCGGCTTTAGCTTCATGCTATCCTTGAGCTCGATTAAGAACTAGTGCCTCAACTAGACTCGTCGTCGAACACTCTCTATAGGATTTTGTTTTATATTTTGGAGTCGTCAATTTCTCCATGTGCTCGATCGAAAATATTGTAAGTTGCTAGTAGCAACGAGTGGTCGGAGCCGTTGATTTCTCTTTGTATCTATCTTGTATTTAAGTACCTTATTTCCTTAGGTACCAAAAAAAAAAAAAAAAAAAAAAGAAAAAAAAAAATCCGAAAAAAAGAGAAGAAAAAAAAAAGAAAAGATGATGAATAAACAAGGATAAGTTATAAATCCTTGTAGTTATTAAGTAATAAACTCCTCTTTTTCCTTTTTTAGATTTTTTTGTTAAAGAGAGTTGTGGATGATCGGGGCTAGTAGGGAGCCGATTAACGGTTCGACCGTGGATAGATCTTAGCCGGGGCAAGGATGAGGGGACCGACTTGGAGGGTTACCTAGTACTTTTAGATTTCGGGAGTCGATCTAAACTTTATTTGTCAATGCATCATTGTTGTCCTTTTAGCCAAGTTAACAAGCATTGTAGCATACGACGTCTCGAATTAGGTTCGTGCATTAGTTTAGGATCATCCGGGGATATTTTCGTAATTCTAGATTAGTATTGCTTGAGGACAAGCAATCATTCTAAGTGTGGGTTAGTTTTATGTTTTGTAGTGTTTTCTTTGTTTTTAGTAGTTTTTCTTATATTTTCTTAGTTTTTTTTATTAGTTTTTGTTTTGAAGGTCAACTTTGGTCAAAGTGGGCCCACAACGAGGTCGAAATTTATATTTTCTTATATTTTCATACATCTTTCAAGAGCCTAAGAGTTTGTTTATACTAAAGAGGTAAAAAGCTTCAAACCAACATCCATGGAGTTTTGAAAGAAAAACAAAGGCAAGAGGAATTAAATTGCAAGAACAACAAGACAAACCAAAACGACTAATAAAATTCTGACCTCGTCGTGGGCCCACTTTGACCAAAGTTGACCTTCAAAATAAAAACTAATAAAAAAACTAAGAAAATATAAGAAAAACTATTAAAAACAAAGAAAACACTACAAAACATAAAACTAACAAAATAGGCCAAAACGACTCCTAATACCCATAAATGCAAGCAAAACACATGCAAACGCAACAGAAAAAAAGTAACAAAAATGCGTACAAAAAAGTACAAATCAATAAACAATGTTATTATATTTTTTTATATGATTTTTTCTATGCGTATTCAGAATGCACACCACCACTGAATCGGTGTTTTGCATGTAATTGTTGTGTTTTTCTTAGTTTTTATAATTAGGGTTTAGCTTTGTTTTTGTCATTTTGAGTCATTCTTGTTAGGTTTTCGGTCATTTCCCCATTTTTAATATTGAAGGTTAATAGATGCGTTTATTGAAGACAATCCATAGGTTTTGAATCTAAATTCGTACATGTAGGTGGCACGAGGTATTAGACTAACGCTAAATGTTGTTACGGAGCGAGTCGAGGCGTCGGGACTCAAGAAACTGTGCCGAAAAGAGGAAAATTGAGCCAGGCTGATTGCCCGGACGACTGCCCGAGCGACTGCCCAGAGAACCCGCAGTCGATCGACTGCCATCCAGGAAATCGACTGGAGGATCGACTGACCATCAGAAAGGGCTGCAATTTGGCGAGGCAGTCGATCGAATGGCCTCTAATCGATCGACTGGGCGGTCGATCGACAGCCCCTGAGGAAATCGACTACGGCCATCAAGAATCGACTGATCGACAGAGAGTTGCGATGCTCTCTGAAGAGCAGTCGATCGACTGCACTTAGTCGATCGACTGAGCAATCGATCGACTGGTCCTCAGTCGATCATCTGGATGTCCAGGACTTAAAGCGTTTTGACGAGCTTGCCCCCTGCTAGTCACTATAAAAACCCTCCACTTGACTTATGAAGACAATCCACTCACTCCCCAACTCTTGCATGAGTCTTGAGATGAATTTTCTCTTAATTTCTCTCTAGATCTACTTTCTCTCTCTTAGATTTTAGATTTGATCTTCAAGCATTCCTTAGGTTTGTAAGCTCAAGATGAATCCGAATACTCCTTTGTATTAGCACCTTCATTGTAATTCAAGCTTCGGATTCTCCATTTAATTTTAGTAAGCTCTCCTTTTAATTTCAAGCTTTGTTCTTCATTTCCATGCTTGTTCTTCAATTATGCTTTTTGTCTTAGCTACTTGATTTCATGATAAAACTTGTGAATTGATTATGGATTCTAGTTGAGTGACACACCTAGATCATAGATCGGGTCCTTGATCATCATGACTTTGAGTTTTAGTTATGCTTTATTTTGAATTAAATTTCCATGCATAGTTTCAAATTGAATCTTAGATCTACTCTTCGTTTCTCGTTATTTTTCCGAAAGATTTGAACTTTTACGTCAACTTTTATTGCTCTTTACTTTGGTTCTTTCAATTTTTATCAATTTGCATTATTTGAGTTTTCATGCATGGTTGTACCTTGTGCATGCATGGTAGTACTTGGTGAAAATTTGCATTTTCTTGCTTATTTTCATTATTGTTTTGCATTTTCAATTAAGGCATACGACCGAGGCATCCGACCAACTTGTCATTTCAATTTCTAGTTTAGTTTGATATTTTTAATTGCATTATTTCCGATTTTCTCTTATCTCTTGAGCTCGAAACGCATTGAAACTTGCAAATGGATTGAAGTCCGATAACACCAAGCCATGAACCCGTTGAATTATTTCAACACCACAAAAATTATAACTTCAATCGGGCAATCTTTCTCAGAAACAGGACCTTAACTTTTTTATGAAAACATAAATATTTTATTTTATTTTGTGCAAAAATCCGTATTTTAATCAATAATTATGAGTTAATTGTTGAAATCACGTGAAAATAATATTCAAAGTGATGACAGGTGATGTACGTTGACCGAGTTACCTTGTTCACCAGAGTTGTCCCGTGGGCTTTCCCATTAATAATAGGATGGGATAAAGAATCTTTGAAGAAAAGAGAGAATCAGGAGGTCGCTGCGAATGGTTTTGGTGTCGGTTTCCCATGCAATAGGTTGGAACCTCCAAAGACACCGGTGTGTGAATCCATTAAATTGCTGCTGTAAGGACTGAAGACCAAACTAAAAGATGTACCCGAAGCGGATACCATGCACGCGTTCATGGATAGGCTGCTTGCAAAGGCGAAGGAGATGGCCGATGCAATGTCGGCTATCATGGAAATGGTGCAGTCAACTCCAGTGGGACTGCTCAATGACTTAAACTTTAATCGATTTTTATCTACAACACAACAACTATTGGGCTACGGTAAACAAGATACTCCTCTGGTGGACAGAGCCCAAGACACAGTCTGGACTGAAGAGTTGGGTGATGATGAGTTCTGGGTCGATCGTCTTGGTATCATAGAATAGATAGAGGACGGTCTTAGGAAGAAAATGAAGTACAACTCTACTCGAGACGAGATGCCAAGTTTTAGCATTGGTTTAACACAGGAGGAGATAGATGTCGTTGAAAACCCGACAGAGATCAATCCACCCGTAGATGACTTGATGCACTTTGGTGGGATTGCAGATGGTCTTCAGGGAGGAGAGCACACACCGAGTGAAAACCCAGCGGGCGTTGACAAAACTGCAAAGGTCTTTATACATTGATTGCAAGAATCTTAGTATGTAGTTAAATAAACTAATGAAATCTACAAATTTTCCTAATAGGTTAATGAGAAGACTTCGAGGGATAAGATAAAAGGCGACGGTAGTCAGGGTAAGTTTCAACCTGTGCAGAAACAAGTGAACAAGGAAACAAATTGCAAAGATGCAAAACAAAAGGGAGCAAATGTATATTCTCTGAACCTTTAATACATGTTGAGTTCCTAATTCCATGTACTTATTCTGTTGGTTGTTATGTAAGTATATTGTTTGGGATGTTATACAAATATGTTCTTGAAAAATGCAGACTAATGTTATACCGAAGCCACACAAAATGGTCCGTAGGACTAGGAAGGAGCTTAAAAAGACAGTATCTTTTGCATCATCTTACATGGAAAGAGCAGTATCTGTGTCTGAGAGGTTGGATAGGCTGGAGAAAGATTTGTTCTACTGGGTTTTGTATAATAAGGATGCGGACAGGTGCGTTGAATATGTGCTTTCTAAAGTTTTTTTCAGTGCTTTAATAAATGTAAAAGTAGTGCTTTACAATATAACTCTAAAAATAAAAAAAAAGTTTTATATTTTTGGTTTGTATGTCTACTGATATAGAACCATGTGGTTTTAAAAAATCTGGAGATCCTAATTTATTGGTTGAGTATTTGACAACCCCTTTTATGATTATTCATAGAAGAAATTCTTTTCTCAAACGGTAGATCTGACCTTAGGCGACGAGAGATGATGACGATTACACTGACAACGTACGTGAGTACAGCTATTGTTGATGTTTGGAGCCAGATTCTGAATAGTAAAGAGAAATACAGGGCAGCAACATCACCGTGCCAATTCTTTGCAACAACTTACCCATGCGTACGTCACACATATTTTGCAAAAAAAATAATAATAAATCATTCAATATTTTAGTATTATTATTTTAATTCGTGGTCCAGTTTATGTAGTGCTATACAATAGCTGACCCACTGGAGGGTTGGGATATGGCAAGACGGGAAGAGAAGTTCTTCGAGAAATTAGATGAAGAGTTAAAGCAAAACGATGGGCTTCTAATCAGCCAAATGATATGGTAAGATTTATTCGGACTCGTTGGACTACATATTATATAAAAATATGTTTTATTGTCTGACCGAATGTTGTTTTGCAGTTTTTCTATCCCATTTACCATTCCGAGCATTTCTATGTAATGGCTTTCAATGTCCGAAGATTCCAGGCTGACCTCATCGACAACTCGGTCGTGGTGGATTCGAAATCATTAGAGGAAGCGTATGGTGATACCCCGATGTTGCTGGTACGTAAATGCGCACACGTATTATTTTTTAGTGTGATATAGAATGGTGTGGTAACTCAAATACTGTGTACTATGGAGAAATAATTAGTTGGCTTGATTATATGTTTTTTATTGCTATTTCAAATTATTGGAACTATTCCTGGGTATGTATTGTAACTGACGTTGGATTATTTGTTCAGCTTGATGATAATGTGATGAATGATTTTTAAATCTTAACAGGTATGTATTCATCATAGTTTGCATTTTTTGATCCTTTATTCTGATTAGGACATTGGTTAAAAGGAAACAATGCTTTCACATGCATCTGTGTAATGCTTTATAATTACTTGTTGAATGCTTTTTCAGATTGTAAATATATACGTATTAACTGTAATTTGCATTTGATATTTTTTTTGTTGTGCGTATGATATTGTACTAATGGAAACAGTGATTTTACAAATTTGTTATGGTGCTCTCTGATTTTTTATTGAATGATTCTTTAAGTGTGAATAGTTGTGTATTTATTATAATTTGAGATTGATCATTTTGTTCCGATTCTGATGTTGGTTTAAGGGAATAATTGATTTCAAATAGTTGTTTATAGAGCTTTTTAATTATTTCTTTAATGCTTTCTGGATGGTGAATATATATGTATTAACTAGAAATTGCACCTTTGCAACTGTCCTGTTTATGGTATTTATTTTGGTGGTTTAGTGATTTCATACATTTGTTTGAAATGGATTCTGAAAATGAAATTTTTTTATAATAATAAATGTAACGTATTCTGTTGTTTTATCCCAGAAGAATAAGTTTGGTGAATTTCTGAAGCGTAACAGACAAGGCCACAAAGCAACAGGTCTTAACAAAGTCCCGGTGACAAGGTTGAAGATGATTTGGAGAGATGATGACAATAAATGCAACTGTGCGATATATACAAAGCGCCACATGGAGACTTACATGGGGACAGGGCAAAGATGGGATGCCGGGTTGAAGAGTAGGTCGGCGAATCAAATGGATTTTTTGAGGGGCAAATATTGCGCGTCGATACTAACATCTGAGTGTAATGTGTACAAAGATCATAATCCAGAAGCAGTTTCATACTACTTTTGATGCTCCTGTGAAGACTATGAGATTGATGTGGTGGATCTTCTTACAAATGGTGGAAGTGGTTCCCCTCCCGAGTCTAATGTTGATGCGACGGAGTGATGTCTGAAATGCACGAACAAATCTTTTTGATTTTTTTTTTGTATTTTCTGCGTTAAGAAAAATTATCTTTTGTCGAACTTGATGTTTGACTTAGATTGAAGTGGTTTTCTTATTGGAATTCATGGAGATTCACTTGACACTAATTGTCTAGGTTATTTGACAACGTCCTATGCCTTTATTTTATTTAGTTTGATCATTTGGGGTATTCTTTTATGTTTGTCTTGTTAAATTATGATAATTTCTGTTTAATTAAGATAATTTCGGATTTATTGAGTAAGCACTACTGCAGTGCGGAATGCTTTGTAATCGACGTATTATTATTTAACAATGAAAGCATTGTAAAAACCCAACTCGTTTTTCACTGGAACAAAAGTAGTATAAAACATAGCTGAATGCATTATTATTTTATTATATGTTTATTTTTATTTTTTGCATGCTGCTGTCAACATGACTATTGTTAATTGCCATGAGGTGGCAAAAACCATCTTAAACATATTCTTAAAAAAACGACCATGGCGCAGATCTTTTTTTACCATGATCTCATGTCAAAAAAATCCAATATTGATGTTAATTGATAAAAATAAACAAACTTTAGTCTTAAGAAAAAATGGCCTAACAGTTTTAAAAAGATGGGTTCTTCAGCATGAAAAAACCATTCGAATACACTAAGAAAAAATGGGATTTGTGATGATGGGAGATACAACTCTGACACCTACTTCAGTTCCACTTGACAATTTCGAGCATCATGTGTCGGTTTTTTCTCGCAGCGGCTGCACATTCTCAATGGCTTGCTGCTATTTTCAATCGCCGTCTCCTTGATTGACTTCATGCGGTTACGAGAACCTTTGTTATTGACCGTTGACGGGGGCAACACTGTTACATCCTCAGGGATTGATGTACCATATAAGTTATCAAATAACTTGCGCTTCACGGAGGAGATACTCGGTTGGTCCCCGTCCACCGTGAGAGATATTTTCAAATCCCTAATGCCACTTAACAAAATAGACATATTATCTACCTTGCCCTCGGCCAGGCCAACGCAAGTGTAAAACTCAGACATAATCTAATTCATAAGTGCTTTATTCTCCTCGATACAACTAGTTTGTCCATGAGTGAAACCATGCATATCGTACATGCTGTTCTTTGATGCAGATTTAGTCCAACGGATGGAAATGTAATTATCTGGAACCTTCTCGATTCTCAATTCTTTGAGTATGAAAAAAATATGAGAGCACAATAATCCTTCTCTCACGAATTTCTTGCAACTACAAACAACAAATTGGTCATTCCTAGCGTATGAAACCTTGAACAAACCACTACGATCGTCGACGTCATATAATAACATGGTTTCATTCTCCATTATTCTGGCAACACGACAACCAAAACAAGCAGCGACAATCTCGTATTGAACTTCTCTAAATATAAGAGCAATATAAATAGACAAATCGTGATTCAAGCTTAATGCACCTATTTTTATAAACTATTTGTCAAAACATTTAAAGCTTGCCCACAAGAGAACGGAGTCACTTATACGTTTATAAGTTGACTCGAGTCGATCTCAAAGAACATGCAATTGGAATCTCGAATAGTTTGTTCAATCACAAGTAACACGGAAACTTGTACAATTGGGGGTTTGGTTTGTTATGATTGCCTAAGAATTCAAAGCACTTGAACATTAATTAAAACTAGGTAACTCTAAGCAATTTACTAAGAACATGTAAATTCAAACCAAGAAATCAATCTAAGCATAAATGATTAACAATATCTAAACATGAACGATATTAATCCAATAAAACTGAACTAAATGAAAGATACGAATTCGAATATCAAAAGTAACTAAGGTTTGTAACATGAAATGATTCAAGAACAATTATTAAAAAACTACTACTCAATCGCATAAATTAATCTAAGAAAGAAATTAAAGAGTTTAGAGTACTTATTTAAACTAAGAAACTGCAGTAAATTCTCCAGCTAATCCAGAGAGATTGCGTAGATCTTGGCCGAAAATCGAATCACGAACTAACGAGTTGAGCTTGGAACTCGTGACTCTTGAATCTTCGATCTTGATCTTCTATGTTGATATGGGATGTGAAGGGGTGTTTTTTTAAGCCAAAGGACCGTAAGAAGGGTTGTAGCGGTATATCATATGTGTTGGGACGGAGTCAGAGAGGGGTTTTATTTATAGTTTTCCCTTGTCTTAGAGCATAAGTTACCCTAAAAACACATTTCTCGCACGTTGACGTCGATGATGTGTCAGTCGACGCAGGCGGTCGATGCTAGTCATGGCTCAGCAGGTAAGGCGCGCAGCGCTCGGCAGGGTCGATGGTCTGGCTAGTTCACGTTTGTCGATGCTCCATGGGTCGACGCTCACAGAGAGTTGCGTCAGCCATGTGCATCGATAGGTGCCGGAAAGCGTCGGTCGACGCTCCATGGGTTGACGCTCATAGAGATTTGCGTCGGCCATGTGTGTAGATAGGTGCCAGAAAGCATCGGTCGACGTGTGCAGCTCTCAACAGCCATTGTCGGCAGCAGCGTCGGCAGCGCTACTATAACGGTTCCAGATGGAATATTCTTTATAGATAGTCGGAAGCATCAAATTCTTGCTACTCTTTCACCTGAAAGCTCGATCTTTGTCTCTCAATCATCATCCTTCATCCTTTGCGTTCTGAACTCTTCCGGCTACTTAGCTATAAGGTGAAAAAACATCAAAATATCACCTAATTGCATAAATCTAAATCAAAAGGCGGTAAAATAAGCTGGAAGTATAAAAATACGAAATTAAGCTTAAATAATCCAACTTATACCAAAAACAAATATAAAAACTAACTAAAGTACTAATAAAAATAAGGACAAATATGTACTAATCAAAAAGTATTTTTCAATTACTAAAGACGTCTCTAGGTATGGAATCTTAGTTTCTTCTTGGCTATTAATAGCATCAAGGGTGTGTCTCTATGAATCTAACGCACTTTCGATATTCAAGTAAAATTCTTACAAGTTAGCACGAGGGTTTGTGTACCTGCCGAAAATCCCGTTTTCACTTTTCGACATAGACGTTGTCCTAAAAAGCCGACTCACTGGGACATCCCTGAAGTAGGCGGGGATCCACATCTCACGTATATCGAACATCATTTTAAACTATATGTTATCAACTAAATCAAATTCGACCATGACCTGCTTCCATTGCACCTCGAACTCGGCAGGCTCAAGGATATCGGACCACACAATAGAATTCAGTTTATCCTTGAATGATTGGTCGTTCTTTAGATTAGCCGGTACCTTATCAAGGACTTTCTTCATAATGTGCCACATGCAAAAGCGTTGCCTTGTACCAACAAGTACCTTCTCAATTACAATCTTCATCGTCGGATCTTAGTCGGTTGTAATCATTAATGGATTGCGACCCATGCAAGCCTTAAATTTTTCAAAGAGACATGCATACGCGCCAACGTCTTCGCTTGATAACAGCCCAATACCAAATAAAACACATTTACCATGGTTGTCTTTGCCGGTAAACGGTGAAAATATCAAATTATACCTATCATGAAAATGTATAAAATATGATTAAACCACTATTTTAGTCAGTTGTAGTGCACTGTACTTGAGTATGAAATGTGTGGACATGAGATCGATAATGTTAAAACATTATCAACTAGTTATGCTGGGAGGAATATGGTGTAAAACAACTAAGAAAAAAAGCACCAGTTGACCGCTCGTCGTCAAGCGTCAAATTAAATATTTATTTTCCTCAGCTTCTCTCCTCTAACTAGTAGTAGCGATAAGTAAGGGTCGAACCCACGAGGAGTGTAGTTAGATTGTGATGATTCGTATTTTATTTAAATAAATAATTGGGGTAAAGAATTATGAATTAATTTAACTAATAAAATAAACAAGCAATTAAACTAGCAATAAAACAAATAACGAAGAATTCAATAATAATAAAGGCCTAGTTCTAGTTCAGTTTCCACCCTCGATTCACTCATTTAACCAACCACAATATCATAATACATTCATCACATGCGACTAAAAACCCTAAGTAGCAATACGCTCTGCTACTCGAATTTACCCTTACTGTGTACTCAATTAAAATAAGCTCTTTAATTGAATCTAATTATTGAATAACCTAGAATAAGCTCTCTAGGTTCAACCCAACAACATCATTAATAATTAGGCAAATAGATTAATCTAGGCAACAAACGCGTAAGCTCGGTTCATTCAACCTATGTTGTGTTGTCCCTTACGATTTTACAATCATTAGTTGCTCCAGAAAAATAGTAATTACGACAATTACACGGATAGCAATCCTATTTCTAGCAATAGATAACCAATCCCTAATCTAGGTGATCAAGCCAAATTAAGAATTAAGCAATCATAAATTGAAAATAGAACAACACAAACAATCGCATATGACGAACGAACAACAATATTGCATAAATCAATTAAACATAGTTTCATGAAGGTTTCAACATCTCTAGAACTAGATAATAAATTTACTCACTCATGGAGTTAAGAAAATAAAAGAAAAGGTTCAGATAAACAAACATAATCCTTGATAAAATAGGAGAGATGATGTGTTGAACTTGAATCTTGTGTCTTGGAACGTCAATTTCCAAGTTCCCTTGCGTGTGGATGACTTGGGACGAGTTGGAACCTCTCTGGACCTCCTTAGAACCCTAGGATATGTTGTATATGCCCCTGGGACGAAATATGGTTGGGGTTTATATAGAATTCATATTTCTTTCCGCCCAAGATTCTTCCTAAAATAATTCTGCTGAGTCGGCGTCGACGGAGCATCGACTGACGCGAACCATCCCTCGACGTCGACGCGAATCACCTGCCTGCGTCATCCTGCATGGGCGTCGACTGACGCCCTTCCAATCGACGCTTCAGAACATGAGCGTCGACATAGCGTCGACTGACGCCCTTCCAATCGACGCTTCAGAACATGAGTGTCGACTGACGCCCTTCCAATCGACGCTTCAGAACATGAGCGTCGACATAGCGTCGACTGACGCCCTTCCAATCGACGCTTCAGAACATGAGCGTCGACATAGCATCGACTGAAGCCCTTCCAATCGACGCTTCAGAACATGTGCGTCGACATAGCGTTGACATGGCGTCGACTGACGCGAGCCAGCCTTCGGCGTCACACCGCACATCGCGTCTACTGACGCGGTCCATCCTCGGCATCGACGCGTCATCGATGTATCATCCTGATTCTTGACTTTTCTCTCCTCGATTCGTCAATCCTCGTTTCTCTACTTCCTTGTGAGAAATCCTTCGATAAATATAGCACCAAATACTGCAAAATAGAGAAAAAATATACTATTGGTGCTTGATTGCTCATAATAACAATTATACGAGAAATAAGCATATATGATAATATTAAGCACATAAAATCACCGAAATTAAACCGTTAATTAGAGTGTAATTTCTCGTTTATCAAATCCCCCAGACTTAAACCTTGCTTGTCCTCAAGCAATATGAAGAATTAAAGCATAGGGAAAACATAAAATAAGTAACTCACTCTAATTACCCAAGTGAATTTATTCGGACTCTAGACACCACTATATTTTTAGAAATCTTAGACGTTTCATGTATTGGCCTAGGTGATCCCAGTAGCTTGGAAACCCCTTTTTATACACGTCACGTCAATGCACTATGGTGCCCTCTCGCTACTCAATGGTTTGGCTCTATCCATCGTTGGAATTGATCAAATATCTCGTCCTCTCCCATTTATTTATTTTTTATTTTTTTCAATTGAGGTCCGCATCTCCGCACTACCATCCTTGACTTCATAATGATAATAAGGCACTGGATAGGAAGATTTTCTTGATTGGGTGTTTGATTTGTTGAGTTCACCTCCGCCATGTTTTGAGAATTTGATAGTGTGATGCGCCTTTTTAGCATGTGCATGAATTGTTGAGCTACTAGCATCTTCGTTGGACTTCGCTCTTTGGAGTGAATTCACTTGATAAATACGGATAGGCAGCTGTTTCGGCACCTCAATTCTTTTTGATTTTTCAATTTTCTACTTTCACCATGCCTCTATACCTCAACCGGACTTTATTTGACTTCTGTTTCTACTAACGAGATATCATCACACAACCGCCAACTTCAAGGCCCCACACAAACTCATATTAAGTACGGAAACCACAAGTACATATCAATAACGCAATAATCTAGAATTGACGCCCCACATATGAATCACAAAAGGCACTAACATGCGTACCTTTGACCTCTAAATCAAATGATGACTAAGTTAACCGAAACGTAGTTCATCAAGGCAATTCAAGCAAGTACTCTTAATCATTTTCTTTTAATCCCCCGGTGTTTATCACAAAAATTGTCAAAATTTTTAGTACAAAACTCCTTAATATAACCACAATAACTCACTCCCCCAAACTTAAACATTGCTTGTCCTCAAGCGAATACAAAACAAGAACAAGCACATCATAATATCATGAGGAAAGAGTAGGAAAAGAAATCACCCGGGGAAATGTCGAGGGGTCTTGGTCCTAGTAATTATGATGCTTGAACCTTTGAAAAGTGGCCCACACATCCAAAACAAGTCATCGCCTCCAAAGCTGCAAGAAAAAAAAAAGAAAATAAAACAAGTAAACGTTGGGTTGCCTCCCAACAAGCGCTTTTGTTTAAAGTCGTTGGCTCGACTTATTCCCATGATCAAGTCATAGGTGGTGCTTCCAACTCCATTCGTTCCTCATCAACAGAGCGAAACCCTTCATAATACGGTTTGAGTTGGTGCCCATTCACCTTGAACGTCTTGTTCGTTTTTGGGCTATAAATCTCCACCGCACCATGCGGGAACACGTGGGTGACAACAAATGGTCCGACCCACCTTGAACGCAACTTACCGGGAAATAGTTTAAGGCGAAAATGAAAAAGTAGCACTTTTTCGCCCACTACGAATTCCTTCCTTGAAATCTTCAAGTCATTTTTCGTCTTCTCTTTATAGATTAGCGAGTTTTCAAATGCTTCGTTTCGGATTTCCTCCAATTCTCGTAGTTGCAACTTCCTTAGCGCCCCGGCTCCATCAAAATCAAAGTTGCACTACTGCACGGCCCAAAACGACTTGTGTTGGAGCTCCACCGGCAAGTGACATGGCTTCCCAAAAATGAGGCAATACGGCGACATCCCAATTGGTGTCTTAAATGTCGTGCGATACGCCCACAGTGCATCCTTCAGCTTGATGCTCCAATCCTTACGGTTTGCTTTGAAGGTCTTTTCTAAGATGGACTTGATTTCTCGGTTCGAAGTTTCGGCTTGTCCATTTGTTTGAGGATGATAGGCCGTAGAAAGCCTATGAGTAACACCATACTTTCGGAGCAATTCCTCCACTATTTTGTTGCAAAAGTGGGTGCCACGATCGCTTATCATAGCTCGAGGGATCCCGAACCTTGAGAAGATCAGAGATTTAATGAAACGTGCAACAATCTTCGAGTCATTAGTTGAGGTGGCTTTCGCCTCCACCCACTTGGAGACATAATCCACCGCCAGCAAAATATAAATATTTTTGAATGAATTTAGGAAGGGGCCCATAAAGTCGATGCCCCAGACATCAAAAATTTCACAAACCATTATAGGCACTTGGGGCATTTGACTTCTCCGTGAAAGGTTCCCCGTGCGTTGACAATTATCACATGCCTTACAAAATTCATACGCATCTCGAAATAGGGATGGCCAATAAAAACCATTGTCAAGTACCTTATGCGCAGTTCTCTTCGATCCAAAATGTCCTCCACATGCATGAGAATGGCAAAATGAAAGAATAGCGTGGAACTCCGATTCGGAGAGGCATATTCGAATGACTTGATCAGCACAATGCCTCCAAAGTTATGGATCGTCCCACACATAATACTTCGCATCACTCTTCAGCTTGTCCCTCCTTGCTTTCGTCAGCCCTGTTGGAAACACACGAGCAACTAGAAAATTTACCAAATCAGCGTACCATGAATCTACGTGTTCAACCGCAAGTAGTTGCTCGTCCGAAAATCTCTCATCAAGTTGTAGCTCGTCCCCCTCATGCACTAATCTACTAAGGTGGTCAGCCACGGTATTCTCGGCTCCCTTTTTGTCCTTGATCTCCAAATCGAATTCTTGGAGTAGTAAAATCCACCGTATGAGTCGTGGCTTCGTCTCCTTCTTTGTAAGTAGATGTCTTAGGGCCGCGTGATCACTAAAAACCACCACCTTTGATCCAATGATGTATGAACGGAACTTCTCAAGGGCAAAAACAACAGCTAGAAGCTCCTTCTCCGTGGTAGTATAATTTTCTTGGGCCGGGTTCAAGGTCCTCGATGCATAATAGATCACATGGGTTGCCTTGTCCACCCTCTGYCCTAGMACRGCTCCCASAGCATAGTCACTTGAATCGCACATTATCTCGAAGGGTAGATCCCATCTCGGAGCTTGGATAACTGGAGAAGTGGTCAGCCGCTCCTTCAGTGTGTCAAAGGCCTTCTTGCATTTTTCATTGATCTCAAACTCCACATCTTTTTGAAAGAGCCTACAAAGTGGCGATGCGATCTTCAAAAAGTCCTTGATAAATCTTCCATAAAATCCTGCATGGCCAAGAAAAGAACGAACTTCCCGCACATTGGCGGGGTAAGGCAACGCAGCTATGGTATCAATCTTAGATTTATCGACTTCTATTCCTTTTAACGAAACAATGTGTCCTAAAACTATACCTTGTTCTACCATAAAATGACATTTTTCCCAATTTAGTACAAGATTAGTGTCGACACAATGTTTTGAAATTAAAGATAAGTTTTCAAGACATACCTCAAATGAATTGCCATAAACGCTAAAATCATCCATAAATACCTTTATAATCTCGCCAACGTATTCCAAAAAGATACTTACCATACATCGTTGGAATGTGGCCGGTGCATTGCAAAGTCCAAATGGCATGCGGCGATAGGCAAATGTACCGAAGGGGCACGTGAAGGTAGTCTTCTCTTGATCCTCAGGTGCTATAGGAATTTAGAAATATCCCAAGTAGCCATCCAAAAAGCAGTAGTATGAATGGCCCGCCAACCTCTCAATCATTTGATCAAGAAATGGAAGAGGAAAATGGTCTTTGCGAGTCATGGAGTTAAACTTACGATAATCAACACAAACTCGCCACCCCGTTTGAATCCTTGTCGGAACCAGTTCGCCTTCTTCATTCTAGACCACCGTGACACCCGACTTCTTTGGAACGACTTGAGTCGGACTCACCCACCGACTGTCAGAAATGGGGTAAATCACCCCAACATCAAGTAGTTTTAGAATCTCCTTCTTTACCACTTCCATCATCGGTGGATTCAATCGTCTTTGAGGTTCCCTAGATGGTGCGGCATTCTCTTCGAGAAAGATTCGGTGTATACACATGGAAGGACTTATCCCTCGCAAGTCCGCTATGATCCACCCGATTGCTTGCTTGTTATCCTTGAGTACTTGTCGCAGTGACTCCTCTTGGAAGTTGTCTAAGCGAGATGAAATGATCACAGGCAGTGTTTCGTTATCTCCAAAGAAAATATACTTCAAATGCTCCGGTAGGGATTTTAGTTCGAGTTCCGGTGCCTTGACTATGGATGGAACGGCTTTCTCATGCGAGTCAGGAAGTTTGATGAAATTCACGTCCTCTTCTCTCGGTTTTGCGTTAAGTGCGAACAAGGCCGACATTATCTCTCGTGCTGCGTCCTCCCGAGTTAGCTCAGTTGGAGGGTAACCCTAAAGCAATGAGTCCTCCCCCAAACTTTGTGTGATCGTCGTCTCGAGCTCATCTTGTTTATGCATTTCGAGAAATTCCTGCGCTAGAGAGTCAAAACAATCAAGTGCAAAAACAGAGTTATCGCAGTCAGGAAATCTCATAGCATCAAAAATATTGAATTGACAAATGTGACCGTCAAATTCCATTGTTAGAGTGCCTCGAGTGACATCGATCTTTGTTTAAGCAGTGTTCAAGAATGTTCTCCCCAACAAGATAGGTGGCGATTTTGATGCAGACTCATTCATGCTCAACACATAGAAATCGGCTGGGAAAATCAACTCATCCACCTTTACGAGGACATCTTCAACAACACCATCAGGGTAGGCAGTGCTTCGGTCGGCAAGTTGGATTACTACCCCTGTTTTCTTTAATGGTCCAACCTTCAAACAATCGAAAATGGTGCGTGGCATAACATTTATTGATGCCCCCAAATATAGCATGACTCGCTCAACTCGCATGTTTCAAATCGTGCATGGAATGAAAAACATGCCCGGGTTATTCCGCTTTTGTGGAAAGCTCTTTTGGAATACGGCCGACACTTTCGCTCCCATTAGGACCTTTTCATCCCCCTTTAACCTTCTCTTGTTAGTACATAAGTCCTTGGGGAACTTGGCGTAATGAGGAGTTTGCTTGATCGCGTTGGCAAGTGGAATAGTTATCTCCACCTTTTTGAAAACGTCTCGTGTTTGCCTCTCCATGTCTTCCTTAGCTTGGCGCTTAATTCTTGATGGAAATAGAAGTGGCTCGGCCCTAGGAGGAGAAATAACGGAGTTATTAAAATTATTAGAAAGTTTAGGATTACCCTTTTCAGCATGTCTTGGCTCCGAGTTTTCTTCCTCCATTTTGTCTTCATTTTCCGGCTCTAGCATTGGATTGGCCGGCCCTTCCACTTTCTTGCCACTTCGTGTCGTAACAGCGCTCACATTTTTCGGATTCACCTCAGTTTGAGGAGGTAATCAGCCACTGCCTCGTGCTTTTAGTTTGACTATGTGTTCCGCCATTTGACTCATTTGGGTCTCTAGGCCTTTTATGTTCGTCGCTAATGATCTCACCATTTCATCCAAATGTGGGGATGCATTCTCTTTCCGCTGTTGGTTATTGTATTGATTCGGGAAATTTTGTCCCTTTTGTTGAGCTTGGGAGGGCCCTTGATCTTGATTTTCAGGTATATTCCCTTGTTGTATATTTCCCTGTTGATCCCTCCATCTAAAACCAGGGTGGTCGCCCCATCTTGGATTGAAGGTGTGGGGGTACGAGCCGTACTTCCTCCCTTGCCCATTTCCGGTTCCAAAGGCGTTCACGTGTGCCTCGCGTGCTGAGTAAAAATGTGGGCATTCGTCAGTAACGTGCTCCAATGTTTCGCAAAAACCGCATGGTCGAACCTTTGGAGCTCCTCCTGTACTCATCATGGCTTTCAACTCACTTAATTGGGTTTGTAGTAAATCAATACCCAGCTCGTTTACCGATTTCAATGAAGAATCACGACTACCGAATTACTAAGAGTTGGCTGCCATGTTCGATATTAGTTCTTTTGGTGCTGTTGGTGTCTTGTCCATCAAGGTGCCCCCACTAGCGGCATCAATCATGTTTCGATCAATAAGGCATAATCCCTCATAGAAATACTGAATTAAAAGTTGCTCGCCCATTTGGTGTTGAGGGAAACTTGCAACTAGCCTCTTGAATCGTTCCCAGTATTCGTGCAATGTTTCTCCTTGCGTCTGCCTAGCCGCACAAATGTCTTTTCGAAGATTTGCCACTCGTGATGCGGGAAAGTACCTTTGCAAGAATGTTTTCTCCATAGCCCCCCTCGTAGTGATGGATCCCAAAGGTAAGTAGTAAAGCCAGTCCTTGGCTAAGTCTTTTAATGAAAAGGGGAATGCCCTTAACTTGATTTGCTCATCCGTGACTCCAGCGGGTTTCATGCTTGTGCATATGACATGGAACTCTTTCAAGTGTTTGTGCGGATCCTCACCAGTGAGTCCATGGAATGAAGGTAGGTGATGGATTAGTCCGGATCGTAACTCGAATGTAGCATCGTTCACCGTTGAAAAGGTAATGCATAAGGGTTGTTGAGGAAGGTCGGGATTTGCCAACTCCTTCAACGTTCGTTCCGCTTGAGTAGCCATCGTCTCGTTTTCTCGTTCTTCGCTCTCGCTTGAAGAGTCCTCGGATATGTAATTGGGTAATACCTGCTCCGAGTTCGACTTCTTCTTCAACTCACGGCCTCTCTTGTTGATTTCCGAATAATAATGCAAATTCTTCTTCCCGGATGATCTCAAGTTCATTCACCGAGAAAACACTCAACAAGAGTTCAATTCGTTCAAACAAAATTAAAAATAAAATAAAATACTAAGATACTAAAAATCACAATTTAACGCGTCACTCCCCGGCAACGGCGCCAAAATTTGACCGCTCGTCGTCAAGTGTCAAATTAAATATTTATTTTCCTCAGCTTCTCTCCACGAACTTGTAGTAGCGATAAGTAAGGGTCGAACCCACGAGGAGTGTGGTTAGATTGTGATGATTTGTATTTTATGTAAATAAATAATTGGGGTAAGGAATTATGAATTAGTTTAACTAATAAAATAAACTAGCAAGAAAACAATTAACGAAGAATTCAATAATAATAAAGGCCTAGTTCTAGTTCATTTTCCACCCTCGATTCACTCATTTAACCAACCACAATATCATAATCCATTCATCACATGCGACTAAAAACCTTAAGTAGCAATAAGCTCTGCTACTCGAATTTACCCTTACTGTGTACTCAATTAAAATAAGCTCTTTAATTGATTCTAATTATTGAATAACCTAGAATAAGCTCTCTAGGTTCAACCCAACAACAGCATTAACAACTAGGCAAATAGATTAATATAGGCAATAAACACATAAGCTCGGTTTATTCAACCTATGTTGTGTTGTCCCTAACGATTTACAATCATTAGTTGCTTTCGAGAAATAGTAATCACGACAATTACACGGGAAGCAATCCTAATTCTAGTAATAGATAACCAATCCCTAATCTAAGTGATCAGCCCAAATTAAGAATTAAGCAATCATAAATTGAAAATAGAACAACACAAACAATCGCATATGACGAACGAAAAATAATATTGCATAAATCAATTAAACATAGTTTCACGAGGGTTTCAACATCTCTAGAAATAGATAATAAATTTACTCACTCATGGAGTTAAGAAAATAAAAGAAAAGGTTCAGATAAACAAATATAATCCTTGATAAAATAGGAGAGATGATGTGTTGAACTTGAATCTTGCGTCTTGGAACGTCAGTCTTCAAGTTCCCTTGTGTGTGGATGACTTGGGACGAGTTAGAACTTCTCTGGACCTCCTTAGAACCCTAGGATATGTTGTATATGCCCCTGGGATGAAATAGGGTCGGGGTTTATATAGAATTCCTATTTCTTGCCTCCCAAGATTCTTCCTAAAATAATTCTGCCGAGTCGGAGTCGACGGAGCATCAACTGACGCGAACCAGCCCTCGGCATCGACGCGAATCACCTACCTGCGTCGTCCTGCATGGGCGTCGACTGACGTCCTTCCAATCGACGCTTCAGAATATGACCGTCGACATATCGTCAACTGATGCCCTTCCAATCGACGCTTCAGAACATGAGCGTCGACATAGTGTCGACTGACGCCCTTCCAATCTACACTTCAGAACATGAGCGTCGACATAGCGTCGACATGGCATCGACTGACGTGAGCCAGCCTTCGGCGTCACACCGCACATCGCGTCGACTGACACGGTCCATCCTCGGCATCGACGCGTCATCGACGTATCATCCTGATTCTTAATTTTTCTCTCCTCGATTCGTCAATCCTCATTTCTCTACTTCCTTGTGAGACATCCTTCGATAAATATAGCACCAAATAATGCAAAATAAAGAAGAAATATACGATTGGTGCTTGATTGCTCATAATAACAATTATACGAGAAATAAGCATATATGATAATATTAAGCACATAAAATCACCGGAATTAAACCGTCAATTAGCATGTAATTTCTCGTTTGTCACCAGTCAATAATATTTTTTAAAATAAATATTATATAAAAAAATGTTGATTCCAAAATTGCAATATGATTTGGTTTACCATGGTTCTAATTTACACACACACACAAGTTATTTCGCCTGTTTTTTTACACTCATTAGTCAATTAAATTAAGGGACAGTTACAAAAATTACCCCTTAGGTTTTGGTATTTACAAATCCAAAAAAGTTTCAAAATTGCGATAAACCCCTTGAAGCTTGATTCCAGCTTACATTTTTTTCCCCTTCATTAATAAATAAATAAAAACCAACCTCTATGACAGCTAAGACCTTAAAATTAAGAGTTACCCCTTTAAAACCAAGACACTATCAAATATTAGTGGGTTCTTTGAAATATTGAAACTTTTCTGCGTTTTTTGTAAATACCTGAAACCTCAAAGGGTAATTTTAGTAATATCTCTTAAATAAAACACAGTATACTCTTTTACAATAACATATATATTATGGTAGAACATACATTATTTCTTCTTAATTGCCTAAATGCACGAAAACACGTCTACTCAGGTAAGTCTGGCGATTTTCATACGTATGAACAAAACAGAGAATGAGAAATGTAAAAAAATAAACTCCCAAAGAAGAATCTAAAGTTAACTAAGAGGATAAATTTCTCCTATAACTGAATCCCCCACATCCTAACCATGCGACAGTTATTTTGATAGTGTAAAACAATGTTATATATTTATAGAAATATCCAAAAACATATAATTTTAACAAAATAAACAGGAAATCATAATCTGTTTATCGAGTACGTGGCATCAAATGACACAATATCTTCGAAAGTAGCAAAATTCATCATACACGTAGGGTCTACCTAAAATAACCTGGTCAACTTATCATGGTCGTCAACGGCATAATTAAACACAAAAGCCGGATATAGTTCTTTCTTCCTAAATAACTTATCCAGCAGCATTTGAGCATCAAACCCCAACAACATATGCTTTCAAATCACGTGCGAGGTTCTTGAATTCAACTTTCGTACAACCTATATTCGAATACCCACCAACAACTTTCTTAAAAAGCCTATACGATCTCGTTGTATCGATATTGACCCTCTCACAAGTTCAACATGAATTGCTTATGAGCGGGGTCTAGATTTCTATTCTCTTTAAGGAATGGCTTGTATGGTTCAGAAATTAACATATGACGATGACGTTCGATAAACTCATTGAAAACGTAACCTTCACCGGGACAAGACTTAAACTTGACACGTGCCATGCACCTACATCGCTTGGACGCTCGGCGTATTTTTTTTAAGAGGGCTTCCGCTTATGTTTTCATTCTCACAGACGAAAACGGTTTTGAGCATGATAGTGTTGTCACGAAACTTTTTTTCCGATCCCAGATGAAAATCGAAACCACAATTAGAGGCATAATTTCTATAGAACTTGATACCGTCTTCTAACGACGTAAATTTTTTCCATCGAAATGGTTATAACTCAATTCACAGTACGACACGTAATACTCGGTTAGTCCAAGTGATATCTCGACGTGATACTCGATCCTTTCACTACACTCGTTAGTGCCTACGAAAAAATGAAACACGGATAATAAAAAGAATTATCATACGGTGCTTTAAAAAATCATCATATATTGCTTTAAAAATCATACGGTGCTTTTAGGAATTTGTCGTGTATGTTGGTGCTTTAAAAATAATCCAATGGTGCTTTCTGCAGAATAATGCGTGATTAATTGTCGCATTCAAAAAAAAAACATGAATGATTTGGTCGTGATATTGACTAATTGGTGCTTGTCGAGTGTTGTTTGGGATTAGTGTGTGGTGCTTTCCAACAACCCGATACAAAGGTTTTCCTTTTTTTTTTCTTCGTTCAGCAATGGAGTAAGCTATCCATGGTAACCCTAGGTGCTTTTTTTCCCCCATCACGATCATGTTTTATCATCGCCGTTCGCAGATATGGTGTAAAAAAAAGATTGGTTTTATAAGATATTTTGCGGGAAAAAAAATGAAAATTGTAGGGAGATGGACACAAACATGTTGATTCCATATTCTGAATTACGCCGTCAAGGGGTTGAGAAGGATGAACCGATGATTATGGTGATTCAGCGCAAAGGATGTTGGATATTTCTTGTCACCGTTATTCAGCGTGGAGATTGAATACTTCCTTATTGTATTGAATATACGTTATTATGGAACGCATTAATTGCCCATATTTTAAAAATATGAAATTAACACCAGCATGCTTGAATTAGAGTCAAATGTTTCTTTTTATTTTAACCATTAATCCTATTTAATCTACCGCCTGAATTGGTCCCTAAGTTCACATATAATAACGTGATTCTTATATATATATATATATATATATATATATATATATATATAGGGATGTGTTCAAATAGAACCATATTATTATATGCGAACCTGCGAACTAATGCTTTTATTATATACCAGCAGTGCTTTTATTATACAATCACAGTACTTTATTAATATTTTCAGTTATATACAACAGTAATATTTTTATTAGACAATCTTAATACTTTTAATCAAATAAGGAAATACACAAAAAAAAAAAATATGATCAATCCATTTAATTAAATCTAAAACCCATAATAGACCCTAAGTTCATATATAATGATATGATTATCATTTGAACTTAATCCTTTATATATATATATATATATATATAGGATTGGGTTCAAATGAGAACCCCGTCATTATATGTGAACCTAGGGACTAATCCTGGCCTTAGATCTAATATTGCACAGTGCAATTATATGTCCAGGTTCATTGTGCTTTTTACACAGTACTGTAGTGCTAAAATCAGTCCAGTTTTTTTAATTTAATTATATATATATTTTTTTTTACGTTTTAAAATATGCAATATGTATCTTAAATTGTAAATCTTGAGAATATGATTAATTTGATATATATTTCATTCAAAACGAATAAAATTTGAAAAAGTTATGGTTTGTTGAAGATTTGAGTTTCATTTCAAATTTTTGAATTTGCAGTTTATAGACGAAATTTGCGATATTTTTTGTATACAATCGTAGTGTTTTTTTTCTTAATCTATTGTGCTTTCTAAAGAACAATGTAGTGCTTTTTGTAAATGTTGATATATGTCCAAAATATCATTTTTAATTAATTAATGTATTTTTTAATATTATTACCATGCTGACATGTCATGATCTCAACTATCAAGATTATCCAATCTCATGGTCAAGATGAGTCCCTAGATTCACATATAATGACGGGTTCTCATTTGAACCCAACCCTACATATATATATATATATATATATATATATATATATATATATATATATAAAATATAGGCACATTGATATATGATGAATATATTCGGTGATTTCATTAGCCCAAGAACTCGATAGGAGTTTTAAAGTTGTTAATTGTTTTTTAAGCGGTGAAAATTAGGAGGGGGATATCTTTTTTTTTTTTATTTTACGCAAATATGTGGACTTTTTATGTGAAGTGATACATCTTTATCTCCAACATTTTTATGTTGATATTGGAAATCAATGATTGAGCCACTTTGTTTCATAGGAAACGGACAGAAAAAGTCGGAGAAATTAATTAAAGCGTCAGTGAAATAAATAAAATTGCACTCATTTTGTTTTCAAGCACCTTTCACCATGGTCGTGGACTCTATTCTTTTTATAAGAACTTTTGCTGCTTAAATGTTTTATTTTATTCTTTTCCGAAGCAATGTCGACAATTGACACTTACAATAACATTCAATGTTAATTCTTTTATGCTTTTTTTCCATATTGGAGTTGTGGTTCTTTTTTGACTTGCTCTTTGAAATTGGACCTCAAAATTAAAAAATGTTTGACATAAGATGTTGCAACTACGGTCAGGTACCACTATTCAGTTAATGGGCTCCTCCTCTTTAACTTGTTCTTTCTTCTTCATACGCCATCGAGTTCTTAGAGAATATCGGTCAATTAAATTAGTTTGGAGCACTAAATCTCAGAATATTGATGACTTTGAATATATAGTCAAAAACAAAGTTGTGCAGATTCTGCGACAAATAGGGATGAAAATCATTCAAATTACTCAATATAATAATACACACATACACACATTATATATATATTTGTATATAAACTTGACACTAACAAACTAAACTTTAAAACATTTGTTCATCTTGAAGTCAATGCAATTTGTATAAAAATAATCGAATGTGTGTAAAAATATTGAGCTACTCAAAACCCAAATTGTGTTTGACTCGACTATGTACTTCATTTAACCTTAATTTAGTTTTCCATTTATTAATTTATTTTAAATTTTCCACCCACGCACATTGGGATTAAATCCTGACCTCCAACAATATTGAAGTCATTAATATCACTATTTCGAATGACCGGCAATGCTAGATTCAATTATTAAACACAGCATTTTCAAATTTAGGTTTTTAACTCGATAAAGATTCAAACATATATAAGTAGTATTATGTTCGGTTGTACTCAATTGGCAGAAAAATAGCATTGGGACCAAGGGAATATTTTTACTTCCAGAACAGAATATTATAGCTCCTCTGTTTCCATATAATGATACCACCATTTCTCAACAAAACGTTAAAAGTAGAAATGGTGTTAGGCAATAGATAGAGAAGTTGAAAGTATATATCATGAAACTCAATGGCACAATCGATACGCATTCCCTAAGAAAACAAACCTATGAACGTTGGGTGAAACCTAAAGTACCCAAACTCGGAATTTAAGTAGCGACTTACTGAAAAGTAACCACAAATGTCTCTCTCATATGGAATGATTTCGTTTATATCGTGCAACCTACCGTTTGATAGTTTGGTGTAATTAATATAGAAAGAAAAAATTCAATGGGAAAAAATGTCTGTATACGTATACCTCTATCTTTGATATGTGCCTTTTTAGGGACGCAAGAAAAAAAAAAAATATAATAAAATATAATAATAATAATAAATTTATATTAATTTAGTAACCTACTAGAAAGAAAAATTTGTTTCCCTAATGCTTAACAAGTACAGCAGTTGGCAAGCTAAAACGTACTCCTACCGGCGATTTGCCGAACAAGACGTCATCGGGTAACCTGCACCAGTTGGATCGACTTTTACATATTTGCTATTCTATGATAATTTTGGATGAGAATATTAATGGGTCAACGTTGTTAGGTCGAACTAACGAATCATCCATCATACAATAATTTCATAATTAATACATCATACTAAAAACAAGATATCATTGTACAATACTCAATATTTGTACAAAAAATAATATATCATAGTATCAGAAATACGTCATAGAGTTTGGTCAAAAATTTATGAAATATCAATCTTTCGAGTACAAAAACTAATATATTACAATACAAAAATAATACATCATATTATTGTACAAAAATTTATATATTGCAGTACAAAAATCAATATATCATATTATCGAGTTAAATGATCTGATGATCATGACCATTAATCTCGTCTTAACACAATAGTTTGCTCTTTTTTATTTTAACTTTCGTTTGTTACCATATTTTATGTTTTGTAATTTAGGATAGCAATCGAGTTACATTTTGATTCTCAAACTAGTATTTATATTCCTTTATTAGGATTGTAAGACAACAAATCATGAGTTTAAACAGGAAAGTTCAATATTTTTATTAGTATAACTCATCCAATAAGATGACATCTTCTTTTTAAGGATCCGTCACATTAAAATACAAATATAGTTAAGTGTGTATTGAATTAGATATGGGATGCGTGATCACCTCGACTATCACAGTGGGCCTATGAAAGTACTCATGTCAACGGATCTGAGTTGGTTTAAGCGTGACGCCAACATCCCGAGTTTAAAGGGGTTGATTGTAAGTTCCCGACTAACTAAGAAACACATTAGGTTTATTATGTAGAACTCATACAAAAAAGATGAATAGTACTTTTGGGAGCTGTTTCAACCTGAAAAGTGAGCTTTCCTGAATAATACCCAAGAAACCAAGAGCTTCCCAAAATCTACACCACAAACCAAGGTTAGAAAGGACCATCGGTGATTTTCCGGTGGAAACCTCTCCGATGCTTAAGTCAGTAAGCGTTTGAGGTGTTTTCCAAAAAATAAGAAGGAATGCTCAAAGAATGACATACCTCTTTCAGCCTTGGGGCTGAGATATTTATAATTTTTCCTCACGGGGACCCCAGCCGGGATCTAGGGAACACACGGCGCGAATCAAGGGCCGTTATGCAACAAATTCTGACAAGTGGTCCTACTTGTCTCTTCGCTGGGAATCTAGGAAACAGTTTCTCCCTTATCCAAGGTCTTCCTTACTCCCTTTTCTCAATCTGACCCAGTCCATAATATTCCGACTCTCCTTTTCTCTCCCCCTGGTTGTTCAACAGGTCAGCTCTTGTCAACACTGAGGGGGAGCTCTATTCCTCAAGGGGCGCGACCAGGTCTCTTACCCAGGCCAGGTTAAACTCCACCCCTGGAACTTCAACTTGGTATAATCTCCTGACCCTTAGTGCCCTCGAAGGTGGCTAAGCCGGGGATCTCAAGCGGCGACCACCTCTTCCTTACATCCTATTTTATCGGGGGGACTAATCAGATCTTTCATAGAGACGGGGTTACTCCATCCCGGCTCTTCTTGAATTATTTGATTATTCTGGGACAGAGCTACCCCAAACCAGACCTAGCATGTATTCTGCCCTACCAACTCCTCCCCCCAAACAGTTGAGAAGGCAGGGAGCCCAGGTCAGGCTGGAAGGGCTCAGAGATAGAAATAGATTTTGCTGAAGGCTGAGCTTTTCAAGGTCAAAGAGTTCGGGTTGTTGCTGACTACAATGCGCCAATCCTTCTACTCTTCTTCATCAGCTTCCTCTCCCCCCCCCCCCT
>BMAC01000006.1:568564-581068 GCA_014905375.1 Phtheirospermum japonicum | reverse complement strand
TGAAATAGTCAATAGCCACAACCAGAAACCTTTTCTGGGCTAGGGCCATCGGGAACGGGCCGACTAAATCAATACCCCATTTAGCGAAAGGACAGGGGGAACTCATCGTCATGAGCTCTTCCGCCGGTTGGTGGATTAGTGGGGCCATTTTCTGGCATTTTTCACATTTTCTAACGAAGTCCTCAGCTTCCTTCCTCAGAGAAGGCCAGAAATAACCATCTCTCAATACTTTACTGGCTAGAGCTCTGGCCCCCATATGGTTGCCGCAACAACCTTCGTGTATCTATTTTAACACCAGACCTCCATCTGTTTGTGCTAAGCACTTTAAAAGAGGTTGACCAAACCCTCTCCTGAATAAATCTCCCTTGATCAGGCAAAATCTAGCAGACCTGCTCCGTATTTTCGCCGCTTCTCTCTTTTCCTCTGGCAAGACCTTCTGTTCGAGATATCTTTTTATGGAGGAACGCCAATCTTCCTCCTCAGCCACCGTACAGATCTGCTCGACTCCGAACTCCCTTTCTGCTTTCAACAAGGTGATCATTCGTTCATAACAATCCGTGGCTGATTTTGCTATCTTCGCTAAGAAGTCCGCACGGTCGTTTTCCTCTCTGGGAATCTGAGTAACAGTTAATTCTTTCATGCCTTTGGCTAGCTCTCTGAATCTTGCTAGGTACTTCTGCATGTTTTCCTCTCTTGTTTCCAAATCCCCACTAATTTGCTTGCAGACGAGCTGCGAGTCTACCTTGGCGCTTAATCGTTCCGCTCCTAGGTCTTTCGCCATTTGAATCCCTCTCAAAAGGGCCTCATACTCGGTGACATTGTTAGAAAACGTGGGATCTAATCGGACAGTGAACTCGGCAGATACGCCCGCTGGGTCTATCAAGACAATTCCAGCCCCACAACCCTGATTACATACAGAACCGTCAGTGAAAACTATCCACTCTTTCAGTTCATCCAGGGGACCGGCCATCTCTTTCATAAAATCAGCCAGAGCTTGAGCTTTAATTGTTGTTCTGGGCTCAAACACAATATCAAATTCGCTCAACTCTATGATCCACTTGACCAGCCTCCCTGATGCTTCTGGTTTATCCGTTATATTTTTTAATGGTAGATTGGTTCGTACAACAATTGTATGAGAAAGGAAATATGGTCGTAATTTCCTTGCAATTCCTACCAGGGCTAGCATTGCCCTTTCCACCTCCACATATCTCACTTCCGCCATGTGCAAGACCTTGCTCCAAAAATATACTGGTTTCTGTATCTTACCATCTTCCCTGATTAGGACAGAGCTGACCGCTTTCTGCCCCACAGATAAATACAGTACCAAGGGTTCTCCTTGGACGGGTTTAGTGAGCAAAGTCATGCTGGCCAAATACTCTTTTAGCAATCGGAAGGCTTCCTCACACTCATCGTTCCATTGGAACCTAGCCTTCTTTCTCAAGACCTGAAAAAGTGGTAAGCTTTTCTCGGCAGACCTGGACACAAACCTGCTCAAAGCATTGATTCGCCCCGCCAGACATTGCATCTCCTTTACATTCTGAGGCGCGCTCATTTCCATGATAGCCTTCACCTTTTCAGGGCTAGCCTCAATACCGTTTTCTATGACCATATAGCCCAAAAATTTGCCAGCCCTGACTTCGAACGTGCATTTCTTTGGGTTAAGCCTCATTTTGTACCTTCGCAGAGTATTGAAAGTTTCCCGTAGATCCTGAACATGTGACGTTGCTTTTATGCTCTTGACTAACATATCGTCCACATATACCTCCATATTCCGACCGAGCTGATTTTTGAACATTTTATCTACCAGTCGCTGATAGGTAGCACCTGCATTTTTTAGGCCAAAAGGCATGACCACGTAACAGTACGTTCCCTTTGGAGTTATAAAGCTAACGCGCTTCCAATCCTCTTTAGCTAATCTAATCTGATGGTATCCTTGCGAGGCGTCCATCATGCTCAAGAGCTCGCAGCCAGAAGTGGAGTCCACAAGCTGGTCAATTCTTGGCAATGGGTAATGGTCTTTTGGGCAGGCGCGATTCAGATCTCGAAAATCGATGCACATTCGCCAGTCCTCTGTTTTCGGGACCAACACTGCATTGGAGAGCCATTCTGGGAACTGTATATCCTGAATGTGCCCGGCTTGCAAGAGCTTCTCTACTTCTGCCTCTATGATGGCCTCCTTTTCTGGCCCGAAATTGCGTTTCTTTTGTTTAACCGGTTTTATATCTGAGCGGATATTGAGGCGGTGCTCGGCAATTTCAGAGTCTATTCCCACTAAATCTTAAGGGGACCACGCGAAGACATCTGCACTCTCTCTTAATAGAGCCACCATGTCTATTAATACCTCAGGGCTAAGCGTCGTGCCCACTCGAAGAGTTCTCTCGCATCTCCTGGAACGATTTCTATTATCATCAACCCTTCCTCCCGTCTTGCTAGTTCTAGCTGCGGCTGCTCCGTCCGAGCCCTTTTTCTCAACCTCTCCTCTTCATTCCGCCGTATGCAATCCACGTATGTTTGTCGTGCAGCATACTGGTCTCCCCTTAATTCACCAGTTCCATCTTCCGTGGGGAACTTCATTTTCATGTGGAAAACCGAGATGACGGCCTGGAATTGGCTCAAAGAGGGCCGACCCAACATAACATTATATGAGGATGGTGCGTCCACTACCAGTAAACGCACCATTCGTGTCACCCTATATGGCTCTTCCCCCAGAGTTACAAGGAGTCTCACCGCTCCCCTAGGTTTTAAAGCACCTCCCGCGAATCCCACCAGGGAAGTGGTTACCTCTTCAAGTTCAACATTCAACTTTAGTTTTGTAAAACAATCTAAGAACAGAATATCTGCAGAGGATCCCGTGTCTATGAAAATTCGACGAACGTTATAGTTGGCAATAGTGGCTGTTATCACCAAAGCATCCATGTGTGGAGCGAGGATGCCATCGCCGTCCTCCGATCCAAAGCAGATGTTGGGTGCAGCCGCTACCTGTCCTACCTCTCGGGATGTTCTGATTAGGTTTTTAGCAGCCCTAACATAACTGTGTTGAGCTCTGTTAGAGTGCTCGTCCAACTCTCCTCCCGTTATCATTTGGATTTCACCATGAACGACCTGGGCCTGGTCAGGTCTTCTCAACCCAGTTCTTACTCTGTCCTGGACATCCGCTCGACCACCCTTGCCTTGTGGTCCAGGTCTGGTTTCACCTCTTCTTGTACTAACATATTCCTTTAGATGTCCAGCCTGGACCATTCTCTCCAATTCGTCCTTCAAATGTGTGCACTCATCTGTGTTATGTCCGTATTTATTATGGAAGCGACAAAAGCGATCTGACCTTTCTTTTCTTGGCTTCTGCGAGTAAGTTTTGGGCCACTTGAGCTCTGGGTGATGCTCTATTTCCTGCAAAATTCCGCCCGGAGGTGTTGCCAAAGGAGTATATTTATCAAATCGAGATCTACCCATAGACAGCTCTGGTCTGGGCTTTTTTGTCACTACCCTGTCATCCCTGTCGTACCTCTCTCTCTTCCTCTCCCCTTCATCCTTGAGCTTCAGAGCTTCCTCCAAGTGGATATACTTCTCGGCCCTCTCCAAGAGTTCTCCAAATTTCAATGCTGGCCTTACCACCAAGGACTGGAAGAAATATCCCTTCCTCAAACCTTGCGCCAAAGCGTTTACAAGCAGCTCTTCCGACGCCGAGGGCACTTCAAGCTTTGTTGTCGTGAACCTATTGATGTAGGCACATAGGCTCTCATTCTCTTTCTGCTTTAAACTAAAGAGCTCGAGCGGCATTTTTTAATACTTCCTACAACTCGTGAACTGATGTAGGAAGGCCGAGCTGAATTCATCAAAGTTGCTGATAGATCTCGGCGGCAATTGGCTGAACCAGAGCTGTGCCGATTTGGTAAAGGTCATTGGAAAGACCCGGCACATAACTGAATCGGAAAATTTGTGTAGCGCCGCTGCTATCTCAAAATGGTTGAGGTGGTCTGCTGGATCCGTCGTCCCGTTGTATTCAAAACCCAAGGACCGATAGGATGCTGGGACGTCATCGCACATGACCTCCTCCGTAAACGGGGTGCCTCGCCGTGCCGGCGGTGCAACCGCACCCACCATCTTCTTCCTAAATTCACGCACCTCTTTCTGCAGGCTTTGCATCTGCTCAGCCAGGCCGGGGTTAACCTGGCTGGCAGTGTCGCCGTCAGATGTGGCAAGATGCTCTTCTCTGTCTGGCTGGTGGACTTGCTCCGCTCGCCGAGCGCGTAGTGGCTCTGTTTCTGCCGCCGGGATTGCCCGCGCCGGCAGTGTACTGGCCGGCGGCGATGCCATTTCCGCAAATTTTTTCTCGACCGCCGCCTCCACAGCTTTGCCAATCAATTCTGACAGCTTGTGTTAGAAGCGACTCATTGAGAGAGACACCCCAGCCGCAGCAGGCCCCCTCGGAGGCGGTGGTGTGGAGCTCGGCGGAGCTGCCATGGCCGATCCCGTTGCATCTGGTATCGATGATGATCCTGGTGCCTGTTGTGCGTGAGCATGCACGGCGGAACTCGGAGTGCCACCCAACTCCCCTATCAAACTTCGCTTCCAACCGTCTGAAGTCATCCTCACGTCCTAGCTCGATCGAAAGTTCCCACAGACGGCGCCAATTGTTTCAACCTGAAAAGTGAGCCACCTGAATAATACCCAAGAAACCAAGAGCTTCCTAAAAACTACACCACAAACCAAGGTTAGAAAGGACCACCGGTGGTTTTCCGGTGGAAACCTCTCCGATGCTTAAGTCAGTAAGCGTTTGAGGTGTTTTCCAGAAAATAAGAAGGAATGCTCAAAGAATGACATACCTCTTTCAGCCTTGGGGGCTGAGATATTTATAGTTTTTCCTCACGGGGACCCCAGCCGGGATCTAGGGAACACACGGCGCGAATCAAGGGCCGTTATGCAACAAATTCTGACAAGTGGTCCCACTTGTCTCTTCGCTGGGAATCTAGGAAACAGTTTCTCCCTTATCCAAGGTCTTCCTTACCCCCTTTTCTCAATCTGACCCAGTCCATAATATTCCGGCTCTCCTTTTCTCTCCCCCTGGCTGTTCAACAGGTCAGCTCTTATCAACACTGAGGGGGAGCTCTATTCCTCAAGGGGCGCGACCAGGTCTCTTACCCAGGCCAGGTTAAACTCCACCCCTGGAACTTCAGCTGGGTATAATATCCTGACCCTTAGTGCCCTCGAAGGTGGCTAAGCCGGGGATCTCAAGCGGCGACCACCTCTTCCTTACATCCTATTTTATCGGGGGGACTAATCATATCTTTCATAGAGACGGGGTTACTCCATCCCGACTCTTCTTGAATTATTTGATTATTCTGGGACAAGCTACCCCAAACCAGACCTGGCATGTATTCTGCCCTACCAGGAGCTCTTACATTGAAACTCAAAAATTAAGCTAGCTTGATATCGAGTAAAGATGTGGGAATGCGTGAGTGATGACAAAACGTACTAGAAAAGATTAATGTTGATATTGTTGACATTCAAAATGAGGTGGTCAAAGAAGTCCACACGACTAAAGGAAGGGGGGCTGCATATAAGGCAAATTCATCCAAATTCCTAGTTGCAACTAAATGGATTGTTGGTGTTGTATATGAGCGTGGATTTTGCATGGATGGCCTAATAGAAGATGAACAACGCTATCTATTATGTTGAGAATTTTATTCTTGCCAATTTTCTTTTTTGATTGTTTGTCTTTCTTGGACTTTGAATTAATTATGACCCTCATTTTATTTTCTAAGTGGAGTTTAGAACTTTATTTAGTTTCCTTATTTTTAACCTAACTTGTTTTTCAAGACTAGGGATCTTGACTATTTAAGGGAAAAATCACGACGAAAATGAGGACGGCTTTTGAGAGAAGCGAGACATTTCTCAAGGAACAGAACACGAGCACGAGATCGACTATGAACTACGAGTCAGCATAAGGAGATCATCAAAGTTGTGTGACCAACGAAGAAGATCATCTCAAGCGTAGTAACAAGTATTTTTGTATCAAGAGTTGATGCAATTGTTTTTCATATATTACTTTGCTATCCTGTAATTGATCTTTAACGACAAACAAGTAATATAATTTTTGGGTTTGTACACCCAAGTTCGTAAGCACGTTTGCTTATGGACTAAGGTTAAATTGTGTTCATTTTAATCCTTTATATTGTGCTGCTGTTTTACTCTTACTCTGTTTGATGTTATTATTGGTGTTAAAACATCAATCATAACATGTGTTGTGTCTTGTAGTTCATAATTTCCAAACTGATTGATGTTAGTTCTTGTGATAGTTATCATGAAACTTAACATCATTTTCAAAAATCGTAGATCTACAAAACAACAATTGGCACCAGAGAAGGATACTTTACATTAAGTATTTCGATCCTTGTTTTTATAGATTCATTGACTCATGGACGCTCAAGGGAATCCGCGACCTCCTATCCTCAACGGAGAGAATTACTCTCTCTAGAAGTAAAGGATGCGGTGTCATATCAAGAATATCGACGAAAGAGCGTGGAGAACCATTCTGGTTGGATGGCAGAAACCCCGAGTTACTGATACTGATGGAGAAACTTTCTTCAAGAAAGAAATAGACTGGACCGCTGATGAGATAGGAGATTCAAACTGGAACTCCAAGTGCATCAACACCCTTTGTGGATATGTTGACTCAAACTACTACAAAGTGATCAAAAAGTGTGATTCAGCAAAGGATGCATGGGATGCATTGCAGAGGGTGTGCGAAGGATCCCAAATTGTGAAGAGGTCAAGATTAAGAATGCTAACTGCTACCTTCAAGGCAATGAGGATGGATGAAAAAGAGTCAATCATTGACTATGCCATGAGATTTTCGGAGATTTCAAATGAGTGCGGAGAACTTGGCGATGCCGTGTCCAATTCACGCCTTATTGAAAAACTACTCGGATCTATTTAAAAGAAGTTTAGTGTGAAGGTGGTTGCCATTGAAGAATCAAAGGATACTTATAATCTAGACTTCGATGACTTTGTTGGATCGCTCAAAACGTCCGAGATGGAACGTCTTGGTTCCAACTCGAAAGCGAAGAATGTTGCCCTCACAATGATGTCAACTCGGATTATGACAGTGAAGTTGTTGATTGGAGAGAATTGTTAGATAAAATCAGAAATACAACCTTTCAGAGATGAAGAAGTGTCTATAATCACTTAGAAGTTAAACAAACATTTGAGAATAAGAAACAACATTGGAGGGACGTTTTCAGAGTTCGAAATGGAGACACCACCTCCAAAATCTACTGGACGAAAGCTTTTCACCCCTCGCCGTCCGAGTCCAAGACATCAAATCTCCCTAAACCTCTCAGTGAAATTCAATGTCACGAGTGAAAGGTTGGGAATATTACAAAAATGAATGTGCTAACACGTTGAGGAAAAAGAACCTGATTGTAAAGGAGTATGATGAAGATGAAAGTGACACTGACTCATCTAAGTCAGTTCCTGCGCTGTTTTCTAATGTTGTCTGAGATGACAACATTCATGTTGGCAACATCAATACCAACACCTTGTGACTGAATGCAGAAGTTATAGAGACAACTGACAAGTATGAGAAACTATGCATGGAGTATGACGAATTATTTGAAAATTGGGGAAATCAGGTCCTAAAGGTGAAAGCTCTCATGATTAAGGTTGAAAAGATAACTCATGAGAAGAATGATCAATTGAATTTAATCATTCGTCTGGAATCATCTATCACAAGGAAAGACTCAGAATTAGAACGAGTGAAGGCCGATTTAAAGAAGGCTCAAAATACTCTCTCAAATATCAACAAGGGAACGACAAAGTTAGACGAAATTATGGGATTGACATTTATAGAGACCTCGAAGCACGGGATTGTCTACAAGCCAGAACAGCAACTGCAACAAGCTGAACAGAAACTTAAGACGACCAAGTGTCACAAAAAGAGAAGAAGGCAGTTTGTTTGTCACCACTATGGCGATTATGGTCATATTCATCAATTCTGCGGGAAGAAAGTGGGCAAGAAAACTCAGTTTCAAAGAACAAGACAGTCTGTTGAGTTCAATGATAGTTTCAATGTTGTTAACACCAAGGTTAGATAGGTCTGGGTAAAAAAGGATGAGATCAAGTGCAACATGATCTATACTTCTCTGAAATCTCACATTCCAGGAGCATGGTATTTCTATAGTGGATGCTCCAAATACATGACCGGATCTGAAGATCTCCTCTCAAACATTGCTAAATTTCAAGGATAAAAAGTGAAGTATGGTGGAGGAGCACATGACCATATCATTGGCCAAGGAACTCTTCATGTCCCTGGGATTGCAAAACTGGAAAATGTACTGCTTGTGGAGGGTTTAACGGCTAACTTGATCAGCATTAGTTAGTTCTGTGATGGTAGCTTTAGTGTTAAGTTCACACAAAAAAAATGTGAGGTCTACGAAGAAGGAAATACTTGCATTCTCACTGGCCAAAGGACCTCTGACAATTGTTATCAAATTAATGGCGATGTATTATGTAAGTTGTCTCAACTGAGTGATGCCGAGGTGTGGCATCAAAAGCTCGGGCACGTCAACTACAAGATGTTGGAAAGGCTGGTGAAGAAAAAAGCTTGAAATGGTTTGCCTAAGCTCAACACGAAGATCATTCCATCAAATTGTTTTGAACTCATGCACATGGGTCTCATGGGACCACTTGAAGTGGAAAGCCTTGGATGCAAAACGTATGTTCTTGATTGTTGATGATTTTTCTAGATTTACTTGGGTTGAATTTTTAAAAGAAAAGTTTGAGTCTTTTGAATCCTTTAAAAAACTTGCTAAAAAGTTATGCGTGCGTTTTGGTGTAAGCATAAGTAGGATCAGGTCTGATCATGGAAAGGAATTTGAAAATGAGGCCTTTTCAAACTATTGTTCAAAGGAGGGAATAACTCATAAATTTTCTTCTCCCATTACCCCCCAGCAGAATGTATAGTTGAACGGAAAAGTAGATCTCTTGCAGAGATGACTAGAATCATGCTTATTTCAAATGGAATTGCAAAACGCTTTTGGACATAAGTAATGAACACTGCTTGCCACACAATCAATAGGGTGTACTTCAGACCTGGGTCAAATGTTACTCCCTACGAATTGTTGTTGGGCAAAAAACCTAACTTGAGTTATTTCCATATCTTTGGTTGTGTATTTGATTAGAGTAGATTTGTCCTTATTTTTATTAGCTTTTTAGTTCGTTTTTATATTTTTTTTTGGTATAAGTTGGATTATTTAAGCATAATTCCGTAATTTTATAATTCCAGCTTATTTTACCATATTTTGATCTTAATTGATGCAATTAGGTGATGTTTCATTATTTTTCACCTTACAGCTAAGTAACTGGAAGAGTTTAGCGCGTAAAAGACGAAGTTCGATGCTCAAGAGTAGAAGAACAAGCTTTCCGGTGAAACGAGTAGCAAACGATCGAGAAAAGGAGACCGACGCTCAGTCACGTCGACTGACGCGACCGTCGACGCCCGTCGACGCGAGCTGTGCCAGCGAGCCATGGCCCGCGTCGGTCAATGCAAGGACGACGCTTTGCCGACGTAACGTTCTGAGGCGTCGATGTCGACGCACCAAGGTCGACGCAACGTCGACGCTAAGTCCTGAAGCGTCGATATCGACGCACCTGCCAGCCGACGCGCGCACCTGCTGACCAGACCTGCCGAGCGCTGCCGACCGAGACTGCCGACATCCGTCGAGCGCCTGATCGCGTCAGTCGACGCTCCACCGACGCTCCGTCGACGCGACGGCCCAGAATTCGGAAATTAGGGTTTCCTGAGCGCCAAGACTCCTAATATCTATATAAACCCTGCTTATTTCGGGTTTTGGAGTGTGCCACGACAGATACATCTACCCTAAGGTTCCTTAGCTCATAAAAACAATAAATCCACTTCTTATAACAAGATTTGGAGAGGCGGATCAAGGATCGAAGTCCTTCGCGTCCGAAACACCGATTTCGCGCTCGAGAGTCCATTCTTCGCCCAAGATCAGCGTTCAAACTCTGGAATAGCTGGAGCCTTTCATTGCTTTTCGTAGTTACAATAAGTACTCTAAACTTTTAGTTAATTTCTTAGTTAATTGCTTAGTTAACTTCGTAGTTAATGCTAGATTAATTTAATTAGCTTAATCGTTTTATGCTCGTATTTTGGATACTGGTTAATTCAGCTTATTTATGCGATTTAGTTTATATTCTGTTAATGATCTTGGATTGGTATGATTCAATTGCTAGCGATAATCTCTTTAATTCATGCTCAAATACGATAATTAGTTTTTAAACTTCGTAGCGTTAATCGATAATTAGTTATTGCTATTAGTTGATAATTTAGCATAATTAGTTTAATTAGCTTTAGTATACTGCTTAGTTCGTAATTGGTAATCTAGTTAAATTAATTAGTTTAATTAGTTTAAATTATCGTCTTAGTTTATAATGATCGAATCAATCTTTTCAAACCCCCAAATGTATATGTATGTTATTCAAAATTGAGAAAAACATTGATAGGACCGAACAGTTGCTTCCTCTAGAGATACGACTCGAGTCAAACTCATCACCCTACAGTTACCTCGTACACTTGCGAGCAAACTAACGTGCTTTTAAATTAATTACTAAAAACGGGGTGCACAAAAGTTTGAGTCAAAAATTTGGCGCCGTTGCCGGGGAACGCAACGAGTAGGAATTAAAAATGTTTTTTGTTTTAATTTTTGTTTAATTGATTTTATTTGCTTTTACTTGGTTTTTACCATTTGGTACGTTGACGTGTTGTTGAGTTTATGCAAGGAAGGCGATCACTTCAACGCGACCTTGTGCCATTCATCGACAACATTCACCGTTCAAATCCGCCAAGACCAAGACCCGTTCTTATTCCCGAGGGCAATTCCTCGACAGCAACCGATTTTGCTTGCGATCAAGTTCCCGACATTATGTTAGGAGCACATTCAGTTCGAAACGGCGATTCACCACCGAGATCACCACCACGCCCCATTCGAGCTGAGCATGGTAATGATCCGAACAAGTCACATTCTTCTAGACGTGACGAAAGAAGAAACGAAGGAGTTAACCAGCAGCACAACTTAGTCAATCACCCGCTCAACATAGAGAATTTGAGGCAAAACAAAGAGATGAACGACAATGTCATGCGTCAGCACAACGTCRASARYRTGRCATTTAGGAACGAGGATGTTTTGCAGCGAAACGCCTATATGAACAATCAACGGCACGTGAACGAGTGGTTGGAGAATCAAGATCATGGTTACGAGCAAAACAATTTCGGAAGGAGAAATGAGCGCGAGCACCGTTACGCGCATAACGACCATTACGAGAGAGCATATGACCAARTTCGAGAACCAAGGGGAGATCGAGCACTTAGACAGCGCGACTTAGCACGTCCAAAGGTTGTACCCTTTAGGTCCGCCATTGTTCTTGGACCTACCGCTAGGGCAGTCGAGATCAAACCGCATCAACTCAACCTACTCCCAACCTTTCATGGGAATGCGCATGAAGACCCCTTGGCATTTTTAAATTATTTCGTTGATGAAGTTGGCCGATTCGTAGTTCATGGCCTTCATCAAGAGGAGGTCCAGATGATTTGTTTTCCGTACAGCTTGAAGGACAAGGCGAAGTCATGGCTACTGTCCTTAGAGCCCGGTTCATTAACCGACTGGGATATGATTAGCGAGAAATTTCTGAACCAATATTATTCAGCCCAAACGACGAGGCATCTTCGGAGGCAAATTGCTACTTTTGAGCAATTGGAAGGAGAACTATTTCACGAGACGTGGGAGCGCTACAAAACTCTTTTGCAAGCTTGCCCCCACCACAACTATTCTCCGGAGATGACTAACCAGTTATTTTTCGATGTTTTATTAGACCATGGGAAACGAGAGGTAGAGATAGCAGCGGGAGGAGATTTTGGAGACTTGACAGCACACGAAGCGAGACAAGTATTGGAGAAGCAAAGCGAAAAATCCAGACAAACCGATTCTCGGCCTCGTAAGATGAGAGTGAACGAAGTTTCCATCCCCGACCCTGATTTAGATGATGGCAAGTTAATGAAGGCAAAATGTGCAAAGATTTTCGACGAAAAATTAGCTACTTGGAAAGCTGAGCGGGCTAGCAAGGCCGCTGCACAGAAAATAGCTACGAATTGCAACCAATGTGGATCCCTCCAGCATTTAGCAGACGCATGTCCAAACTACAGTGAGCAGCAAGAGGAGGTTAACGCGATCCAAAGCTCTTCGAACCAAAAGAAGTACACGCCACAACGTGACAATCCTCTTTTCAAGTGGGGTCCGGGCAATCCAAATCATATGCCACCTGACCCACAATATCCACCACCACAGTATGCTCAAGCACCACCAGTGCCGCCACAACAAAATAATTTTCATACGCAAGGGCAGGCGTCGAATGCAACTCAACCAAATGATCAGCTGTTGGTTTGGCAGCAGCTCCATGAATTTCTTGTTCTCCTTCGCTGGACGTAATCGG
>BMAC01000006.1:553703-564685 GCA_014905375.1 Phtheirospermum japonicum | reverse complement strand
CAATTTTTCGAGGAGAACCGAGCATTTCAAGTAAAGATGTTCGATAAGCTCCAAATTATCGACGAGAAGATTGACGCGAACCACGACAAGAACCGGAAGAGCTTGAAGAAGATGCGAGCTCGCATCTCGAAGCTCGAGGAGCGTTTTGAGGCGGCGTACCCCACACCGAGTATGGATGTCGACGAGACCAACAACGAAGATGATGAGTCTCGCGAGTTCTAAACTCGTTCTATCTTTTTTTTTTTTTTTATGCTTTCTTTATAAAAAAAAAAAAAAAAATAGAAAATATATAAAAAAACCAAAAATATTGTTATTTTCTTTGTTTTTGTGTGTTTTATTTTTCTTTTAGGGCAATTCGTATCACGTACATTGAAGAAGTGGCCAATTACACAAATCACGACTAGCGGCTCGACTACTATTATTTCAGGGATGTTTTCTTTTTCCTTCCTCTTTTTGATTTTTGGTTGTGTTTATGGCAATCCGGAGATTGCCCGGATTTTTAGAGGGGGGGGGTGGTCGAGTGTGATTTGTATTGATTAAATTGTGTAATTTTATTTGATACTTGGCCTGTAATAATTATATGCTTAAACGTGATTAATTACTATTTCTACGCTTAATTGTGTTTGTATGGCTTGCCTGTCGAAGTTGACTAAGTATGATTATTTGTTTTCGTCTTCGAGCGTGCATAAGTGCATAATTTTTCAAAATTTATTATTATATATTGTAAAATGGTACTTGGACGCAATCGATTTCGCAAAACCTTAAAAACAGCGTCAATTCAAAAAAATTTCATGCAAAAAGCCAGCGAGTAGCCCTGAGTGTTTATCATCTTTGCATGTGCTTGAATGAGTTTCAGTTTTGATATCTCTTTGAAACCGCTGTGTGTAGTCGACTTTGAAAATGAAGTTAAGGCGCATATAAAACCTTATTCCGACATATTCATATATTTTTAGCCACTATAAATTCCGAATGAGCCAATCATAGCCAAATATCCATGCCTATAGCCATGAGTGTTTTTGAGACGACCCTACAACCCATTAAAAGCGTGGGGTAGGAGTTCGTATTTTTATTGGTTATTTGAGTCTTGGGAATTTTTATTAGGAATTTATTTTATTTTGTAATAAGGACCACCATCTAAAAATAAAGAAAAAGAGAGTAATACCCCATAAAAAATAATAAAAAGGGGAAATAAAAAAATTGATAAGAAAGGATGGTGGGTCTTGTGTTATTAATTGCCTACGCGCTTGTAAAGGCTTGAGTCTAATTGTTTATCTTATGAAGCCTAATGTTTAGAAGGCAAGAGTTGTGTAAGAAGCATGTTATAAGCTTCAATCGTGCTTAAGTGGTTTGAGCTTATAGTCGGTTTTACGGTTTGCGAGTTGGGAAATAGCCTATATTTTTTAAAGGCTACGTTATGAGAGTTAAGTAAGGTTTTTATTTTTGAGCGAGGTGAAGCATTTTGCTTCTCGATTAGATTAGGTTGAGTGAGCGATGAGCCACACGACTTATATATTCCACACCCGTCCAAAGAGCCTTACACTACAACCCGTAAAGACCTTTACTGATTCTTAGTTTTGACAGCACACTTAATTTGCGATTGAAAAGAGATTAATTTTCTGTGCTTATTTACTCGGTGCTTGTAATTGTATGATTTGAGCGTATACACGTCCCATGCAGAAAATACTTGAGTGCTTTTGAGCGTACTTATATATATTATCCTTCGTGAGGAAGCATGATTTTATTTTGAAGCGACAATGTAATAATGGTCAAGTGTTTGACGTTGCGTGACTTGTACCTATATTTTCAAAATTATCTACGTAGCAATGCACGACTTTTTGCTTGAACTTATTTCATTCTAGTTATAATTCAAAATTATCATTTGTTCGAGGACGAACAAACCAATAAAGCGTGGGGTAGTTGATTAGAGTAGATTTGTCCTTATTTTTATTAGCTTTAGAGATTGTTTTTATATTTATTTTTGGTATAAGTTGGATTATTTAAGCATAATTCCGTAATTTTATAATTCCAGCTTATTTTACCATATTTTGATCTTAATTGATGCAATTAGGTGATGTTTCGTTGTTTTTCACCTTACAGCTAAGTAACCGAAAGAGCTTAGCACGTAAAAGACGAAGTTCTATGTTCAAGAGTAGAAGAACAAGCTTTCCAGTGAAACGAGTAGCAAACGATCGAGAAAAGGAGACCGACGCTCAGTCGCGTCGACTGACGCGACCGTCGACGCCCGTCAACGCGAGCCGTGCCAGCGAGCCATGGCCCACGTCGGTCGACGCAAGGACGACGCTTTGCCGATGTAACGTTCTGAGGCGTCGATGTCGACGCACCAAGGTCGACGCAACATCGACGCTAAGTCCTGAAGCGTCGATGTCGACGCACCACGTCGACGCACCTGCCAGCCGACGCGCGCACCTGCTGACCAGACCTGCCGAGCGCTGCCGACCGAGACTGCCGACATCCGCCGAGCGCCTGCTCGCGTCAGTCGAAGCTCCACCGACGCTCGGTCGACGCGACGGCCCAGAATTCGGAAATTAGGGTTTCTTGAGCGACAAGACTCCTAATATCTATATAAACCCTCATTATTTCGGGTTTTGGAGTGTGCCACGACAGATACATCTACCCTAAGGTTCCTTAGCTCATAAAAACAATAAATCTACTTCTTATAACAAGATTTGGAGAGGCGGATCAAGGATCGGAGTTCTTCGCGTCCGAAACACCGATTTCGCGCTCGAGAGTCCATTCTTCGCCGAAGATCAGCGTTCAAACTCTGGAATAGCTGGAGCCTTTCATTTCTTTTCGTAGTTACAATAAGTACTCTAAACTTTTAGTTAATTTCTTAGTTAATTGCTTAGTTAATTTCGTAGTTAATGCTAGATTAATTTAATTAGCTTAATCATTTTATGCTCGTATTTTGGATACTGGTTAATTCAGCTTATTTATGCGATTTAGTTTATATTCCGTTAATGATCTTGGATTGGTATGATTCAATTACTAGCGATAATCTCTTTAATTCATGCTCAAATACGATAATTAGTCTTTAAACTTCGTAGCGTTAATCGATAATTAGTTATTGCTATTAGTTGATAATTTAGCATAATTAGTTTAATTAGCTTTAGTATACTACTTAGTTCGTAATTGGTAATCTAGTTAAAGTAATTAGTTTAATTAGTTTAAATTATCGTCTTAGTTTATAATGATCAAATCAATCTTTTCAAACCCCCAAATGTATATGTATGTTATTCAAAATTGAGAAAAACATTGATAGGACCGAACAGTTGCTTCCTCGAGAGATACGACTCGAGTCAAACTCAACACCCTACAGTTACCTCGTACACTTGCGAGCAAACTGGCGTGCTTTTAAATTAATTACTAAAAACGGGGTGCACAAAAGTTTGAGTCAGTATTCTATGTACTTAATGATAGGATGCATTTTTATAAACTTGATTCAAAAAGTGACAAATGTGTTTTCATGACATATTCCAAGAAAGTCATGCTTACAGATTGTTTAACCGTAGAACACGTTGCATGATGGAGTCTTTCAATGTGAAATTTAATGATTTGATTAGTGGTGTTAAACCTACCGAGGACAATGATCTAGTTTATGATCAGAGTCCCCAATTTGTTTTGGATGATTTAGGCGATAGTGCAGGTACAGAAACTGAAGTTGCAGGTGGTGACAGCTCTGGTGACATGTCACCAAACCTAACATCACCTCAAGATGAAAATGGGGACTTAACACCTGTTTTAACACCAACCCCGGAAGTGCGAGAATCAGGTTCAGACTTAGATGAAGATAATGCTGACAATCAAATTGACCTATATCAGAGGGATATTCCGTCAAGAGTTCAGAGGGATCATCCAACAGGTCAAATCATTGGTGATCGTGATGAGAGGAGCACAAGGAAGCAACAGATAAACTTCAAAGAAATGGTAAGATATGTCTGTCTTTCAACTAACTGCTCTCAAATTCGAGAGACCTTGTTCCTTGATAAAACAGAGCCAAAGCGCGTGGAAGATGCTCTAAAGAATGAGTTCTGGATCAAGCCATGCATGAAGAGTTGGATCAATTTTCTAAGAACGATGTCTGGGATTTGGTTCCACGTCCTGCAAATACACATGTCACTGGCACTAAGTGGATTTTCAAGAACAAACGATGAAGCAGTAAACATTGTTAGAAATAAGGCAAGGCTGGTCACACAAGGATATACTCAGATTGAGGGATCGATTTCGATGAGACATTTGCACCGGTTGCACATATAGAATCGGTAAGACTCCTTGTTGTTGTTGCTTGTCATTTGAAAATATCTCTGCATCAAATGGACATTAAGAGTGCTTTCTTGAATGGTGTTTTAAGTGAAGAAGTGTATGTTGAGCAACCTAAAGGGTTGGTTGATCCTCACAAACCCAATTTTATTTTAAAATTAAAAAAGGCTTTGTATGGTTTAAAACAAGCTCCAAGAGCTTGGTATGAAAGGTTGACTCAACATTTACTGTTCTTAAACTTGAGGCGAGGTGAAGTTGATACAACCTGGTTTCTCCTCAAATCCAACAAGCACATTCTTATAGTTCAAATTTATGTGGATGATATTGTTTTTGGATCCACTAGTGAACAAATGGTGAAGGATTTCATAACTCGGATGTTAGATACATTCGAAATGAGCATGGAAGGTAATCTTTATTATTTTCTTGGTTTACAAATTAAGCAGATTGAAGATGGTATCTTTATTTATCAAACAAAATATGCTAAAAATCTAGTTAAAAATTTGGGTTAGAGAATGATAAGTATAAGAAAACACCATTGGGTAAAACCAAAAAAGTGTCGAGAGACGATGTTGGGATCAGTGTTGATAACACCGTTTATAGGAGTATGATAGGAAGTCTCCTATATTTAACTGCTAGCAGGCCAGATATAATGTACATTGTATGTCTTTGTGCCAGGTATCAATCGAACCCCAAGGAGTCATATTTAAAAGCTGTAAAAAGAATAATCAAATATGTGGCTGGTAAAAGTGATCTAGAGATATGGTATACAAAGGATACTTTCACTGAGCTTGTTGGTTACACTGATTTGGACTGGGCAGGTGATGTCGTGGATAGGAAGAGTACAACTGGAGGCTGTTTCTTCTTGGGTAGTAACTTGGTCTCGTGGTACAGTAAGAAACAAAATTGTATATCCATCTCTACAGCAGAAGCTGAATATATCGCAGTTGGAAGTGCGTGTACGCAACTTTTATAGATGAACCAGATGATTGAAGACTACGGTCTCTATAGTAGTATTCTTACTGTACTTTTTGATAATAAGAGGGCCATAGATATTTCAAAAAATCCCGTTCAACACTCTCGTATAAACACATTGACATCAGGTATCACTTTATCTGAGACTTGGTTGAGAGGAAGATAGTGAGTCTTGAGCATGTAGGGACAGACGATCAGCTAGTTGACATCTTCAAAAAGGCATTAGATTTAGAGACCTTCTCTCGTTTGAGAAGAGATCTCGGTATGTGCATTGTCTAGTCCGTGTTAGTTTTGATGTTATGACAACCAAATCTGTCATCAGTCATAACATCTGTATATTTTTACATGCATTTTTTTTTCTTTTTCATACATATTTTGAGTGCATTGAATCTGGTTGAAAGTGCAAAAGATCATGTGTTGTAATAAAAGTGGTGACAAAAAGACTAATTTCTCTTCAAATCTGGTTTTCCCGCAGAAACTGGTTTTCTCCCAGGTCCAAAAACAAGGGGTGTTAAAAGCATTTTCTAAGATAATTTCTCTTCAAATCTATAAAAAGATGAAGAAAATCTTGATTAAAAAGATCCAATCTTTAAATTTCACCTTATTGAGCGATTTTGACGTAGTCGTTAACTTGGGTTAAGGGATTTGTTTTCATTGACTTCACCTGAAGTACGTTGGTTATAATGTCATCATCCATGAAAAGCAACACTGATCAAGTCACTGAAACAGTTAAGTGTGTTTTTAACCTTTTTTTTAGGTCATATATTTTAGGCATCAGTTAAGACATTCATACTATGTGAAGATGCCAAATTGTTGTGTGTTCTGTTACTTGTGCTTGCTTCTCTCTCTGAATTCTCTCAATCTTGTTGAGGGTTTAGTTAATCAGTTATTTCAGTGGTGTTAAAATCGGTGAGCTGGACAGGTAATACAAGGTTGCCGTGGTAGGAGGTTTTTCACTCGCTACGTATTTTTTCGATTATGGTGATGGTTCAAAATTTCGGCTCGTATTCAGTTTTATGAAATTGTAGGGACGTGTGATTTGGTTTGGATTCACGGTTGATTGAGTGGAGATCATGTGTCCTAAATTAAGGGGGAGTGGAGTTTTTGGATGGAAAGAAAATCTTTTGTGGGTTAAAATAGAATAATAGGTAAATTAGGGTTGTTACCTTACCTTTCTCTCTCCTAAGACGACGGTCATTTTTTTGTTTAAAGAGTCCAATTTGTTACCATTTTTATCCCACTTCTCTTTAATCCTTTTGCAATTAAAACCCTCTAAATCTAAACTTCTTCACCGTCTCTCTCGAATTGGCTTTGTTTTTATTTTCTTTTTGAAATTCGCAATAGGATGTCTTCTACGAGCAAAATTCTAGAGCTCCCCACTGGAGTGAAAAGCTCCACTGACAAACAGGTTCTGACAAATTTCCCAAGAGTCGGTGGTCTGGGCATCCGTGAAGAGCATGGTGACACTTTACCACCGATCCCATCACCGGTTGCAACACCGCCTATCAGTTCATTGCCGCTCAACTCCCAGGACGTGGTCCCTGTACCGGCAACCGTCACCACTGATTCTGAGGCCCAGGTTTTTCCAGGACAGGCTGTGAATAAAATTGATGTCGACAACCCACCAAACCTGCCTTTTATTGCGGAAATTCTTGCTCGTGTTGGCAATCCTACATTGAAGAGGTCACGGCATTTACGGAATATTCTACCGGGCATGGTGCCGACAGCTGTTCCAAAAAGTCAGGCCGGTCCGAGGTGTAATGTGCCACTTGAGCACATGAACCTTGCCAAAGACGTCACCGTCATGACGAATTTTGATGATGAGGAGTGTGTGCCTCATGCTTCGGTTGCTGCTCCGGTGACTTCTCCCGTTTCCTGCCTGGAAAAGTCCAAGCCCGTCACCGCAAAAAGACTGTGAAGCTCTGCGACAAGAAGAACCCTCTGGCGCCAATTAAAGTGTTGCCAAGGTCAGCCAAGACTGAGTATTCAAGTCCTCCCTACGAGGTTCTTGGTTTTTTCACTGGAGAGGTCTCCAGTTCCTCCAGGCCTGCTGACGCTACAACTCCTACCACTCCTGTTCATGAGGCTCAACCTGAGCCTGAACCTGATTCTGGGTTTGATTATTCCCCTGATCCCTTTGAAAAGGTTCTTATCCGATATCTTCAACAATCCAAGAAGGCCGCAAAGAAGTAGTCTAAGGGCACTGTGCCTGCTGCTGCCTAGAAAGATGATGTTGGGTCCAGTGATTTGTTACTAAAGCCAACATCACCTGTTGTTGATCCAGTTCCATCCTCTAATGTTAATTCCAACTCCATTTCTTCTAGTGGTGAACCGATCACATCTGCTACCTCAGACCACTCTAATGAAGCTCCATCTCAGGTCATTGAGATTGAGAACATGGAACCAGTCTCTCTGAGGTTCCTGATGAGCGAAGCCAAGGAGTTGTTCTTGGAATTTCAATACCGAGGCTTAATTGATGAGCGCTGAGTCCCGGTTGATATCTTTGAAAAGCAAAATCTGATTGCTTTCTTTAAGAACTGAGGTATGTTTTCGACTGTCACTACTTCCATGCCATTTGTTTGCACATTCGTCCTGGAGTTTTATGCAAATTTTCTCCCATCTATTGCCAATCCCAGATCTGTGAATTATGGGAAAGTGTTTTTTGTTGGGAAGGTCTATTCCTTTACTCCGGACTTGATTAATGAAATAACTGGAACTGAGGCGTACCATGGTGACTCGACGGTTGATGACATGAATGAAGTCATCTCATTTCTGTCTGGTGGGTTATTGAACAAGTGGAGAGAACAGCTGCCCAGCACTCGATTGTCCTCCCTTTACTCGGTCCTGCATAAAATAGCCATCTTGAACTGGCACTACAAGAAATTTGATATTCGATGACGATATGTTTCATCATTAAAAGTCTATTTTTTCATCACTGAAGAGAAATGGTGACGAAAATTGAGCGTCACAGCGGTTGTCATAGTATTGCTGTCACCATTGGTGAAAGTGACAATTTTTTCAAGCGCGTCACTAAATGTTCGGTTTTGATAAGGCTCATGTAAATTTTCATCATAGATGATACTATTTGGTGACGCTGAATTCGTCACATAAGTGATTGAAAAATCATCATCAAAAGATCAATTTTGTCACCGTATGTTACCATTTTCAATGACGAACACTTAATTTGTCATAACATTTGACTTTTCGTGACAAACATAACTAAGGTGACAATTTTTATTGGGTTATAATGACGCTCATATTGTCATAATATGTATTAAACATTTTCCAAATATAATGTAATTCGTCACGATAGATTTGTTATATAGTGACGCAATATTGACCGTCACTGAACATCTATATTTACAATGACAAACCATTGTGTCACCATTTACTATTAAAGGTGACGAAATATTTTGTCACGAAAAAACTAGCAATATATGACGAATATTATAATCATCACAAAAGATATATGTTCGATGATGATACAAGGGGTACATATAGTGATAAAATCCATTGTCATTAGATGAGTTTGTACGGTGACGAGCCAATCATCACAAATGATTTAGTTTAAGTGACAAGTCCAAAGTATTATGTGATGAAACAAGTTGTCATTATTTATTAAAGTGATAAATTTGAAATACTTATATGACGCTTAGAGTTGTAATAATTGAGTGAACACAATTTGATTGTTTACTTTCATGACGACATAAGTTGTCCTGAATATGTGCATTAATTTGTCATTATTCTTGTAGGGGAAAGTATCATAAGATGAAAATGAAAGAAAGAAGCATTTATCATTACAATAGAAATGATAAGAATATACCAAAATATTTATTCGACCATTCCAAAACATATACCAAGACACTAACAACTAGCCAAAGTATTACTTTGAAATACCCAGAACACAAACCAAATTAGTTCTTCAAACAGACAACTAGAATTAATATATTTGGAACATTCAAAACAAGGATCTGGAAGTTTAAACTAAACTTCTCTGACTTGCATTCCTAACTTCATCCCACCCTTTAATAACATTTCCTTGCCGGTTTGGAAAGAGAAATGCTTCTGTCCTAGATCTTTGGTGCTCCAGAACTTTTTGGCGAGATCGCCATTCTTACCGAAGTCGGTGCAGTGAACGGTGAAGTTTTGACCTGCGATAAGTTTCGGGCCGGTACCGGCTCGTAGCAATTCCTTCTCCACCCCCATCGCTCTGATCGGGTGAGCTAGCATGTTGTCTGTCACTTGATTTTTCCCCCTTTTTTTGGATTGACTTGATATATTTTTTATTTTTTTTATTGTTCCCGGAACAAAATCAAAGTCAGGTGCAATTTATTTAAAATGAGATAAACAAGGATAATGAGGAAAAATACAAAAAATGAAAGGCAAAATCAGATTCCTTCGCATCCGGCTTGATTTTAAGCAATGAATCTCCAAAGCGTGCTTCAAAAACATGCATTCAGGAGACAACAACAGCATATATTTGTAACATTGTAAGAGGTATTTGCAGTTTTGAAACATAATTTTATAAAACTTGTAATGATTAGACTAAACATAATTAGTATGTGCAGATGAATAATGATAATAATAATAATAATAACAATAATGGTAAAACTTAAAACTCTTGTTGAAATCTAGATCATCTACCTGCAATAGCTTCCCGTGCAATTTTGACCTATTTTTTTTGAGATATTATCTTTTGAATTACATTCAGAAAGAGCAGTGACTCAAACTTTTGTGCACCCCGTTTTTAATAATTAATTTAAAAGCACGTCAGTTTGCTCGCAAGTGTACGAGGTAACTGTAGGGTGATGAGTTTGACTCGAGTCGTATCTCTCGAGGAAACAACTGTTCGGTCTTTTCAATGTTTTTCTCAATTACGAATAACATACATATACATTTGGGGGTTTGAATAGATTGATTCGATCATTATAAAACTAAGACGATAATTAAACTAAGGCTAATTAAACTAATTATTTAACTAGATTATCAATTACGAACTAAGCAGTAAACTAAAGCTGATTAAACTAATTATTCTAATTTATCAACTAATAGGAATAACTAAATTATCAATTAACGCTACGAAGATTTAGAACTAATTATAATATCTAAAAGCATGAATTTAAGAAACTATCGCTAAGCAATTGAATCATACGAATCCAAGAACCATTAACTAAGCATAAACTAAATCGCATAAATAAACTAAATTAACCAATATCCAATAGCCAAGCATAAGAAACAATTAAACTAATTAAAACTAGAATTAACTAAGAATTTATCTAAGCAATTAACTAGTAAATTATCTAAGAGTTTAGAAAACTTATTGAAACTAAGGAAACGCAGTGAAAAGCTCCAGCTATTCCGGAGTTTGAACGTTGATCTTGGGCGAAGAATGACTTCCGAACTCGAATTCGATGCGTTGTTCTTCAATCCTCGATCTCCGTCTTCAAATCTCGTTATGAGATGTGGAATTATTGTTTTTATGAGCTAAGGAACCTTAGGGTAGATGTATCTATCGTGGCACACTCTGAAAACTCGAAATATGAAGGGTTTATATAGGTTTTGCAAGTCTTTGGCGCTCAAGAAATCCTAATTTCCGAATTCTGGGCCGTCGCGTCGACGGAGCATTGACTGACGCGTGCTGGCGCTCGGCGGGACTCGGCAGACTTGGTCGGCAGCGCTCGGCAGGTGTGGTCAGCAGGTGCGCGCGTCGGCTGGGCAGGTGCGTCGACGGG
>BMAC01000006.1:521458-535690 GCA_014905375.1 Phtheirospermum japonicum | reverse complement strand
AAAATAAAATTATTATGACAAATTCATATTTGACATCATCGAAGAACTATTTCGTGTCAAAATAATATTGTCGTCATTTTTCTAGTACTGATGACAAATTGTAGCGTTGTCATGAAAAGAAACTTGTTGTGACAACAAATATCGTCACCATTCTTCAAGGGAACATTAGTGACAAAAATGATTCCGTCACAACTAGAAACTTATAGTGACACCCAAATCTCGTCACACTTTATTATATGTTTGTCATAAATGGGTTTTCCGAACTATTTTTTTTTTGTCATCCCAAAATTGTGACAAAATACATTTAAACGTCATCAAATATAAGTATTCGTGACGAAATCGGTAAACAATTATGACAACAATAAATGTTGTCATAGAAGGGTGTTTTTCTATGACGAAATTAAAAAACGTCACTATTGTTTAACATACTATGACGAATTTTTATGCGTGGAAAAAAAATCGTCACTAAACGTCAGATTTCTTGTAGTGTGGGTGCCCTCAAAAAGTACGACCGTTCTGACTCGACCTCAAGCTCAGTTTTTGTTTAAACTTAGTCGGGGTATCAAGTTCAATTTTGGACAACAAGTCTTTGATGCTATAACAAGGTTTGCCAGTTCCAAGAATGTTTCTTCTCTCTGTTTTCCCTCTCTTATTTACAGCATCCTAGAGAATCAAGGCCTTACGCCATCTGAGGATGATGCTCTTACTGGAGAGGCTGAGTGGTTCACCCTACGTAGCCAGCACTTGGCTGGGGCAGTGTGGTGGATCTCCCTTGGCAGGCACCTGTTCAGGTTGGTGTTGCCCCTGGTGACGGTTCTGGCGTTCCCAACACCAGTCCCAACATGGTTCGTCTTCCTGCTCCGGCTGTGCGTAATATAAATATTGAAAAACTTATAGATCGAAAGATAAATGAGTTTGTTTGTAATTAGAAAGAACCTTTAGGGATAATTTTTTAAATATTGAAGAACTTAAAGATTAAAAGATAAGTCAGCCTATTTGTAATTAGGAAATATTTTCTAGAAAGAGTTATTAATCAAGAAAAATTATAGATTGAAAGTTAATTTTAATCATGGAAAACTTTCAGGGCTATTTTTTTTAAATATTCCAACTTTATATATTGAGAGATAATAGAGTCTCTTTGTGATTAGGGTAAAAGTCTAGTGACAATTTTTTAAATATTGAAAAACTTACAGATAGCAAGATAAGTGAGTCTGTTTGTAATTAGGAAAAACTTTGAGGGGTGATTTTATATATATTAAAAAACTTAAAAATTGAAAGATAAGTTATTATGTTTGTGATTAGGTAAAAATTTCTTGGGAAATTTTTAAATATTGAGAATGTTGTATTATTTATGTTGTTGCATAAGTGTTGGTATAGGATAGTATTCGATTCCTCTTTACCCTGTCAGTAAATTATCTCTCAAGATGTGAAAATTGAACATTCTCATTTTGTTTCTATCATCATTTTAATTATTTCGATTGTGTTAATGTTGCTCTCCAAGTTTTCAAATTCTTTTTACTCCCAATTACGTTAGTCTTTACTATAATAATTGTTTTATTGTCATTTGAACTTCATAAATTTATCCAGTTGGAGCTAGATGAAATTCAAGATGATCAAAATTATGCAAATTAGGAATTCGTTAAGGATATGAATGATTCTTGATTCATTTAACTCATAGGATTTTGTGATCTACTATATGCCTAGGTCAAGTGTTCTTTCACATTGGTTTGTATTTGCAAGGACCATGTAATAGTCAATTTTGTGTTTTGAAAAGATTCTATGTTGTGAAAAGGACAATAGAATTGTAAGTAGAACTTATAATTGGGTTTCTAAAGAATTTTTTTAAAATATAATGTAATAAAGTTTATGTATGATGTTTTATTATTTCGAATTCTTATACCTTTTCATATGTCAGATATTTCATTAATGAAGCTAACGTCGAGATTTGAATTAATTACATAAATCAAAATTAATTATTATTCAAAATTATCAATACTCCTTCAAGGTTGCAATTTCAAAAATATAAATAAGTTTCTTGGAATATTTGCACTTTCAAAAGATAGTTGAGATTTTTGTATTTAACTAGACTAAATCTCTAAGGTTATTATTATTAATAATAATTGAGATTTTTGCTTTTAACTACTACTACTACTACTACTGCCACCACTACTACTACTTTAAAGAGACTTCAATTATCTTTCGATTTTTTACTTTTTAAGCATTTCAAAATCTACCCCTGGAAGATTTGAAAATTTCCTTGAGAGATTTCACATTTTTTTTTATTGAATTACCCATACTTCTATATTTTTCATTTGATAATCATCACAAAATTATAAAGAATATATGGTTGTTATTTTATAACTCCCATGTCACACACATATTATGTTGCAATTTCTCGAGTTAAGAGCACTAAAGGGTTGAAAATTCTTGTCGCGATAAAAGTAATATCATTGTTAATAAGACAACTAATGTAGTATAAAATGTGATTTTTCAAAATCTTAAATCAACAATTATCTTCGTTGTATTAATAAATCACATTACGAATATAATAAATATTTTGATAAATTTTATATATTTATGCACTTCTTGATATGCACTTATAATACGCGGGTGTCAAAACTAGTTTGTTATAATCCCACAAAGTACGTATATTTACATATCTCATTCTTTTTTTTTTCCTTCTAATGTATTTGCTTTGAAGTTTGTATCACAATTTTGTTCACTTTTTTTTTTCCTTTTTTTTTTCCTTCCACCAAATTCTTGTATGTTATGTATTATATTCTAGTGTCAACTGATATATTAACAATGGGAAGATTTCATTGCTTAGATTGGATTATTTATTGGGTTTTTTAATATTTTGTGCAAATTGCATATTTTTTGCGATATCCTTCAACATATCAAGCATATTTTTTTCCTTTTATTCTTCCGTGGAATTTCTTTGAGACCTATATAATTTCTTTATTTACTCCCTAGGTAAAAAAAGTATTTCATTGTGTTTATTTTGTATTTTCGGTGCGATTTGCATTATTTTTGTAATGTTGACTGGAAATTTTGTGCGTCATGCACTACAAAAAAATGCGAGAATACAGATGGAATTTACCGATGGATAGCATCCGTCGGTAAAAGTCCAGCATTACCGACGTCTTTACCGATGGCAAAACTTATCGACAACTTGATGACGGACGTAGCCCGTCGGTAGATATGTCCATCGGTAATTTTTTATTTTTTTATTTACCGACTGAATACCGAAAGAAAAGTCCGTCGGTAATTTTTTTTTTAATATTTGTTTTATTTATTTATTTATTATAGTTTTTTGTAAACTTTATTTATTACGGACGGACATTTTCGTTGGTAACCCCACTTTTATTTATTTTTTAATTACCGGCGGAAATTACTCCGTCGGTAAATTATTTTGTTTAATTTGTATTTATTTAATTTATTATTTATAATTTTTTTATTCATATATAATATTATTTAGTAATCTATATATTATATATGTGTTTGTGTGTATAATATTTATGTTATATATAAATATATTTATATATTAATATATATATTATATTATAATCATGTTATAATTATATTAAAATTATATATATATATATATATATATATATATATATATATATATATATTATAAATATATATATATATATATATATATATATATAACATAATAATATATTTATATATATTTATAATCTTCATATAATATAATATATATGACATTTATATATATAGAATTATAATATAATATATAAATTTAATATATATATATAATATATGTATAATATAATTATTATATATAAATATATTATATATGTAGACATATTATAATTATATTATTTATTTTATATATAATATTTATAATATATTATACATATATAATATATATAACATTTATTTTTTATATATATTTATAATTTTAATATAATATACTATATGTAATATTTATTTATATATAATCATAATTTAATATATAATCTTTATAATATATATGTATAATATTATTATTATATATAAATATATTAAATATGTCGACATATTATATTTATATTTATTATATATATAATATAAGGTACCTATATATATTATAATGTCAAATACTTACAAGAAATCTAGTTAGCCTAGCGGTCATGGGTCTATTTGGAGTGTGAGAGGTCATGTGTTCAAATCCACCTAATGACATATTAGAGGATATAATTGTGATTAATAATAGGGTATTGTGCTCCCGTTTGTGGGCGGGGCTATCACACACCCTATACAATTTTTTTTTAAAGAAAATCAATTTACTGACGTACTAAAATTCGTCGGTAATTTTTATTTTTACTTTTTTTAATACATTTAATTACCGACGGAACAATATCCGTTGGTAATTTTTTTAATTTTTTTTAAATTATTAAGATCCGTCGATAAATTAAATTTTACCTATAAAATTGGTGTCCGTCGGTATTTACCGACAGAAAAGAATAATCGTTGGTAAGTTTTTTGACCGACGGACCATTTCCGTCGGTATTATCTGTTGGGTTTTTTGTACCGATGGTGGTGAAGAAATTGTTTTTGTCAATTAGTGTGTTTATTTCATTGGGTTTCACGACCAATAATTTTGGTTGTATATTCCAGTGGATTTGGGTTTGGCACCCATAGATTTTAGTGATTTTAATTGTATGATGATGGTTGTTTTGGCTGTGAATTCGCCGACCATTATATGTACAACATTATCGAAGTGCATAGTTAGCATTATATAGTATGTATAAAAAGCATTGTTAGTGTGTATTTTATTTTAATGTAGATATTTGAATTGAATACATAATTAATTTCGGCAATTGTGTTAATAAAAGGCCTACTAACGAAGAGCCTTGTAGTGGAAAATATTTGTTGAAGAAACATTATGCAGTTTTTCACGATTTGTTCATTTTACTATTTCTTAATAATGAATTTGTAGTCTTAATTTATTATTTTTATTATTTGTAGTCTTAATTTATTATTTTCTATAGGGGGCAGCTGTTTTGGGAGTGACGAGCTCTTATATGAGAGTGATGAGCTATTATCAGGAAGAGGCTATTATAACAGCTCGGTACCGAGAGCTGGGCTTTATGGTTGGTAAGATCTTGGGCCCTGTTGGGCTGATAGAATTATGCTATGAGGTCCCGGTGGACTAAAGGTATGATATTATTATTGACCCAGGGTTATTATGGTAATTTAATGAGAGTTCAACTATCTATGATAACTTAGCATATATGAGCAATTCTAATTTTAAGTCGGTCGCTATTTATGGTATTATGGTTTTAATAGAAGATAGGAACCCTAAATTGGGAACACGTCTCTTACCTATATAAAGAGGACACATGCCTCACTTTTTTCTCTTAGTTGAGTTTATTATAGTACGTTTTGAGCTCTCGCACATCACTATTAAAGTATCAACTGACTTATATATCGGAGGACCTACGCCGGGGCTGTCCGGCTTGGGTTTTATTTTATAGGTTGATCAGGTCTCCAAGAGTCTTTTGGAGGTTAATCAGGTCGGCAAGCGCATATTTTTGGTTATTACTTTCTTTTCTTGGTGAACAATCTTTTTGGTCGCATCAAGTGGCGCTCTCTGTATGAAAGAGGGACTTCGAGTCCTTGAGCAAAAGACGTGAGAATTTCAACAATCCAAACAAGAAGAGAAAATAAATATGATATCAGGCGGACCAACGGACGGAAACACAAACAATGCACAAAAACGACTCATAAAGGCTGCTCACCCAGGATCATGTAAGGTCGCCTCAACTAACAGGAGACTTCTAACATCAGGGCCAGTGATTTCTTTTAGCCCAGAGAAGCGACGGGGTTTGCAGGTGTGGTATAATGATGCACTCGTAATTGAAGTTGAAGTAACATGATATGAAGTTGGGAGAGTATTTGTGAATAATGGCAGCTCGGTTAACATTCTCTACCAGGCATGCTTGGATCAGATGAATTTGAAGATAAAGGTACGACCTATGCAAACATCTATCTATTCTTTTATTGGTAAGTAGGTTATCAATGAGGGGGAAGTAGTGCTCCCAGTAGCATGGGGAAAAGGCGAGCTACGAGTAGAGAAGAGGCTGGAGTTTTTAATCATCAAGGCCATGTCAGCATACAATATTACAATAGGGCGACCTGCTCTCAATGAATTCTAGGCCGTCACTTCCACCTATCACATGAGTATAAAGTATCCAGTGGGAGACAATGTGGGTAAGGTGATATCGGAGTAACATATCTCTATATCATGTTACGAGATGACAGTGAGGAAGGGGATGGATGCAAGAAAGCGGAAGTGAGGTAGTGACATACAAGAAGGTATACTCGGCTCCAAAATGATGAAGGAGGATGAAGATTATGTTCGACCTCATGAGGAGCTCATGGAGATTTCATTAAAGGAGGGTAGACCTGAACGCACCACCAAAATAGGAACTCAGATGATGGAAAACGTGAAGATAGAGCTGATTACTCTATTAAGGAGATTTTGTGACATTTTCGCATTTGGAGATGGGAACTACCAGGAGTATCTCCTTAAATCACACAACACCATTCGAATGCTGACCTAGAGGCGCAACCCATATGACATAATAGGAGACAATTTTGGGTGGAGCTGGATAAAGTGATATAGGAGGAGGTATAAAAGTTGTTGAAGGCTGACCATGTCTGGGTGATTCAATTCCCGGAGTACTTATTTAATGTTGTGATGTTACCAAAACCCACTCAGAAGTGGAGGATATGCGTAGACTTCTACGAGTTAAACATAAACTGCCCGAAGAATCATTACCCGCTACCACGCCTCGACCAATTGGTCGACTCAACCTCGGGGTGCAAGCTGCTGAGTATGATGGATGTGTCATAAGGATATCATCAAGTAGCATCGGCGATGGAGGACTAACCTAAAGTGAGCTTTGTCACCTCAACGGGTACGCATTGCTTTGTTTCTATGCCGTTTGGGTTGAAAAATGCAAGAGCGACCTATCAAAGGTTGGTCGACAAGATGTTCAAGGACCTGTTAGGGTCAACCATGGATGTCTATGTGTATGACATGATGGTGAAGAGCAATAAGGAAAAATCGCACGTGGAGGAATTGAGGAAAGCCTTTGCTAAAGTAAGACATTATGGCATGCGGCTAGACGTGTCTAGACGGTTCGAACAGCCGGTTCGGTTTTAGCGGAAACCTCGAACCAGAACCGAACTGTGAAACCGGATGGTTTGCGCCAGTTTGCAAACCACCGGTTCACGGTTTGGTCCCAGTTCGGTTTGGACAGTTTTTTTTTTTAATTTTATCTCAGTCGATCGACTGAGGAGAAGTCGATCGACTCGCAGTCGATCGACTAAGCGTCAGTCGATCGACTGCTTCGCCCAGAATTGCCAAACATTCTGGTCTCCAGTCGATTTGGAGAGAACTAGTCGATCGACTGACCAATCTAGTCGATCGACTGGTCAAATAAATTTTTTTTTTGAAGTTAAAATAAAAAAAATTATATTAGAAGAGTTTTAATAAATTCAAAAAAGAAAATTAAAAAGAAATTGGACTTGAACTATTTTCAAATATTTGAAGTTAAAATTTGAAATTTTAATTTCAAATAATTGAAGATAGTTGCCTACGTATCCTTTATCTTGGGAATCAAAGTCCACGTAGTTCTCACTTACCTTACTTACCTTGGAATCGGAAGCGGTGGTGCGAGGGGTACCATACTCATCCATTTACCGACTCGTTGCTAGATCCCGTAGTATCATAATACGTCTYGCTCTCTTCATCTTCACTAAGAATGTTTTTTTGTTTCCGTCGATCGGCGTTGACCCAATYATGCAATAACATTTGACACTCGAGATTGTGAGGTGTAAGTTTGGATCTCCGCTCGTCCAGCATGTACCCCGCTTCACTAAATGCTTGTTCGACTGAAACGGTTGATACGGGAACGGCCAATATCTCCCTCGCAATGATGTTAACAACTGGATAAAGTGATTTCCTCGATGCCCACCAATTCAAAATATCAAACTCGCTATCGACTTCATTTTCTCCCAACGTTCCATACTCAAAAGTCGTTGTTAGATAAGGTTCAAGTTCTCGATAAGGGTTAGAACTGAATGAAGAACCCGAACGCCCCATTCGTGATTTTTTTTGTTTCAAAAAATCTTGAAATCCCTCAATTTCATCGTCGCCGTCACCACTTCTACTAGGATTACCACTTCTAGTAGAAGTTTGTCGCCCGGAACTCATAGGAAGAGGACCATCAAAACTTATACTATATTCTTTAAATATATCATATAAAGACTTTTTCACGTTTTGAATAATATTTTCAACGGAAGGATATTCATACTCTTCAAACGACAATAAAGAATCTTAATAACTATTAAGATAAAATTCTAAACCACATTCTCTATTATTAGGATCTAATAATGTTGCAACTAAAAATATACTTGGGATGTAATGAAAATACTTCAACCATTTTCGCTTCATAGAAATAACACATTCTTCCAAACGTTCATTTTTCATGCACTCCTTAAAGACGAATGCAATTTTAACACAATTTTCAACAACAAGGTGAGAAGTAGGATAATAAACACCGGAAAATAAATTAGTAGCATCATTAAACACCTTTAAAGCTTTTTTCAAATAATTACACGTAGACCATTGGTTTGTATATATCATAATTCCGGTTTCTTGTTGGGCAAAAAACGAACACAAAACCTCTCTATACGAATATGTATCTTTCAATAATTTATATGTAGAGTTCCAACGAGTAGGCACATCGGTTGAAAGAATTTTAGGTTCAAACCCGTTTTCCCTACAAAATCTTGCCCATTTTCGTTGCAAAGACTTATATCTATGAATACACGTGACCGCCACTTTAATTGGAGAAAGTTCATTTTTCAAAACATTCAAACCATCTTGAGCACACAAATTCAAAATATGGCATATGCATCTAATATGAAAAAACAAGCCACCAATAGATGGTTTACAAATACTAATAAGCTCATTAACACTCGCCGTATTAGAAGTTGCATTGTCAAATGAAATAAAAAATATTTTTTCAACTAACCCATATTCTTGACAAATCAAATGAATTAATTGACAAATATTATGTGCATTGTGAGGAGCTTTAAAATCTCTATATGCAAGCAAATATTTTTGTAAAGTCCATGAATTATCAACCCAATGACATGTAACACCCATGTAAGAGTTTGTTCCCAATGATCACTCCAAACATCCAAGCAAATTGAAACTTTGTTTGGTAAACTAGCAAATTCATTACATAAGTTTAACTTATATTCACCAATAACTTTTTTAATATCATGAGTAAGGGTAGAGCGTGAGACTCTCGTACTCGAGGGATTAAAAGAAAGTTAGGTGAACTTTTCATATAAATCATCATTGGAAAAGTTAAAAGGAAGTGATCTAGAAGAAACAAATTTTGCTAATTCCTTTCTATGAGTAGCGTCGGAATATGTAAATAAAGAAGAGGAGTTCGTACTTACTTGTCCTCCTTATAGTTGCGTTTTAGTCCTATTGATCCCTACTTTGTCGGGGTGTTTGTTGTTGAGATGGTTGTGCATATTCCCATATTCTCCTCCTTCTAGAAATTGGTGAGATGATGTACAATAGTTGAAAGTGACACGGTACCTCCTTTTTCATTTTTTGCCGTCTTCCGGAGGTGGCTCGTTTGCGGGTGGCGGGATCTCGATTTTTTGAAAATGTTTCTTGCAAATGTCGGATTTTAACTCCGTTGTTGCCCGAGAACGAGTTCTTGGGTTTCTTGTAGGAGGCAATTCATCCTCCTCTTCAATGGGTATGGGCGGCACTTCTTCACCGGCAAAGGCGGCGACGGCTCGATAAGTTTGATCAATGTCGGTATCACTCCAATCTTCGTCAATATCGATGCGATTGGGATTGTAGTCACCGACCGAAGGGGTGTTTCCTTGTGATAAGCCAATGGGATGGACATTGGCATCATCAAGTGCTATACTCTTCCCCTTATCGGCTCGACGAGAACGAGAAGAACCTCCACGGCTTGACATTTTTTTTAGAAGCTAAGATTAATTAATATAAAAAAATAAGAAAGAGTAGTAATGGACTAAAGTAGTAGGATTATAACTAGAAAGTACGAAATATATTTGGAATTATAACAATAAACTTAAATAAGTTTAGTTTAAAATTAGGAATGCTTGATAATAATTAAAGAATCTTGGAAATCACAAAATTTGCAAAGAGTGACAATGTAAAATAGAGAGATTATGGAAGATGATAGATTGGTGTGAGAGAAATGAGTTGGGAATGGGGGATATATTATAGGAGTGAAAAAAAAGGCGGATAAACCGCCGGTTTTGGACCAAACCGTCCGGTTTCGAGTCGAACCGGCGGTTTGAATCAACGGTCACTTGATCTCAACCGTTGATCATCAACGGTCACAAGATCAAGACTGTTTATTTCAAACGGCTCGCTGATGACTCTGTCGATCGACTGAGGGGAAGTCGATCGACTGAGGAGCAGTCGATCGACTGACTGGCAATCGATCGACTGAATTTTTTTTTTCAAACCGGCGGTTTGAACCGCCGGTTTACGGTTTGGGGTATGGGGAAACCGTAACCGGCCCGCCTTAATGGCGGTTGCGGTTGCGGTTCCAGTTTAAACTGTGGTCAACGGTTTTCCGCAACCGTTGACCGCCGGTTCAAACTGGCGGTTTGTCCGGTTCGCCCGAACCGGTGAACACCTCTACATGCGGCTGAACCCAAAGAAGTGTGCTTTTGGGGTTTGATCGGGCATGTTTTTGGGGTATATGGTGACAAAAAGAGGTATTGAGGTGAACCCAGAGAAGGTGCGAGCTGTCATGGAGATGCCCCATCCTCGAACAGTGAGAGATTTACTGGTATTAACTTGTCGCTTTGCAGGACTCAACCATTTCATATCCAGGTAAGCCATGAAGGGCTTTCCCTTTTTTAGAACTTTGAGGAAAGGTTCCAAGTTCGAATGGACCAAGGAGTCAGAAGAATCTTTTGATAATATCAAGGAATACCTGGCCAAAATCCTATTGATAGATAAACCTATGCCAGCGAAGATCTGACCCTTTATATATCTATCGGAGAAGTCGCGGTGAGTTCGGTACTAATCAGGGAAGATGCGGGTGTTCAAAAAACCCATCTACTATATATTAGGATGTTAAGGGGAGCTCAGTTGAACTATTCAGATCTTGAGAAGGGTGGATTGCATTGATGTACACAGAGAGGAAGCTTCGACCTTACTTTTTGGGTCACAAGGTTAAGGTACGCACTAATTTAGCTCTTAAATAGGTTTTGAGAAATCCAAATGTATCGGTGCGATTGGTGGAGTGGGCAGTTGATCTCAGCGAGTATGATATGTTGTATGAGTCGAGAACAACCATTAAGGCTCAAGTATTGGCGAATTTTTATAAGAGACGGTGTGCTTAGCAGAGAGCGGGGTTGAACAAGAAGCATGGTTGATGCACGTGGATGAATCGACTATGACGTCCGGAGAAGGGCTAGGAGCTGTTCTAACCAGTCCAAAAGGGGAGAATCTGGATTTTGCGATCAAGCTGGGGTTTAAGGCCTCCAATAATGAAGCTGAGTATAAGGTATTGCTACAAGGTATTAAAATGGAAAGTGGCCTGGGAGTAAGGCGGGTATAGGCATACATTGATTCACAGTTGTTAGTTCACCAATATGATGGGTCTTTCATGCAAGAGAAGGACGCATGCAAGAGTATTTGGGAAACTTAAGGAAGTGGTAGTCCAGTTCTAGGATTTTAGATTTGAACATCTATCGCGAGCTGATAATACTAGGGAGGACCAGCTCGCAAACATGACAGGAACATTGGTTACTTGTAACACAAGAAGGGTTACACTGATGGAATTAACTCACAGTAGCTTGGGAAAATGAAAGGAATTCATGGAGATAGATGAAAGAAAGGACTGGAAGACGCTGATTCAGGAGACTCTTGATAAGGTGGTCGCTAGAAATATGTAGTTATCGACTAAAGAGGCCAGAACGGAGGCACGGTATTGTTTCATAAATGGGTACATATACAAGAGGTCGCACTTCGGGCCGTACTTAAAGTGCTTATCTCTAGAAGAAGGTTTGAAGGTGTTGCGAGAAATACATGAGGGATATTGTGGAGATCACGCAAAAATTAGGGCGTTAGTCGGGATGGCCTTGCGAGCTGGGTTTTTTTGGTCAGGAATGAAGGGTATGGCAGGCGAGCTCATTGTGACTTGTAGGAAATATCAGATGCACGCACCTTATCCATGTGCCTACATAAGATATTATAGTGATGAGCTCGCCCTACCCGTTTTCACAATGGGGTATCTATATAGTTGGGCCAATGTCGAGGACTCCCTGTAAAAAGCTCCATTTAGTGGTCGAAGTGGATTACTTTACAAAACGGGTGGAGGCCTAGGCAGTTACTAGTATAGCTGAGAAGAACAAATTGATTTTATCTTTAATAATATTTTTTGCAGGTATGGCATACCACAGGTGTTTGGGCTCGGATAATGGTGCGCAATTCAATGGGCACATGATGTACGACTGGTGCAAGACAATGGGATGAAACAACGATTTGCTTCTGTAGCACATCCCCAAGCTAATGGACAAGTTGAGGTCACTAATCGATTTATTGTGCAGGGAATTAAGCTGTGACTGGAAAAAGCAGGGAGATTTTGGCTTGAGGAGCTCTCTTCTGTCACTACAACATAAATGGCTTAAAGTAACACAAATGTTTGTAATACTTTTTAAATGATTGATTTACGTAACACATTATTGCAACACTTTTGAAATTACAAAAACTTATAGATTTACGTATCATTTTTGTAACACTTTAATAATATGTAACATCTACATGTAACACTTTTAATTAGGTAACACATTTAAGGTAACACTATTTTAGTAGCCATTATTTGTAACAAAAATTAGTTGTTTGGGTAACACTAATTTTTGTTGTCATTATTTGCGACACATATAAGTAGCATTTTGGTAAATCAATTTGAGTCTACTTGTCAAAGATTTTAAGAAGTCATTATTTGTAACACATGTTTTTATTAGAAATAAAAATTTAATTAACAAAATCAACGTACATAAGAAATACACTACAAGAAAACTGGAAAATACCAATAAAATTTTACCAACTGACGATATCGGTTGGTAATTTTGATAGAATACTAACTGATTGCCAACAAAATAATATTTTTATTTTATTTAATTATTGCTTTAAATATTTTACCAACAGATTCTGCTGGTAATTACCAACGGAATTAGATTCTGTCGATAAATTATTTTTTCATTTACTTTTTAAATATACCAACGGATACTAATCTGTTGGTAATTAAGATAACTAGTATAGTGCCCGTGCGTTGCACGATAATTTTTCATTTTTATTTTTGTAAAATAAAAATAATTATTTTAAATGTATTAAAGTATTTAAATAAGTAATTGTATATATGTATACTTAAGTCATATGTGTGTGTGTGTATTTTGGTAAGAAACATCACTGGTTCTCAAATCAGAGATGATATTTACTACCATAACTGCTCCATATTTATAAATCATCTAAATATTATTTAAAGATCTAACAGTATTGAAAATAATATAACCTGCTTAATAGAAGAATTGTTATTATACGAAATGTAGTTTAGAAATTCTGAAAATTTTTCTTATACACAACTTTTGTAATTTTATTACAATGTTTATTCTCATCATCGTCGATCAATATTTTTAAAACCTTACAATTGGTCACTCTTGATATCAAGGCTGACAAATCAATCGTGTCGGGTTCTTATCGGGCCAGCACAATAAGGCACGACACGATAATCATATGCACGAACAATACACGATATACTTGTAGGGCCTATAATCTAAACCTAAATCACGATACGCTAAAAACATGAAAAGTACGATACGGTACGATAGGCACGATAAACAAAAATACTAAATCTATTTAATCTTACCCGTTAAGCACATTAGGCTCGTTAATTAATAAAATACATAATTTTTTTAATAAATATACTACATATCTATAAAATTATCAATACAAATTTTCAAATACATTTACAATTATAATATGAAAAATGTACTAATGATAAATTAAAGATCACAAATACTAATAATGAGTAAATGAATATAAAAGGGGGAAATCAAAATATTATCGGGTCTTATCGTGTTTATCGGGTTAGCGCGTTATCAGCTCATTACTTAACGTGTCTTATCGTGTCAGCC